>LPNX010065404.1:50951-94816 GCA_001517045.1 Pseudotsuga menziesii | reverse complement strand
CATATGTTTTCCATAAGTTATTTGGATTTGTAAATGTGGTCATTTTACTTCATCTTACGCACAGGTGAAAAGTATTTGTAAAATTCTTAAGTATTTAGACTACGAATAATATTCTATCAATCTAGTGGCATCAAGCACCAAACTTGATCGCAGAGAAGTTGATCGCATCAGGCATCAACTTGATCACAAAAGAAGTTGATCGCACACATCAACTTGACCGCCGCATCAACTTGACCGCAGATAAGTTGATCGCATGAGACATCTACTTGATCGCATCAACTTGATCGCACCGCAGATAAGTTGATCGCATCAAACTTGATCGCAGCAAATTTGATCGCACCAAATTTGATCGCATCAGCTTCGTCGCAGTAGAAAAGTTGGTCGCAGTAAAAAGAGTCGTCGCAGTAAAAACAGGTTGGAGTTAAAAAGTGAAAATTATTTTCTTTTAAATATTGACTGAGCGCTAAACCCAAGTTTAGTTGGCTCGGTTTTGGCTATCAATAATGTCCGAGAGACCTGTCTCTTCCACCAAGCTGTATAGTCTCAGGTTTCCATCGAAGTCCAAAGTTAATCTTCTCTTGGGGCCTTCACCATAATCTGACGCCTGGAAGCTAAGCCCGTCGCTTGACTGGAAACTGCCGAAGCCGTCCAACACCGCTTCGCGGCTGTTGTTATATGTGCTTCTGCCATTTGCAAAGCTTGCCAGATAAGGATAAGGCCAGTAGTTGCTTGAGAGCTCTGATCCACAGTAAAGTAGTCGAAGAACGTTGTCGCTATCAAAATAGAGACGATAGTGGCCTCGGTTAAACGTGGACGTCCCTAATCTGGATTTCAACTGTGCTGCATTATTAATGAGGAGCTGGAATGGAAGAAGAGTATCGGTTGGATACTGGAAGCTTTCCCACACAAACTGATCATCTGAAGAACCGCTTAACAGTACCATATTTCCTGTTTCTAGAAGAACGGCCTCCTTTACATTCATGTTACTGGTGTTGGTATTCCAGACAACACTACCGTCTGCGTCCCACAGAACGAGGTTTCCATCTTTCTCCAGATAAAGACGAGAATATCTTCCGTTGACAGTTTGATCTCTGTTGGCCACCCAGGCAACTGTTTGGTCGGGTGTTTGAGTATACCATATGGCAAAAGCATAAGCATTGTTTCCCACTCCATAAAATCCAGCAGAAAATGTTCCACTCGGAGAAATCAAGCAAGTTGTGTTCTCTTCAGGACTGAGTGAAGAACCAGGGCTCAGCCGATTTATTTTAGTGATGCACTGATTGTTGGAATTAGGAATTCCAGAAACAAGCCTGCAAGTGACGAGAAACAAGAAGCATATGAGCTGAGTAGAGAACAAACGGCAGCAGATTCCCTCTGGCAATTCCATTATGGGCAGGCCAACTTTGATATTAATCCAATCCAGCAGCCTAGTCTTCTCTCTTGAGAAGATTGAACCCCGATCCGCAGCAAAAGACGGCCACGATGAGATAGATAATAAGAGTCACTTTGATATTGACAAGTTTTTCTTTTCTCATGTGTCGCGCGCGCTTCAAACTATACAGAAATGAGCGACGGCGACTGTTACCCTGGCTGCTGCTGCAGCAGAATGACTGAAACCGAAAACACTAGTGGGAGGAAAAAGCATGTGCCGACGATCACTCTCGTTCCCCACTCTAATTAGTGCAGCCGACAGAGTTATCGAAATGAATTGGGCACCTAGAGAGCAGACCGTTGTTAATCATCTGAATCTCAAGAAGGCCGTGGCATCTTGAAAACCATTCACAGCACGACAGTTATCCAGCATATGAACCGAAGATGTAATTTTTTTGTATGATTGTTCTTGTTTTTATAACACATGGAGTAGTTGGAATGGTGCTCCTCACCCTGACTTAAGTTGGGTGCATAAAGTTTAGATAAAGATGGTGACTTTCTAAAGCGTGTTGTTCATGTAGACTTTCTAAAAGCTTATTTAAACTTTTTAAAAGTTGAGAAGAATAAAAAAAAATGGTTTGTAAATAAATATTTTATTATTAATGACCATTTAATATTAATATTAGTTAAGTAAAATATATAAAGTTTCTTTTTTATAAAAGAAAAACTCTCATCAAATATTTTTGTTTTAAAAAAATTATTATAATATTATATTATAAATTTTAGTAAGTTCTTAAGTTTTAATATTATTGTTTTCAAATTATATCTATAAATAGATGCAACATGTTTAATATTAAAATATTAATGTAAGACTTTAAATATATAATATAATAATTTAGTCATGTAGGTTACTTCAAGTGGTTAAGAGTTGTTTGGGCTACCAAAAAGTTTTTGGGTCAAATCTATCTTAAAAAATATAATATAATAATTTAAAAATAAATTGAATATATATTATAATAATTTCTAAATTAAATATATATTACAATAATTTTACTTTAAAAAAAAATCATCTAGAGATTAGTATAAGAGAATAATATTATTTTAGGCCAACCATTCCATATAAATTTTGAAGAAATCAATATAATGTTTAACATACTCTAAAGGTTATAGGTGAGATAACATGGTATAATATTTTTCACAATGTTTAATTTAATTTTTATATGGAAAGGTGTTTATATTTTAGAATTTGGGGTGGATTAGTGTTTATGTTTTTCCTAGATTGAGAGAAGATGAAACAAGTCTAGTTTATGGATTGATTTTATTTTATGATAATCTTTCAAATTTGAAATAATTATATCTATCTATCTCTCTAAGTGGTAGTTGAGGCATGGATCACTAAGTGTTCATGTCAAACAACCAACTTAACTAGAAGAAGGTGGAACTAGTGATTACAACTACTCACTTATGTGGCACTTGTGGCACTTATAAGCTATAGACCTTCAACCACCAGAAGTTAAGTGGTTAAATGTTAGGAACATATTATAGGTGATAAAATATGGTATAATACTTCTCACTTTTATATTTTACTCCGAATTTTGTTCTCATTGTCAATTGTGAAATACCATCCAACATGCATCATGAGGCTACTCTTTAGGTTTTTCCTCAAAACCCATGGAGTACTTCTCTATTTATAACCTTTGAGAGGAATGCCACCTCATCCCTTCGTGCAAATATAAATTAATTAATTTCCATTTTACCCTAATTATTTATTTTCTTTATTAGATAATATTCAACCTAACCAAGTGTCATCTTAAAATAACAAGTTGGTAAGATAAATTAGAATAATTCAAACTTAACCTAGATTGGTTTCTCTGATTGGTTTATTCTCTTGAGTGGTGTTTTTCTACAAAAGCATTGGGATTCCACACCCCTATTGTTAGAAAATAGGACCACAGAGCAATAACAGATATACAGTTAAATCAATAAACAAAATGCAAAACACATTAATCATTACAGAGAGACACATATATAACATGGTTCACCCAAACGATGGGCTACGTCCACAAAGAAATTTGACAGTCCTTTTATTATAGTCCAGAAAGATGAAGGGATACACCCTGCAGCAAAACCGATGCACTTCCTCTTCACGCTCTCACAGTCTCTCTTCCAGTACAATACAATACCATATCCAGTCGGTTTACAATGCTCTCTTTTATAGGGGAAATACCATGGGAAAAATTCTATGGTTAACCCAATACCATGGGTCCGCAATACTGTTGGCCAACACACATCCCAAAAAAAAATTTCGGGGGCTCCGCCCCCAAACCCCAAGGCAGGGGGAACGAGTGTACAGTACTCTTGGGTTACAATCACAACCAAATAATATCTCTAGATCTGGAAGATTAGGCTCCACAACCAACAATCTCCCACTTGGAGACCAATCACAGCAACTCTACCGCTACTGCACTTGCTGGACCTTGGACTTGGCAAATTTATTCTTTTCACCTTCATGCTTTAAGGCCAACAGAAACCGAGCAGGAACTCAGTTTCTCTTTGGTTACTCCCTTTGTCAACATGTCTGTAGGATTCTGTCTAGTGTGAATCTTTTCCAGTTTTAACAGTTCTTCATCTAGAACAGATCTTATGAAGTGGTACTTGAGTTCTATATGTTTAGTCCTTGAATGAAAAAATGAGTTCTTTGCAAGATGAATGGCACTCTGGCTGTCACTGTACAGCCTACTATTCTCCTGTTTCTTACCCAATTCTTCCATGATCCTCTGCAACCAAATCATCTCCTTACTAGCCTCTATAGTAGCAACATACTCTGCTTTCGTTGTTGAAAGTGCAACAACCTATTGCAGTTTTGAAATCCAACTTACTGCTGTTCCACCTACAGTGAGCACATACCCTATGGTGCTCCTCCCGCTGTCTTTATCACCAGCCATATTTGCATCAACATATCCCTGTAGAACAGTGTCTGAACCTCCAAAACATAATGCATAAGAAGTGGTACCTCTCAAATACCTGAGAATCCACTATACTACTTTCCAATGCTCTTTACCTGGATTATTCATATACCTGCTCACAACTCCCACTGCATGTGCAATATCTTGTCTTGTGCACACCATGGCATACATCAAGCTCCCAACTGCTGATGAATAGGGAATCTTGGACATGTAATCTATCTCTTCCTGTGTCTCTGGACACATATGCTTGCTTAGTTTGAAATGGCTTGCCAAAGGTGTGTTGATTGGTTTTGCATTCTGCATTCAAAACCTCTGCAACACCTTTTCTATGTACTCACCTTGAGACAATGTCAATTTGCAATTTTTCCTGTCTCTTGTTATTCTCATACCAAGGATTTGCTTTGCAGCACCCAAATCCTTCATCGCAAATGATTTAGCTAGTTTTCTTTTGAGCACATTTATATCCTGTATGTTAGACCCTGCAACAAGCATGTCACCCACATACAATAACAAGATAATATATCTTCCGTTATATAGCCTCTTGAAATAAACACAGTGGTCAGAATGACATCTATCATAACCTTGTTCTGTCATAAACTTATCAAATTTTAAATACCACTGCCTTGGAGCTTGCTTTAGGCCATACAAGCTCTTCTTCAACCTGCAAACCAAATTCTCCTTCCCTTTGACCTCATACCCTTGTGGTTGCTGCATATAAATCTCTTCCTCCAAATCCCCATGGAGAAAGGTTTTTTTTACATCTAATGGTTCAAGATGCAAATATTCTACTGCCACTAGACTTAAAATAGTTCTAATTGAAGTCATTTTAACAACAGGAGAAAATATTTCATTAAAGTCTATACCTTTCTTTTGTGCAAACCACTTTACAACAAGTCTAGCCTTGTACCGCTTCTTTCCTCCATCTTCTTCCTTCAACCTGTAAACCCATTTATTCTGCAATACCCTTTTTTCTACAGGAAACTTAACCAGATCCCAAGTTTGGTTTCTTACCAATGAGTCCATCTCCTCATCCACGCCTTGCTCCCACTTCTTTCTAGTTTCTACCTGCATTGGTTCTTCAAAACATTCTGGCTCACCAGAATCAGTTATCAATAAATAATACAGTGAAGGAGAGAATCGTTCAGGGGGTCTACTTAACTTAGTAGACTTTCTTACAGTTGCAGGATTTTCAGGTACTTACTGTTATTCTTGATTTTCGGGTGCTTTTGGAACTTCATTTTCTTTGATTTCATCAAGCACAATGTACTCTTTGTTTTCCTTTCCTTCTTTCTTTCCCTGCAACTGATCTTTGTACATGACCTTTTCATTGAATACTACATCTCTAATCCTAATGATTTTGCGATTTTCAAGATCCCATAAGCGATAAACCAAAATCATCAACCCCGTATCCAATAAAGGTACATTTCTTGGATTTAGCCTCAAGCTTTTTTCTATCATCTTTATCAATATGGACAAATGCTTCACAACCAAAAGTTCTCAGAAATGAGTATTTTACCTGTTTACCTGTCCATGCCTCCTCTGGAATGTCACCATCCAAAGCACTTGAAGGCCCTCTGTTTATTAAATAAACAACAGTGTTTACAGCATCAGCCCAAAACTGTAAGGGCAACTCTGCATGCAATCTCATACACCTTGCACGCTCCATGATCGTTCTGTTCATCCTTTCTGACACACCATTTTCTTGGGGTGTTCCAGGGACTGTCTTCTCTCTGTGAATCCCATTGTGTGAACAGTAACTATCAAACTCCTTGCTACAGTACTTGCCTCCATTATTAGATCTGAGACATTTCAACCTTTTTCCTGTCTCATTCTCAGCCAAAGCTTTCCACTTCTTAAAAGTATCAAACACATCATATTTTTGTCTAATGCAATAAACCCAAGTTTCTCTAGTTGCATCATCAATAAAAGTAACATAATAACGAGAGACACCAAGAGATTGTACCTGAGCTGGTCCCCATACATCTGTATGGACAAGCTCTAACTTTTCACTCTTCTTTTGTTTCCCAACCTTGAGAAATCTAACTCTCTTCTGTTTTCCATAAATACAGTTCTCACAAAATTTCAAACTTACCTGCTTCAGATCTGGAAGCAGTTTCCTTGAGTGGAGAATCTGCATCCCCTTCTCACTCATGTGGCCAAGCCTATGATGCCACAACGCTGCACCTGTTTTTGTGGAAGCTAAAAAAATAGAATAATCAGTATTATGAGGACATAAATATAATGTACCTACCCTATCTCCTTTTGCAATTACCATTGATCCGTTAGTGACCTTCCACCACATTTTTCCAAACGTAGACAAATAGCCTCCATCTCCCAACTGCCTTGTTGAGATTAGATTTCTTTTCATAGCAAGAATGTGCCTTACATCCTTTAGCAACCAATCATTTCCATTATTTAGCTTAATCCGTACCTTACCCTTTCCAACAATTTTACATGGTTCATCATCCCCCAATAACACATGCCCAAAATCACCTTGAACATAATCATAAAAGAATTTCCTATGGGGTGTAGCATGACATGAATCCCCTGAATCTACTACCCAGTAATCACTAGTATTATCTAATGCAAGAATCAAAGCATCTTGTAACAAATCACCTGCTACATTAGCTTCCTGGGTAGTCTCTTGCTGTCTCTCACCTTTCTTCTTTGGTTCTCTGTAGTCTTTCTTTAGATGTCCTTTCTTACCACAGTTCCAACATTCTATTTTTCTGAATCTGGACTTGGATCTTCCCTTTTTATACTTGTCGTGATTTCCTGGGCTCCTTCCTCTCTTGTTTTGTCTCCCTCTACTCTCCATGGTCAACGCATTACCTGATGTCTCACCTGTGCTTTTCCTTCGCATTTCCTCGCTAAGAATAACACTAACAACATCATCAAACTTAAGAGTGTTTGAACAAGGGACAGAGTTACTTACAGCCATGACCAAGCTATTCCAACTTTCTAGCAATGAGCACAAGATTAGAAGAGCCCTAACCTCATCATCAAAGTTAACTTTTACAGAACTTAACTGACTGGTAAGTGTATTAAACTCATTTAAATGGTCAACAACAGATCCACCTTTCGACATCTTCATATTAAATAAACGCTTCATTAAAAATACCTTGTTAGAAGTTGAGGGTTTTTCGTAGAGCTTACTCAATGCGCTCATCAAACCCTCTATTGTTTTTTCTTTCGAAATATTGAAGGCCACTAATGAAGCCAGGCATAACCATATTGTTCCTAGTTCCTTTCTATCAAGAACCTCCCATTCTTCATCCTTTATAGCCGCCGGTTGTTTTGCTTTTCTTCCCAACAGCAGGTACAGATCTTTCTGGTACAGATAGTCCTCCATTTGCATCTTTCATAACTTATAGTTTTGGCCATTAAATTTCTTGACCCTAAAATTTCCTTCTTCTGCCATTGCTCCCACTTAAACCAGGAACCCTTCTTTCCTGCGAGTTTACCAACCAAATAGACCTTTTGGATCTGATACCAATTGTTAGAAAACAGGACCATAGAGCAATAACAGATATACAGTTAAATCAATAAACAAGATGCAAAACACATTAAACATTACAGAGAGACACAGATATAACGTGGTTCACCCAAACGATGGGCTACGTCCACAAAGAAATTTTCCAATCCTTTTATTACAGTCCAGAAAGATGAAGGGATACACCCTGCAGCAAAACCGCTGCACTTCCTCTTCACGCTCTCACAGTCTCTCTTCCAGTACAATACAATACCATATCCAGTCGATTTACAATGCTCTCTTTTATAGGGGAAATACCATGGGAAAAATTCTAGGGTTAACCCAATACCATGGGTCCGCAATACTGTTGGCCAACACACATCCCAAAAAAACATTTCGGGGGCTCCGCCCCCGAACCCCCATTTTCTCGAGGGTAGCAAACCCCCTTTTTCAGGGTGCTACCTTGAACCCCAAGGCAGGGGGAACAAGTGTACAGTACTCCTGGGTTACAATCACAACTGAATAATATCTCTGGATCTGGAAGATTAGGCTTCACAACTAACACCTATTGTGCACCTTTCTAGATTTATTAGGAATGTATGCCCTTTTCCTGTACCTATGACTCCATGCCCCCATGCCCTAATAAATTCAGCTATGTGCCCTGATTTATTCCATAGATTCAATACTTCATATCTTGTTCTTTCTAATATTTAGGACTTCATGCACTGATATTTCTCATATATGTAAGACTCCACACCTTGATCTTCCATGGATTCAGGACTGTCTTCCCTAACCTCCATGGCTTCTCATATTTTTTTGCCTTGAATCTCTATGCTTCACCTCAAGGTATTGGTTGTGAGCTCATACCCATACGATTGTCAGTTTCCAAGGTCTTTTGCCCAGGACCTACACACAAAATACCCATATGATTGTCAATTGCCATGGTCGTTTTCCCAAGACCTGCACACAAAAAAAACTCCTAGATTAAGAGCATCAATTAAAAATTTACAATAAATTTAACTTATCACATTTTAACCATATGTGTACATTACCTCAACAATCATTTTTTATCATAGAATCCTTGCCAACAAATAACTAAGTATCTTCCTCATTACATGGTTAATCATACATATCATTTAATTGATGTATCCATAACAAGATCATAGTCAAATATATATTCCACATAACAAAGATCATACATATGCGAATGTGCCATACTCATATATCATAATCCATGTAACTAATTATATGTAGACAAGATATATATATATATATATATATATATATATATATATATATATATATATATGATGTACCTAATGGAAATCAATATGTTACACCTAATCAGTATATAAGCATACATAAGTAGAGATTCACACACACATATCAACATTCACTGGTCACTGGTCACGTGAACCAACCATATCCATAACATATAAGTGTAGTCTACATAATCCATCAAAATCACCCTCCACTAGCCAATATAGGATACTACATACTCCCTCTCTTGGGTTAAACTTGGCTTGAAGTTTAATAAAATAATAAAGAAAACTGTAAATGCATAGAAATTGCATCCTCCCATGCAAGGATTGTATGGATCCCATTGGAACGTTACCTAGTCTACCATGTGATTCCTGTGTTGTCAAGTGTGATGGTCCAAAATACAAACTAGATATGCCTTTAGGGCCCCTTCTTATGTCACTTGCAAATTATTCCAATGTATAATATGAGAAGGACATTGAACATGTTTACACAATACTAAAACATGAAACACATCGTGCATACAATGAAGAATAAGTGGCATAGTAAGATGATAAGTCGCATGTCCAATATTGTCTAATATCTCAAAAGGTCCCACAATTTGAGGAGATAGCTTGGATTTTTTCCCAAATCTAAGAGAGATATTCTAAAGTTTGAACCAAAGGAAAATATATTCCCCTTCTTCATAAATGTGATCCATTCTATGGACATCTCTTTTGTTTATCTTGTGCTTCCTTCAATCTTTGTTGTATACAAGATACCTTCTCTTCCATTTCTTGAAGAATTTCAAGTCCTACCCGTATTTTATCCTCCAACCTGTACCATCGTAGAGGTGTTTTATAAGGTATTCCATAAAAGAACTCATAGTAAAACAACTCATAGGGTGTCATACTGAGAGAGCAATGATAACTATTGTTGTAAATAAATTCCACTAGAAGAAGATATTTTTCTCATTTAGTTTGTTGACCCATCACATACATTCAAAGCATATATTCTAATATTTGATTAACTCTTTCAGTTTGACCATCTATTTTCAAACAGTAGGCTATACTAAAATTTAATTAATTTTGAACAGAGGAGGTTCACTCAGTGAACTTGCTACATAGCATGACCACCCGTGGGATATTAAAGAATATCCTTAATTTCACTAAATATTGGAAAATTCGTATAAAATTGTATTGTTGAACCCCCCTAACAATACACCTTTCCAATTAAGAAAACCCCTAGTTTCATCATATATTGTAGGTATCCAATTTTATCAACCCATTTTTTTTAACAAAACGATTATGGATTTTATTTAAATAGCAGTGGTAAATTGATTGTAAAAGAGTCTACATCAAACCAAGTATGTTGTCCAAAGGAAAAATCCATAAGACACATAACTTCACTTAGCTAACTACCAGATATTAAAAACTACTGAGACTGGTGATCTGACATACATCGTAGAGAGTTCAAGGATTTTATAAAAAACTCAAAAAAACAGAGACAAAGAAGACCTGAGATTAGTGCCCATGTCTTCCATGATGTTGAGAAGACGATTCCGACTAAGCAGAAGGACCACTGACCTTCTCCATTTCCATATTTGAGACCCGCAACTCCAACTTTTCAAAATGAATTTCCAATTCTTCCATTAGTGCCATCATTTCCTATTCAGATTGTGAGAGTGATTCAATAAGATCCTCCATGGTTTTGCATATATATTTATCCACCATTTCTAGTCTACGACCACCTTATTCATCCAGATGAAGCAAGTAATGTTTCTGAGCCCTCAATTTCCTTCGTATATCCTGTAGCTCAGCTTCAAACAATGGGGAAGGAACACCGAGAGTAGTCGATTCTGTGCTGGATTCCATGAGGACGAGAAGCTTCTTGAACTAGAAATTAACAGTGGAATCACCCGTCTGAAACCAACAAACCATCCAATACGTTGTTATTTTGGTTGGCATTATTGTTGCAATAACTGCTTTAATACCTTCTCTGATACCCATATTTTCCAAGATCCCAGCATAATTCATAACATAGCCTGCACGAAGTAGAATGGGAGATGAAGGACATCGGATCAGAACCATGATGCATTCAAGCTTGTGCGAAGAAGAACATGGTGACGATGATGATATATGGCTCGTACCCATGGTGCAGAAAGAAAGGGTCACATGCATTTCGCCACCTTCCCACGCGCTCCACATGATTATGCCACGAGCTAGCATGCAAGGAGCCTTTAAGGGCTTCCACCACCAAACCTGGCCATGTGGTGAGCACATTAATTCACAGCCCATGGTCCTATGGGATCTTTAAAAATGTAAGCGTCCCATTCATTCTTAGATTCTTTTTTCTCAAGGGGGTTGCAGATTTTTCCTTCGCATCTGGAACCTCATTTAAATTTGTTAAAACATAATAAAAGTCTATTCTTTTGAAGGCTTTGGAAAGTCTCTGAATTTTCATAACTATTTTCCATAGCTTCAGTTGACTAGGAAAATATTTTGTCACTAGGGTGTGGATAATTAGTCTAGAATCCCAAACCACAATAATGTCATATAATCCATGAGCTTGAGGTTGGAATAGACCTTGCCATAGGGAAAGTGCTTCAACTATGTTTTTAGTCTCTTCTCCGAGACTCCAAGAGTATGACCATTTCTAAACTTCATCGAGACCAAAGAGAATACCTCCCCTGGATTTCCTTTGGATGCTCTGTCAAAGAAAAGAGTATGGGATTGACATGTGCTTAACCATTTGGTAAAGTCATGCTCCTCCAATCTGATTTCCCAAGGAGCTGATCGGGGGATAGAAGGAACAAATATATTCGAAAGATTTGGTGAGAGATTATGCAACCAGGATTATTCAGAGGAGGTAAGTCTATGTTCATTAGAATTAGTCCAAAGGAATCTAAGGAAGTCCCCTAGAATGCCCGTAATTTTGACAATAACTTGAGCAACTTAGAAAGTTTTATTTCTAAAAATGTGAGCATTTCTTTCGATCCAAAGCTTCTAGAGAATAAATTTGGGAAGAGTCAACCAACAAGACTTAGCTAGCTCATTTTTTAGATTAGAGAAAGGACACAAAAAGGGTCATTTACTTAGAAAAGATTCAATATTCAGAGGGAGATGAATCGAACTCAACCAAGTCGAAAGAGTAAGTGTCCAAACATATTCCACAAAGGGGTAGAAAAGAAGCAGATAACAGGCTGATTCCTCTTGAGAGTGACAGAATGGGCATCGACTCGGGCCTTCCCAACCTTTTCTCCAAATTTTGTTTCCCGTTATAATTTTATATGGGCTAAGGTCCAAATAAAAAAATTCGACTTTAGGGAGACTTTTTATTTCCCAAACAATGCTCCAAAGAGCTGGATTTCCAGGGACATGAGGAACTACTTTGGGGAGCTTGTAACCTACAGCTACTAAGTAACGTACAGATTTATTTTCCCATCCCTGAGTGTCTTTGATGTTTTTTTCTACCGGGGAATTCCCTTGAAGAGAGGAGAGAAAAACTAATTTCTCTTCAAGAAGATGAGGAGGACAATTTGACAGGATCCAGTCTTTCCAATCCCTAGTGCCTTAAGTGTTCCAATCAGAGATATCCCAAAGAGTAACAATATTTTGGGCCTTAAGAAAGGATTTTATTTGGGAAGTTCTAGGGGTGAGGTCTAGAGGAAGATGCCCCATAATGGAATCTTCCAAATTTTGATTTACTTCCCATTTTCTGGAATCCAGGTGAGATTAGGAGAGAAGAAACCATGGGCCTACTTGCATAAGGAAATAATAGATGGACCCTTTGTGCCTATGGGGGATTGTCTAGACATCTGAGCCAAGTTCCAGAGAAATATTTTTCCAAATGGATTTCTTACTCCAAGATTTATTTCCTTAAATCACATTCCATAAAATATTATCCCCTAAGGCCAAGTTCTGAGTCCGAAGGTCCCGAATTTGGAGGCCTCCTTCTGATATTGGTCTTGAAAATTTCCCCAACTAATCGGCAGAATCTTGTTTTCATTATATTTCCACCCTTTCCAAAGAAATCACTTGATAAGAGCCTGAATATTTGCGATGATACCTCTAGGATCCAAAAGGATAGAGCTTTGATAGATAGGAATGCTAGAGAGGAGTGATTTAATAAGCACGACTTTCCCTGCTGGATTTATCCAGGAGGAACCCCAAGTGCTTATTCTATATTTTAGTTTGTCTATCAGGGGAACCCAATTGGAGGACCTTGGAGCATATTTAAAAATAGGAATTCCTAAATATTTGAAGGCATCCCAATGAATTTTCCCTTCCATTTTCAGAATTCTAGAGATTTCTAACATTTCATTTGGAGGGAAATTCCATTCATGAATTTGACTTTTCCTGTAATTTATTTGGCTAGTCGAAGCTTCTTGATACATGTATAACTCTTTCTTGAACTTTCTGGTTGAGTAGATGCTCACTCCCCCCAAAAGAATATTGTCATCATTAAATTATGCATTATTGGTATCTTTGACTCCACGAGCTATAGAGAGACCTATAAGCTCTCTCTTTTGTTGCCTCTTATCCAGCTGGAAGATAAGCATCGAAGCTTGAATAACATAGATAAGAGGGGATATAGGACAACCCTAACGAATGCCATAGGAGGCATGAAAGAATCCTGCAACCCATCCATTGACGAGAGGAGCGATCCAAGGAATTGTGAAACAATATTTTACCCAAGCAATAAATCCTAGGTTAAAACCATAGTGGTGCATGACCTCAAATAAAAATTCGTGTTTGACTTTTTCAAAAGTGCTAGCTAGATCCAATTTTATGATCATACCTTTTTTGTGCCATTGAATAATAGAGTGGATTTCCTCATGAACAAGAATAATGTTGTTAGCAATATGTCTCCATTTAATGAATACCCCTCGGTGGTTCTCATGATAATGGAGGGGGGACTCTTTTTCATTTGTTGGTCGTCACTTTAGTTATAATTTATATCCAATATTGTAGAGGGATATTGGTCTGAACCAATCCTAGGAGAGGGCCCCTTTTTCTTTGGGGATGAGAGCCAAGAAAGCTAAATTAGTGCTCCCACAAATCTTATTACAAACCTGTGATTTTAGAACCATCTTGTGGAGATGAATTTTAATTGTCTTCTGGAAATTTTTGAGGAATCTAGCTGTAAACCCGTCTGAACGTGGATCTTTATCAAGATCCATGTTAGCTAAAGATTATTTAATTTCTTTTTTTTTTGAAATCAGAGTAGTGAGAAAATTGTTGGATTCTTGATTAACCCGAGAGGGGACAAGAATAAGAGCTAGATGGGAGAAACCAACATCAAGAGGCCTCTCTTCTGTATAAATATACCAAAAGTGAGAATGAGCTACCTCCTTGATTTCTTCAAAATCCCTAATTTCCTGAATTTGAACATGGATCTCCTTGACCAAGTTAAACTACCTTCTTCCCTTTGCTTGCTTGTGGAATAAGCTAGTGTTTTTGTCCCCAACCTTCAGTGAGAGACTCCTAGATTTTTGTCTCAGTAGTTCTCCTCCAATCGATGGAATGAGTGGAGGGAGTGTTGAAGCATGTCTTCCTTCTCTAGACTTTCCTCGTCTACTGGTTGAGTTTCCACCTAAAGTTGATGTTGTTATAACAACTCTTGGGCTTCCAATCTCTGCTTAATAGGGTATTTTAGGGTCTTAGCCCAAGATTTGAGAGAAAATTTGAGTGTTATAAGATTTTCCTCCCAAACAAAAATGGTTGATCCAGAGATCAGATCTGTCCATACTGATTGGGCTAAATCATGAAAGGCGTCCTGTTGGATCTGATTCAAACTGAAGCAGAAGGGGATAGGGCCCAAATTTATGTCTTTGGATAGTTCCAGGAGAATTGGATTGTATTCTGAGGTGCTGAAGGGAAGAATTGATGAGTCATCATTGAAACATAGCAAGGGAAGAGAGTGTTGCACTAGGAATATATCGATCCTTACTACTATATGGACAAGCCCAATCCTTTTGTTTGACCAAGTATAATGACCCTGAGATGGATTAATGTATTCCAGATCCCAATCCATTATAATATCTTCTACCAATTCATGAAGTGGATCTCTAACAATAAACCCCCCCTTTTTTTCCTTAGTGGAGAAGGTGATGTTTAAATCCCCAGCGAGGATTAAATTCTCAGGCTGACAGGAACTTAAAAATTCTTGAATGAGGTTCCAACAGTCTTTTCTTCTGACAAAAAATAAATGGAACATAAATATTAAAAATACTTACTAGATGACCTGAATCTTTATGGGAAAGGCTTGTGAAAAGCCAATGTGTGCAATAATAGGAGTGAACAAGATAAAATTTGGAATGATTCCAGAGAGTGTCGATCTCTCCTCAAGCACCTATGGCATTGAATACCACTCCTTTTTCTGGTAAGAGGAGCTGGATTGGAGGAACTCATCTTCCTCCATTTTGGTCTCTCGGACTAGTAATATGTCAGGATTGGATATCCGTAGTAAATCCTTCATTGCTTCTTCTTTATTTTTGTTCCCTAATGCCCTACCATTCCAAGAGATGACCTTCATTAATTAACCTTTGGAGTGGGGGTGGCCCCTTTGGAGGCCTGACCTTTTTGTCGTGTAGTTATGGGGTTGATCATTCCTTCCAGTGTAGCTTGGGATCATTGCAACTTATCTATGTAGGTGGCTTCCTCTCTTCTTTCCTTTGCAGTTTTACTTCCTCTTTGTGTTACTTTGGGAGTATTTTGAGTAGGTCCAAATTCTCCTTATTCCTCTTCGGATGATTCTTCGTCTATTTCTGGATCTTGTGGGTCAATTTGAGCAGTTGTTTTCAGAATCCACAACTTTTGCAGATCTGTCATCTTGTTAGGGGAACCTATTTCTTCTGCCCTCAATTTTTTGTTAATGAGGATTTTGTTGATATTTATTCAACCGAATTCACTGCTTCCGTTGAGACCCCCATCGCTGAGAAGCTGCTTCCTGTTTCGATCTGCAGCTTCGATGTTGTTCCTTTTTTTTACTTGTGGGGGATTATGGCTTCTTCCTTCTCTTATCAGTAATGTTATAGGGTTTTCCTTTGTCCGTTTTGCTTGTTTCCAACCTTGTTCATCTTCCTTTTATGTTTGGGCTATCAAATTTTTTGGGAAATGTTTCTGAAAATGTCCATAATCATGGTAGTCTCTACACTTGAATGACAACTTTACATACTCCAATTTCTCACAATGCTTCCGGCAGTCCATCTTCCTGATTGAATTCTACACAAATTATAGCACATAAATATTGATGTTTTTCATTTTCATTGTCAATATACTTACCTAGACCATTTCCAATAGTCTGTAGGGAGGAAGGAGTCTAGCAATGGATAGACAGATTAGGAAAACAAACCCAAACTGGAACTTCTTTGGGCACGTCCATGACTAGATCAAATTCAGGAGTCCATCAGTTCAGATAGGCTCCCATGAAGTAATGCCCATTTCAAAAAATCAAATCTCAATATTCTTTGGAGATGAACTCAAACAAAAAAAACCCTCAGCCAACCGCATAACAGGTAACAATATTGGTGATCAACGAATGCCATTTTTTTGAATCCAGTTATCTGTTGTTATCGAGGAAGGATAAAGGCCTGTAAGTTATCCAACTAAATCTCGATCTTCCAATGACACTGCTAACTACATAGGTTTCTCTGAAGGTAGTGCGGTAGTCAGTACCTCATCCATCTTCTTCACAAATTTGTGAGGTGGGTTGACGGGGGATTTCAGTCCTTGCATAGATACAAGTCGATTGAAGGAATCATATGTGTGATATGGAGGAGTGGGAGGCGGCTACCCTCCACCTCCTGCTGCAATCATGGTGTGCCATGGTTGAAAACCCTAACGAAAAATCAGAGCAGAGAGAATCGCGATTCTGAGATGCATGGTTCTATAGAGGTTTTATCAACCCATTTTTAATACCCCCTTTATATCATATTAGCAAGTTTTAACTAACATGAGACCTAACACATATTAATATAAAAAAACAAGATGTTAAATAAAGTAATAGTATAATGTTAATAATGATCCCATCGGATTCCAGCAGTGACTAATAAATTTGTAGCATTGGATAGTGGAATACCTAGTGAAATAGAAATGCTGAAGCAAAAATGCGTAAAAGTGAACTCGGTCAAGAGATCAATGTAACAAAGAATGTAAAATATTTATAGTCCAATAGTTAGTGCAATGCTTAGAAATATGAGAATTTCAGATGTTTCACGCCATAATATGTTAATCTACCAATTTTATATCATGTAAATACAAGTATAGGCATAGAGAGAACATGTTTTCTATAAGATTAATAAGTTAAACTCCATAAAAATGCAAAATTGAAACCCTTTCATGGATGGACTTCCCTACATTTCATTGTATTTTATTTACTGATACAATATGTGAACAAACACTTGATTTTAGCAAATGATAAACTACAATAAAGAAATAGTATTGATTCACCGGGAAAATGTATTAAGAAAATTTTAAACATGTTTAAAAAAATTGAAACGATGCGTTAACAAAAATTTAAGCCTTAATGAAATATTTCTTATCTGTTGTGCCAACTCTCATCTACCTTAATTACCCGTCTTGTATAAAATCATTTTCTACATTTAAATATACTTAACATTTCATAAAATCTATTTGACATAAATATTAAATAATTTAAAAACAATATCATAAAACAAATATAAAAAAATGCTATTTGGCATACTCTCTCTCTTTATATATATATATATATATAAAATATAATATTAAAGGAAAAAAAGTGGAGTCTACATTCGAGAGGTATAATCATTACTGGAAGAGCATGGCTATTAGCATCTCAAGCCAAAAGATTTTATAGTTCCTTCTTGTTCTCTAAAAATAGGTCACCAAGAGGATTCAATGAGGAATCCCATTAGGAACACACTTGTTAGGAGGAACTAGTGAGAAGATAAGTCTTTGTGGGAGGCCTCCAAATATATGAAGATTAAGTTATATATATGAATCTTTCCCATGATTTGCATTTTATTCCTCATCTCACCCAAATAAAATAACCCCCAATAATATGAATGGATGTGATATGATATTGCTGGGCTAGTGAACCCCTATCATTTTGAAGGGCAACATGAAAACTAGTCCAAAATCTCCCTATGAAAACAAATGCCATGCCTGATATGATTTTCTTAGGAAAACCATGAAGTCTAACAATCTATCTCCCTATGAAAACAAATTCTATGTCTGATATGATTTTCTTAGGAAAACCATGAAGTCTAACAATCTAATAGGAACTCTTAGTAACTAGTAATCTTTTTAGGCTTTTCACCTAAGTAAAAATTATAAGAGTAGCCTAAATATTCTATGTTTTCAACTATTTTCGGTTATATTTTATCATTAATTTTGTTAAGAATACATTGAAAAACTTGAAAAACTTTTAGACTCATTAATATTACTTATAGAAATTGCATAATGTGAATGCTATAGGGTTTTTTCCACCTTGAATCTATTTATGCATTCAAAAACACAATTTAAACACTTAAGGTTTGGAATTCACCCAAAAAATTACCATATTCTAACCAAAAAAATACCAAATAAAATTAATAATAAACTACTCCAATTTTATAAATTTAAAATGATTTATAAAAACTCATATTTAAATAAATTCCCATGAAAAACTCTACAAATCAAGTCAATGTAAAAAAAAAAACCTTGGTTTGATTTGAAATTTTTTATTTCTATATAAACAATAAATTAATGAAGTCTAATCATTTGAAAAAGTCATATATATATATATATATATATATATAGATATATATATATAACCAATATTGTACTTTACTTTTGTAATTTTTCTTTTTCCTTTCCTATGTGATTTCAATATTCATTATAATTATAATTATCATGAATGTTGTTTCAAACAAAAATTGCAACCATCATTTCCAGAGCAATTTCAATGTTCTATATAATTATAAGATTATTATGACTGTTTCAAACAAAAATTGTAATTATCATTAATAAAATATTAATTTGTCATAGTGGTATAGGAAATGAAAACACAGTCTCACAAAGAATCCAGACATATATGCATAAAATTGGCAAAATGGTGCTGCAATGGAAGTAGCAGCTATGTATAATCAATGAATAATGAATAATACAATACAATGATCATGCAAGATGCATGAATTCCAAGACAATTCAAATTCCCAAGGAGGTCATTCGAATTGATTGAATGGGTGTAGCTTAACTGACTGTAAGCCACAGTAAACACACTAGGTAACCAACTGATCAAGTGCCGATTGACTCAACTGAGTCCTAACTGAAGTCGGAGTGAAATGGATGACTGAGTCTGATTGAAAGTAGCTCAAATATATGTCACTACATGCCAATCAACAAGTGGTAGCACATCATTAACTCCAATGAACCCCGATGAGGTTAACTAAAGTCAAACTGACCATCAGAGGTGGTTGGAGGTGCCCCTGTTGACTCCAGTTCATTAAATATTAATAAAATAATAAATATAATGAAAGGAGGCACCTTCACCACTCAGCTTAACTGATTGTAACCATCAGTTAGCAATTAGGTGCATTTATGACACTTAGATTACCCCCAGAGTGCTCCAGTTAGCCTCCCCAAATGAAGGATAAGGCTTAGTTGGCCTCCTAGACTGAAGGTAGGCATGGGTGTCCTCATGTTGATGTCATATAGTGCTCCTGTAATGCCAATTAAGTCAATGAAAATTAGGATAGTGGTTTAACAAGGTCAAATTGACCAAATTAAGTGTGCATGGTGGGTAAATGTCTCCAACACCCCCCCTTAAGCTATACTCAGAGGAGTAGAAACATAAAGTGCATGAAATTCTAGGGCCCTGAAAACAAAGGCCATAGGTCACCCTGTAAAATAATGTAACTAAAAATAATGCTAAAAAATAAATCTAAGTGAGGAAAAGAGGGAAAACCCACTGGGAAAACACCCCCTCAAGTTGAACACGGAAAGTAGTCTGATCACCCTGATGAACTCACCCCCAACAGTGAACGGAGGTAAGTGAACTTATTTTCTAAAAATATCTTGGTGAAGATGTTTGCAATCTGCTCATCAGTCGAGCAATATTGCAGAATGATGGTCCTGTCATGCACTAACTCTCTGATGTAGTGCATGTGTATCTCTACATGCTTGGTCCTCTACCTGGTAAATGGATCTGTGGATATCTTAATAGCACTTTGATTGTCACAAAAGAGGAAAGTGGACAAAGTACTACCAAGATCAAACTTTGAAATAATGCCTTGCAACCAAACAACTTGGATGCAAGCATTCACTGCTCCTCGGTACTTGGCCTCTGTTGAAGACTATGCTATGGCGACCTACCTTTTGCTAGACCAGGAAATGGGGCCACCACCAAACATGAAGACATATTTATAAGTATACTTCCGATCAATAGAATCACCTGCCTAATCGGAATCTGTGTAACCAACCAACTCTAGCTCAGAGTCTGTAGCATAGTGAATGTCGTAGGTCCTGGTTCCCTGAATATACTCTAGAGGATCCTCTTGGCCGTCTTCCAATGAATATCATGAGGCTTATACATGTATATTGACATAGCATTCATGTCATAACAAATAACAGGCCGAGAATGAATCAAGTAGAGCAAGCTACCTATCAGCTGTCGATAAATAGTGCAATCCATGGGAGGTGTGCTTTTTCCTTCTTCAAGGCCGATCCCTGAAAGGAAAGGGAATGGAGCATCCTTGAATTCAGCCATGTTAAACTTGAATAATAGGTCTGATATGTATTTTGACTGAGTGAACATTATCCCATCAAAAGTTTTCTCAATTTCGAGCCCAAGAAATTGCTTTAAGAGCCCCAAATCGCTCATTTCAAATGCACTGTGGAGAGCAATTTTGATGATTGAAATAGAAGTAAATTTGCTACCTGTAATCAGTATGTAATAAACATATAAAAAAATAATAATAAAATTACCATCATACTTCGATATATACACATATGGATCTGATTTACACCTTTGGAAGTTTTGCAAGAGAAGGAAGACATCCATCTTGGAATACCACTCTCTTGGGGTCTGTTTTAACCCGTATAGTGACTTCTTTAGCTTGCAAACCAAATATGGATCAGAAATGTATCCCTCAGGATACTTCATGTATATTTCCTCATGAATATCTCCATGTAGAAAGGTAGAATTAACATCCATATGATGCACTTCCCAATGCTTAGATGTTGAAATCACCAAAACTAGGCGGATGGAGCCCATTTTTCAAAACGGATGCAAAAGTCTCATGGTAGTCCACACCTTGGACCTAGGAGAAACCTTTTTCCACCAGAATTTCCTTATATTTGCAGGTTATTCCATCATCAACAACCTTATTCTGAAACATCCACTTGCATTGAACCAATTTCCTCCCCGAAGGAAAAGAAACTAGCTCCCAAGTAGTGTTTTTCTGAAGAGAATTCATCTCTTCATCCATGTCAACTTGCCATATCGGATCCTTCCGATCATGGTAGTAAGAATTAGGGTATAAAATTATCATCAAATAACAATATTTAGACAACAAATAATCAAGACAAGAGAGCGCAATACCTACTCTTTGGAAATCAAACCGATTTCTCCTTGGATCATCTGGATTTCCAATGTTATATCCTGCGGAAGAAAGTGTCTGTCGGGCCCAAGTTGGGAGATGATTTTGTACTTCAGGTTCTGATTCAGAATCTGATGTTTTCTATACACTGATATCAAAAATCAGAGGATCCAAATCAAGGTCATCACCCCCAATTTCATCATCCAAATATTCAGTAGACTATGAAGGAAATTCAACAGTTTTCTCCTTCACTAGTTCTACCTCCTGAAGAGGCTCATCAAACTTGACACTCCTTTCAATGATGATTTGTTTTGTTTTGATATCCAGTAGCTTGATACATTTAGATTCAACATGATATCTAATAAACAGACATTTTATGCTTCGAGGTTTCAAAGCCCTCCTTTTATCAAGCAGAATTCGGGCCCATGCAGTGGACCTAAACACCCTCATGTTTGACACATCCATCTTGTGTCTGAAATATGCTTAAAAAGGGGTCTTCCCTTTCATGGATGAGTGTGGCACTCTGTTTTGAATATATGCTGCAGCATGCATGGATTCATCCCATGAATTTGCAGCCAACTTCTTTGATTCCAATATACAGGTGGTCATCTCCTTGAGAGACCGATTCTTCCTCTCCACTACACGGTTCTGCTGGGGAGTGTAGGGGACTAAATGTTGGATCTGAATACCACTTTGGGAACATATATGTAGTAACTCATTACTAACATACTCCCCACCATTATCAGATCTCAAAATCTTGATCTTTTTTCCAGATGCATTCTCAATCAAGGCCTTCAATTCAGTGAATTTTTCCAAGACTTCTGACTTCTTTTTGATAAAAAAAGGATCCATGTGTATCTCGAAAAGTCATCAATGAAAATAAAAACATAACTTGATCCATTCATGGATGTGATAGTCATGGGACCACTGATATCAAAATGTATCAATCCCAAGATGCATGATGCTCGGCTTGCCTTCCCTCGATCGAACTTATGCTCAGGGAGCTTTCCAACAACACAGCCCTTTCGAATTCCAATGGTATATTTGATGACCGAGAGGAATTCAACCATAGAATTCTTCTGTAATTTCTCCAAGTATTTGAAGTGGCTGTGTTGATTGCATGGGCAGACCTGGGTTTACTATAATCAATCAACAACACCCCTAACTCACTGGCCCTTTCGGCGACAGACCACGAAGCGATCTGAAGTCTCACCCGAAGTGAATCTAATGGGTTGGCCAAGACTCAAGTGTCTTGGACCAGGTTCTGTGCATCCTACTACTCTTCTCTTACTCCCATGAGTCACAAGATCAACTATATCGGCGCATTGCACGTCCCCTTCTACTCGCAGCACTTTTAGCCGTGCGATTCTTATCCACGCGCAAGTCGCACGGTTCCTTCCCACGTCACACAACTTCCACTTACTCACAATATCTCCACCCTTATCACGTCTCTGCGCACCACGGGACACCCAACATCTCCTCCATGCTAATCCCTCAGCTCGCAGTATCGCGCACCGCAACTCCTCTTCCGGTGCGATATCGCCTCTCTACGATATCCTACTACTACGACTTTGCACTCTTAGCGTTGACTGTGTCAATGTGCAAGACTCTACTTCCCAGAAGTTATATTGTGATTAAATGGTCATTAGAAACAGACGTAAGGGAGCCTTTAAGTAGCTTACTAAATTACTTCAACTTATCTCTATCTTCCTGCATTACCGTGAACTGAACAATACATACATTCACTTACTGCAACTAACATTATATGCATGATAACCAGTAACAATAAGCAAATGCAATCACATTCATACAACACATAACACGCAGGTTTAACGTGGTTCGCCCCCAGGATGGGAGCTACATCCACCAAACTGTGCTTCTATTATATATCTTGAGGGAAGTAGCACAGTCTGTTGCACTGCATATGCAGCGCGAGATCTCTTCTAGATCTCTGGCCTATTTCTATCTCTATATTGCCTTTCTTTCGATATATACTTCCCTCTCTTCCTCTCTGTGGATGGTTACATATAGAATCAAATGACTCACAGACAAGCGAGGTGTCTGGATCGTTACAACACAGTCTGTCTGACTGACTCCTGAGTCTACTTCAAAAATAATCAACTGACCAACTGACGACTCATCCTACGAACCAACTAACCAACCAACCCTTTACAATACAAAATACAAGCTTTTATAGGCATCCCGAAGGTCTCGCCATTACAACACTGTGGGCCTGTCCCAACAGTAACCCAAACCCTAATTAGTGACAGTCGGTCCTCTCTGTCCTTGAGGTAGCCGCTTCCCGTCACACCACAGCTCTCTGCAGTCTTCCATGCTTCCCGGCACTGACCATGGGTACTATGCACCACTTCTCTCTTCTGTCCTTTGCCTTCAATGCTTGAGCCTCATTGCTCCTTCTTATTTATGAGGGTCGCTGAGCCCTCCTGTCTTCCTCCGCTGCCTTCAGTGCAGTGGGTGAGCTCTCCCTTCTCGGCCGCTCAGGTACCGTTGCCTTTCTTTGACTTTTGCATCCCAAAAAGTCACGGTTTCCGGCTCTGCTCTCCAGCTGGAAACGTGCTACGGTGTCGTAGCTCTGCCTTGTCTTTTGTCCGCCAAAACTATATCTTTCCGCCAAAACTAGCAGCTTCTTCTGTAACTGCGGGGCCTTGCTCCAACAGTCCCCTAACACTCACTTGTGGCTCGTCCTCGAGCCACTTGCAACGGGCTTCTCCTGCTGCAACTTATCCTTCGCCTCCTACGAAGTGTGCTGTAACCTGCCTTGAAGTCCTGTGACTTCATTCTTCATCTCCTCGGCACGTTCTCTTGGAATTTCGGTAACTCAGTTCGCTGGGCTCTCTTATCTTTTCTGCCCATAGTCACGGTTTCGCTCTCTTCGCTCTTTCCTCTCTATGAGCGCTCTAGTGTTTGAGAAGTGTTCCACAGATATCCTTTCCTTTTTATCTGGGTTAGAACTTTTATCACAAGGAAAATCTGTATCTTCCAGCCTTCTCAAATGTTTCCTTCCATCTAGAGCATCGTGGATGGAGAAGAAGCAACCCATGAACTCCGCTCCGAGAACAAGCCTTTGTCCTCATTCTGGAAGTCTCCCCTCCGCTGGGTTTGCAGTCTTCTTCCACTTCTCTGCTCTTCGAAGTGGTCCAGATCCACATGCTGCCTCTGATCCTCAGGTTTCTGTTTCAGTACCTTTGCAATCTTTCATGCTTTTATTAGCTGATCAGATAGGTTAGCGATTTTCTCCCGTTGCTTTCTTTTTCTCATTTTTACCTTTCTCCTAGCAGGAGATTTATTCTCATCATTCTTCTGCTCTGCTTTCTTATCTTCAGTGATCAGCTCGGCGTTCTTCTTCTCCTTAGCAGAGACTTTAGTGACAACTTCTACTTCTGGTGCTTGACTCTTCATCCTTAGCAACTGTCTAACTTGTGCTGTCTCTAATTTCACAACCTTGGGTGGTGTCGTCATGGTGAACGCACGGCCAGTACGTTCTTTCTAAGCTTTACTTCTATAGGTTCGGCCTCAGTCAGAATCCGCTTGGCTCAATACTCGGGGCGTGCAGTAGCTTCGAACTCTGGAAGTCACTGTACTCTGCAACTTAATTAGCTCTGCACAGGGGACACTTAGCACTGCCTTGCATAGCTCTCAAGATTTGGAAACTGTACCCTTTCTACTTGAAGGATGTCTGCTTTTATGCTGAAGGCATACTACCGGACGCAACGGTCCTCCTGGGTCAACCCCGTTGGTCATCATAATTACTTGGACGAGGCCCTACTCGTCATTCTGATCTTTCATAATTGCTGAGATCTGATCATATGTCCCTCAAAGCGTGCATATCCAGGCACCGGTGTCGTCGGAGATTTACCAAATCTGGAGAAATTTATTATGCTGCTGCCAAATCTACGGTAGGGGATACCGGTCATTTCTTCATTAACTACCTGTCAGATAGTGACTTGACTATCCCACTGTCAGTTTCAAACTGAATATGTGGCAGGGGAAAACATCTTACTGCTGCGATGCAACTCCGCATCACCTGCGCGAACAAACAGTGTTTAAAAAATTAATAATAATAATAATTTTTTTTTTTTTTTTTTTTTTTGGTGTAGACTCATTCTCGGTGCGATGCCTCCTTCCAACTACACTGGACATCTGCACCGTCATAAACTTTTCATGCTAGGGCTGAGAGGTGGGGAGGCTGTCACTATAGAGTTTAAGTCTACTGTCGTTAATCCATGTGGGCAAGAGCTCCTCGTTCAGCTGGCTGAGCTGAACGGAACCTCCTTCTGTGACTTGTTGGATCTGGTATGGCCCCAGCCAATGCGTCTTAAACTTCCCTGGGAACTTGATGAATTTGCTGTCATAGAGGAGCACCAGGTCTCCGGTCTGGAAAGTCTTATTCTTAATGTGTCTGTCATGCCAATCTTTTTCTCGGGCCTTCTGCACTCTCTGATGGAATCCAGCGATCAACCGGTCTTCTTCTAAGGCAAGCAGCTGTGCTAGCCTTGCTTCGACTATGTCTGTATCAGTCATCTCGGTAATCTGAGCGATTCTTAAGCAGGGAAGAATATACTCCATAGGCATAACAACCTCTTGTCCATATACCAAGCTGAAAGGTGTGTGTCCCGTAAGTTTCTTGCATGTGGTTCTGTGTGCCCATAAGACAGCGTTAACTCTGAGGTCCCAATCATTCCTCTGTCTATTACAGATCTTAGTAAGAGCATTTTCTAAAATCTTATTGAAGGCCTCTACTGTACCATTAGCCTGCGGGTGGTAGGGAGTGCTCTTATGGTGCTAAATCTGGAATTCTTCTGTTAATGCCTCAATAGTATTGTTCAAGAAATGTGTACCTTGGTCACTCATCAAAATTACTGGGCATCCAAACCTGCTGATGATGTTTTCAAAGAGGAACTGTGTAGCTGTAGCAGCATCACAATTTCTTACTGCTGTGGCCTCTGCCCATCTAGTGAGGTACTCTATTCTAGTGATAATATATCTCGCACCAGTGTGCTTCCCTGGTGGGTTGATTGGACCCACAAAATCTATATCCCATTTGTCAAATGCGCGCAACGTGACCTACGGTCACAGCGGCATTTCATCACGTCGCGAGGGTTTTCCTACCCTTTGGTAGATATCGCAGCGTCTGCAAAAGTCCTTAGTGTCTTTGTGCAATGTAGGCCACCATAATCCTGCCTCCAGGATTTTCTGCGCAGTCGGTTTTCCAGCGAAATGACCTCCTGCGGTTCCTGAATGTGCTTCTCTGATAATAGCGTCTTTTTCATGTGGCATTACACATCTGCGTAGAACTTCATCCGGGCCTAACTTGTATAGGCATCCTACAATGAGGGTGAAGTCTGCTGCCTTAACAACCAACTGTTTCTTTTGCTGCTTAGTAAACTCATCAGGTGCTACTCCTGTGGTGAGGAATTGAATATTGTCGGCATAGTACTCATCTGCAATCTGTATGGAAAACAACGGCGCATCTGGCAGATTGTCTTCTAGGTTACTGGGCTCTTCTCCTGAGTCTAACCGTGACAGATGATCCGGTCCTGCATTCAGTCTTCCTGGTTTCACAATGATTTCAAAATCATACTCCTGGAAGAGGAGTAACCATCTGCAGATTCTCCCCCCTAACACTGGTTTATTGACTAGGTACTTCAATGCGGAATGGTCAGTAAACATTTTAAACGAGGCACCCAATAGATAGTTCCTGAACTTCTGCAGTGCATATACCATAGCTAAGCCCTCCCTTTCTGTTGTGGTGTAGTTTTTTTCCGCTGTGGATAGCTTTCTGCTGGAATATGTGATGGGATGGTCGAGATCCCCTTCTCCTGGCTGGGTCAAGACGATTCCTAATGCAATGCCGGATGCATCCACATGTACATGGAAAGGCTTAGTCCAATCCGGGAATACCAGGATGGGTGTTGTAACCATCTTCTCCTTAAGTATGTCTAGACTTTGCTGGCATTCCTCATTCCATAGGAATTTTACACCCTTCTTGAGCAATTTCTCCATCGGCGCTGTAATCTTTGCGTAGCCCTTGATGAACTTTCTATAATACCCTGTATGACCAAGTACTGTCCTCATTTGCTTGACTGAGTTGGGTGCTGGAAGGTTTACAATGATAGCGATCTTGGCGGGGTCTACCATCAAGCCTTGTCTGCAAACAATGTGACCCAATAAAGATACCAAATGGTGCACAGAATATACATTTTTTTAAGTTTAGAGAAATCTGGTACTGCCTACATTTCTCTAACATCAGTCTTAGATCGCCTATGTGCTTATCGATTAACCCAAATACAATCCAATCATCAAAATATACTTCCAAGAATTTATGAATGTATTCTTTAAATACAGCAACTACTACTCTAGAAAATATAGCTGGTGCATTTTTAAGACCAAAGGGCATTACCGTATACTAGAACGAGCCCCATTCTGTTGCAAAGGTGGTCTTGGATCGATCTTCTGGATGTATTCTGATCTGATGGTAGCCTAAAAACCCATCGGTGAAGGAGTAAACCTCCTGTCCTCCCACGTTGTCTAATACTTCATCAGTGAACGGTGTCGGAAATGGATCATGAAGTGATGCATCGTTGAGTTTTCGCAGATCAACACAGATCCTGATGTCCCCTTTTGTTTTCTTCTCTTGCACTACCATAGGGCTAACCCATTCGCTTTCCTCTACTGGTTCAATGATTCCTGCTGCTAGCATTTTATCAATTTTGTCCTTTACTTTTTCTTTGTAGCGCGGATTCAATCTGTATGGGCGCTGCTTAACTGGTCTAGCATCCTTCTTTAATGGTATCCTCATGACTCCTAGGTCTCCAACTATTCCCTTCATCTCTGTGAACTTGGTGGGAAATAGGTCTTGATAGTCATGTAGCAGATCTGCAATCTGTCCGACTATTTCATCATTCTAGTAGTCTCCAATAGAGGCAAACTTAGGTTCTGCGTCTGTGCCAATATTGATCTTTTTAATCTTGATGGGCTCGGTGATCCCTGGAATCTCTAACTGTGGTCCCTCCACATCGCAAGTGCCTTCTGATTCAGGAATGTTGGTATTACGAGGATCCTCATTCGCCTCCTCTGATTCTGATGCAAAATTATAGCATTCCAACGCCTCTTCTAGCTGGATAGTCCACTCAGGTTGGACTGGTACTGAGATGGTGCGGTCCTCAAAAATCTTTGTCTTGATTATGTCTAGGGCCTGAGCAACACTTGGATGTTCTAATTCAAATGCAAAGGTGAGTAGGAAGCTGTCTGTCATAAGTGACCATGTGGTTGTTCCCTTGCGCAGCTCAGTCTCTGTATACCAGTTCCTTGGAACGGTGTCCAATGTGTGAATGAATCTGTGAACCCATTCATCCTTTGGAATGTCCGACCAGTTCTGTTCACATGTCTGAATGTGTACCCTGGGGTCGGTTTCTTCTGTGTACTTGTGCTGAACGTACTCTCTGTTGTCAGAAAATCGGATCGCCATCAATCTTTTCATATTATCCCATGATGCGATATTCTCTTTATGCGCATACCACCATCTTGCAGGTGTGGCTCGAACTACAAGGTCCATAGCTGCGATCCTCTGCTCATGAGGAATTTGTTGCTCAAACTGTTCAAAAAAATCCTGGATATCCGTTAGGCCATGATATGATGGAGTCTCAGCGATCTCGGCGCAAATCCATCGCAGTGACTTACTGATAAACGCACATCTGTGCGCTGAAACTTCATAAAGTCTGTTCTACCAGTTTTCTAGGCCAACATCAGAATCCGATGCGGATGAGCTGTCGCATCGCCAGCTAATGTTCCCTTCTACGGTTGGATTGATGTAGTCATTCTGGTTTGCAGTCATCTGGTAGAGACTATCGATGTTATGTGCCTCTTCCTCTGCTCGGATGGGTTCAATATATCTAGGACCTTGGTAAGGATCCAAGGGTGCGATGACCCGGATATGCGCATCCTCAAAGGTCATTTGTCTTTTCTTTAGGTCAATGACAGCTTTGCTGCCAATTTCCCAATCAATACTTAATAGTGCTGGATATGGTTGACTGTCACCAATGATTTCTATAACCTCGAATTCTACGAAAGTACAAACTCCGTCGATATCAACTGGCACCTGCGGTAGTCGACCCAGTGGTGATACTCGCTGCTGATTAGCTAATCTCAGGTGGATAGGTGATAGGGCTAACTGAGGGCTACCCATCTGTTCCCATGTCTGCTTAGTTAGAACATTCACCTCGGACCCTAGATCTAAGACAACCTCATCCATTTCAAACTCACCAATCTGCGCTATGAATTTCATCTCTCTTCCTGTCCTTGTATGTCTCGTAATATTATGGACAGTGCGGTGTGCACTTCCTGAGAGAGAGGGTTGCTGATACTGATCTATCATGCGCTGTAGCTCACTAAGAGCTTTATCATTTCTCAGGAGTTTCAAGCAGCTATACAGGAAGGCTTGTATGCTTCCTGTCGATTCATCCTCGTCACATCTTCCCGATGTGGTAGCCTGCTGTGCCTGCTCAGGGCTATCGCTACAAGGTACTTGCTGCGGTACGCTCCTAGATGACGGTACCTACGGTCCTGATGGTGTAAGTTCATCAAAGGAATCCTTGGCCTCATGAAAGGTCTCTTTATTCTGCTGTAGGTCGAGTGTTGTTGCTTTACTAGGAGCTCTGCGCACCCACCCCTGACTTGTGTTCTTTCCGGTCTCCTGCGATGTGCCACTGGTGGAAGCACCGCTCCGAGTCACAATATTGAATCTTGGTTCTGGTTCTGCCTTCTCAGCAACAATAAGTTGGACGTTCTGGTGTGCGGCTGGTTTAGGGTCTATGATCTTAGCTATCAAGATAGGACACTCTTCTATGGTATGATCATAATATTTGCAGTAGTTACAAGTAGTAGTGGCGTTCTGACAGTCCCTAGCATAGTGTCCTGTGATTCCACAATTATAGCAAGTGACTGGTCCACGACCTTGGCCAAAACCTCGTCCTCGGCCAAAGCCTTCTCCTCGTGCGAAGCCTCCTCCACGGCCTCGTCCTCTGAATCCTCCTCCATGGCCTCCGTAAGTCTGATCCGGCTGTGGTCCTGTTGCTGGACCCTGTGTGTCTGCTTGGACTCTGTACACATCATGTGTTCTTTCTGACATGAGATCATAAGCTCGGCAATCTTGTTGATCGTGCCCGACGGACTTACAGAAGATACAATATAGGTTTTTAGGTGTCTGTACATACTTTTGAAGCAAAGGGCATTGCTGAGGTGGATGTCCTTGTGTTTTACATATTTCACACCATGGCCCTTGCGTTCGTGGTAAGGGGTTAGGGGCCCCTGACGCTAAATATTCTATAAAGACTGGACAGTTGTCTTTACTATGGCCATGTGCTCTACACTTTATGCACCATATGTCCTGCATAACCTCTTTCCCTTTTTTAAGTTCGTGTATCTGTAACGTAAGGTTGGCAAACTGGGTCTGTAGAGTTGTCATGCCTGTACTGGTTTCTGCTAAAGGTGAAGCCTCTAGTTTCATTGCCATCTCCAGTGCTTCATCTTGAGTAGTAAGTTTCTGCTGCATTAGTGGCATTCTGATATGAGGGAGTAGCGCTGCAATAAACCATTCCTTATGCTGCTCCGGTGCAAACTCAAAACTTACTTGGTCTATAAGAGCTTTGAATTTCTGGTCAAAGTCCCATACTGACTCTAATGGTAACTGCTTAATATCCTTAAGCTCTGTAATGCACTGAGACTCAAACTTAGGTTTCTTAAATTCTTTAATCATGGCGTTCTTGACCTGGGCAAGCGTCTTGGGTAATGTAGTATACTTTATGTACCATGTCAAGGCTCTGTCGCTGAGTGTGGTGACCAACTGTACTAGTTTAAGGTTATCGTCGTTGATTGTTTTAATGGTCCACATAGCTTCACATAGGAACCAATGCTGTTCCGGGTCTTCTGCTCCTATACCTTTAAAAATAGGTAGGTTCATGTCGTCTCCCATTCTATTTCTCTGTGGTGGGTTCTGATTGACTGGGGTACTACCACTCAGCGGTGTAGGTGAAGGTGATGTAGCGGGAGTAGGTACTGACTGTGAGCTACTAGATGGAGTACCTATGGGGTTATTCTGAGTCCCTGTCTGCTTCTGTGGAGTATAGGGGTGGTAAGGGATGCCCCCCTCTGGTTCTTCTGTGGTGCTAGGGCTTTGTTGTCTAATACTGTCTGAACTGTCTTCAAATACAGGAGAGCTAAATTCTACTTTATACTTCTTTCCACTACGTGTTCGTCCAATGTCATCAAAATCACTTTCAAACTCTTGTGACATTACTATCTTTACTTATTCATCTGAAACTAGATCCATTGTTCCTTTTTCATATAGCAGCATCTTAAGGGACAAGTTTAGAGATATTAGGTACTTACCACGATATCCTTTGAAGAAGTATCGTTCAGCTGCGTTGAAGCTCTTTCTCTGGTCAACTGCAAATTATGTAACAAAGCCTTCTAGCACACTTGTCAGCTAGAAGTCCACTTCTCTCGTAATCGGATTGTCGAGGTTCTGCACGGTCTGAATTAACTCCGGTGTCCAGACAATGTGTCTTTTCTTCTTAAATATGTTCTCATCTGTCAACATGGATAACCAGTCAAAAAGCTCGTTTCCATAGGTTGCAAAAAATATAGCGTGGATGTCTGAAGCGATATGCTTTTCTAACCAGGCCTCTGTGCTCAGTTTCGGACTCCGATTCTCTTTCTTGGTGAACTCCCTTAAGTCTGAATCTAGCCACTGGTGAAACTCTTCTCTGGTAGGATGCCAACAGAACATTAACTCCCAGTCATTTAAACCAGCAACGGAACCATTTGTTGATTGCATGGGCAGACCCGGGTTTACTATAATCAATCAACAACACCCCTAACTCATTGGCCCTTTCGGCGAGAGACCGCGAAGCGATCTGAAGTCTCACCTGAAGTGAATCTAATGGGTTGGCCAAGACTCAAGTGTCTTGGACCAGGTTCTGTGCATCCTACTACTCTTCTCTTACTCCCGTGAGTCACAAGATCAACTATATCGGCGCATCGCACGTCCCCTTCTACTCGCAGCACTTTTAGCTGTGCGATTCTTATCCACACGCAAGTCGCACGGTTCCTTCCCACGTCACACAAATTCCACTTACTCACAATATATCCACCCTTGTCATGTCTCTGCGCACCACGGGACACCCAACCTCTCCTCCACGCTAAGCACTCAGCTCGCAGTATGGAGCACCGCAGCTCTTCTGCCGGTACGATATCGCCTCTCTGCGATATCCTACCACTACGACTTTGCACTCTTAGCGTTGACTGTGTCAATGTGTGAGACTCTACTTCCCAGAAGTTATATTGTGATTAAATGGTCATTAGAAATAGACGTAAGGGAGCCTTTAAGCAGCTTACTAAAATACTTCAACTTATCTCTATCTGCCTGCATTACCGTGAACTGAACAATACATACATTCACTTACTGCAACTAACATTATATGCATGATAACCAGTAACAATAAGCAAATGCAATCACATTCATACAACACATAACACGCAGGTTTAACGTGGTTCGCCCCCAGGATGGGAGCTACGTCCACCAAACTGTACTTCTATTATATATCTTGAGGGAAGTATCACAGTCTGTTGCACTGCATATGCAGCGCGAGATCTCTTCTAGATCTCTGGCCTATTTCTATCTCTATATTGCCTTTCTTTCGATATATACTTCCCTCTCTTCCTCTCTGTGGATGGTTACATACAGACTCAAATGACTCACAGACAAGTGAGGTGTCTGGATCATTACAACACAGTCTGTCTGACTGACTCCTAAGTCTACTTCAAAAATAATCAACTGACTAACTGACGACTCATCCTATGAACCAACTAACCAACCAACCCTTTACAATACAAAATACAAGATTTTATAGGCGGCCCGAAGGTCTCGCCATTACAACACTGTGGGCCTGTCCCAACAGTAACCCAAACCCTAATTAGTGACAGTCGGTCCTCTCTGTCCTTGAGGTAGCCGCTTCCCGTCACACGACAGCTCTCTGTAGTCTTCCATGCTTCCCGGCACTAACCATGGGTACTATGCACTACTTCTCTCTTCTGTCCTTCGCCTTCAATGCTTGAGCCTCGTTTCTCCTTCTTCTTTATGAGGGTCGCTAAGCCCTCCTGTCTTCCGCCGCTGCCTTCAGTGCAGTGGGTGAGCTCTCCCTTCTCGGCCGCTCAGGTACCATTGCCTTTCTTTGACTTTCGCATCCCAAAAAGTCACGGTTTCCGGCTCTGCTCTCCAGCTGGAAACGTGCTACGGCGTCGTAGCTCTGTCTTTTCTTCTGTCCGCCAAAACTATATCTTTCCGCCAAAACTAGCAGCTTCTTCTGTAGCTGCGAGGCCCTGCTCCAACAGGCTGAACCTCTCATGCCATAGTCTACTAACTTCATTTCCATGAGTCAGCAATGCGGTGGGCTTTGCATCCACCACAAAATGGGAGAACTCATAGGATTTTGCATGATTGTTTGCAAGGCCTTTTGCTACAAGTTTTCTGGATGCAAGTTTTGTGATCTGTACATCATTTAGGATGAAGGAGACTCTCTTGGGAACTCCCATATGTGTCATTTGATAAACACTTAGGAGGTTTGATGCAAGAGATGGTACATATAGAACATTGGAAAAATAACCATGTTCAAGATCTACAGTACCTTGTCCTTTGGATATGATTGTGGAGTCATCTCCCATGTGGATGGGAATGTATTTGTTGGTCTCTAAGGATGAGAAGGAGTATCTTTCAACTATCATGTGGTTTGAAGCTCCAGAATCTATCAAGAGTGCTTTGGAATTCGAAGTGCTTGCCATGAGGGCATGACCTTTTTCATGATGTGGTTTCCGATCTTGTTGATCTCTCCTCTAAAAGCTTTCTGGAAGATTGATGTGATTTCTCTCAAGGAGAGAAGTAGCTTCATCACTTTTCTTTTTCATGCAGGCATGTTCATGGTGGAAGCCCTTCCCATAGTATGAACACTTGACTTTTTCCTTTCCATGATGCCATTTTCCTTTGTTCTTCTTTGAGCTGAAAGACTCTTCATGCTGCTAGTTTTAAAATTTAGGATTAGGAGCTTCGAATTTGGTTTTTGGGTTCTTCTACTGCTTTCCTTTACCCTTCATATCTTTGGGCCATGAGACATGGAGGGCTTGATCATGGGAGGATTTGATGATCCCCATTTGGACAAGCTTATCATGTTTGCTTGTTAGGGACTCAATGAAATAATTGAGAGAAGGCATCTTCCATCCAGGGGTTGTGAGCTTCCCCACACGGAATGTAGAGACAAACACCAAATAATTAGCTCCAATTTTAGAGATTATGGCGAGGATGAGTAGATCATCCTCCTTCTCCACCTTACATTGGTTCAACAGTAAGACAATGTGCTTGAACTTTGTGAAAAAACCATTTAAGGTCTCGAAATTCGAAGGCTGGAGAGACATCAACTTGTTTTCAAGATTGTATACTCTCAAATCATCATGTTTCCCATGAAGGTTTCCAATTTGTCCCAAATTTTCTTTGGAGTCTTCAATCCCAAGAGATGGAAAAGAAGATCCCAGGAAACAGAGAGGCATAAGAATCTGAATGCTTCATCTTTCTTGTTCAAGAATCTAGATTTGTTTGTCACAGAATAAGGCTCTTATTTGGTGTCCATAGTGACCCTATAGAGTCCTCTGGCATGTAGCTGGATCTCCATGTCTCCTTTCCATGAATGGAAATTGAACGGAGTCAAGAGTTCTATGGAAGAAGCCATTTCAAACTGCTAGAGTGAATGCTTTCACCTGTTAAAACATGCAAATCACAACAAAAGGGGAACCGTAAGGTCGAATAGCCTACACATTTTAGGCTTTCATCACACCCAGCATAGTTGGTCGCGCAAGCTTGACCAACAATTCCTTAAATTGGGGTATTAAGTGGTAAGCATTAGCTTCTAGTGCAATGCTAGATTTTTGAGCTTTTGCTCAATTTTTCATGCAAGATATGTCAAAATTTTTTTTTTTTAGAGATATGACCTTCATCCGTATATGAGCTCTGATACCATATTAATTTTTCATAGTGGTCTAGGAACTGAAAACACAGTCTCACAAAGAATCCAGATAAATATGCATAAAATTGGCAAAATGGTGCTGCAATAGAAGTAGCAGCTCTGTATAATCAATGAATAATGGATAATACAATACAATGATCATGCAAGATGCATGAATTCCAAGACAATTCAAATTCCCAAGGAGGTCATTCGAATTGAATGAATGGGTGTAGCTTAACTGACTGTAAGCCACAGTAAACACACTAGTTAACCAACTGATCAAGTGTTGATTGATCAACTGAGTCCTAACTGAAGTCGAAGTACAATGGATGATTGATTCTAACTTAAATTATCCTAGACACATGTCACTGCATTCCAATCAATAAGTGTTAGCACATAATTAACTCCAATGAACTCCGATGAGGTTAACTGAAGTCAAACTACCCATCACAGGTGGTTGGAGGTGCCCCTGTTGACTCCAGTTCATTAAATATTAATAAAATAATCAATATAATGAAAGGAGGCACCTTCACCACTCAGCTTAACTGATTGTAACCATTAGTTAGAAATTAGGTTCATTTATGACACTCAGATCACCCCTGGAGTGCTCCACTTAGCCTCCCTGAATGAAGGAGAAGGCTTAGTTGGCCTCCTTGACTGAAGGTAGGCATGGGTGTGCTCATGCTGATGTCATACAGTGCTCCTATAATGCCAATTAAGTCAATAAAACTTAGGATAGTGGTTTAACAAGGTCAAATTGACCAAATTAAGTGTGCATGGTGGGTAAATGTCTCCAACATAAAACACGTCACGTTAAGAAAGAATTAGATGTATAGAAAAAAATAATATTTAAATTACAATGTTATCTTTTCAAAGATTTCAACCAGGAATGAACTTAATCAAATTTTGTAACCCGCATTGTGACTTGATTTCATATTCTAAATATATATTTGAAGCTCTTAATAAATAAATAAGAATCTGATCTGTGTTGTGGATCAGGCAGTAGAAATTTGTTTGCTTGGTGTAAGAAAAGATAAAAGGTAAAGAGAATTTTGTTTTCTAGGACAACAATAAAATATAATAATATAGTCGTAATCGCGCGGAACATGTACTTAAAATTTTGGATGAGCAAAATTAGAGAAATTGATGAGGGAAACCGGTAGAGCACAAAGGCTCACTTAGGTAGACAGGAGGAGAAACACTCAACTCAATTGTACTATGCATTAAAGGTTACCTATATAGCAAAGAGATAAGCAAACCTAGATCCAATAAATGTGGATTAGATCCTACAGCATAGGAGATATTTGAACAAGAAACCTAGATATAGAAAACATCACAAATACATAATATGCATTATATCTAACAACTTCCCTTAATGCATAAATGGATTCTTGACAACACCTATTTTCTTCCTCAGATCCTCAAAGTGGATCCTTCCAATTGGTTTAGTAAAAATATCAGCAACATTCTCACTTGCATTACAATAGATTAGTTCAATTTCTTGAGACTCAATCTTTTCTCTGAAAAAACAATGTTGCATCTCAATATGTTTGGATCTGGCATGATAGACTGGATTGTGTGCCAGCTTAATTGAGATTTGATTGTGACACTGGATTTTGGTAGCTTGTTGTTGTTGTGTTCCAACATATTCAAGAATGCACCTCAACCAAATGGCTTCACAAGAAGCTTTGGTTAAATCTTTATATTCAGCTTTTGTGGATGACAAAGAAACAATTGGTTGTTTCTTACTGCTCCATGATATGAATCCCGAACCAATGCTAAAAGCATATCTAGTAGAGGATTTTCTATCATCGGGATTTATTTCCCATTCAAAGTTAGAGTAACCTGCCAACTGAACATCAGATACATTAGTATATAAAAAACCATAATTAACATTTCCTTTTAAATATCTTAGGACCTGCTTTGCAACTTTCTAATGTGTTTCGCATGGCTTAGCCAAGAACTGACTAATGATGCTAACAGAATATGATAGGTATAGCCTTGTGTTGGGTGTTATAATGTCTCAATTAATTCACCAAATATTCAATTATCGACCAAGGTTGGTAAACTTAGAGTTGAAAAAAAAAATATGCGAAGGCAGAGGGGTTCCTAGGGTGTCATGGAAATACTTTAACAAAGAAAAGATCAAAAGATATTTCAAAATAAAAAACCAAGTCAAACTCTTATAAATTCAACTATTAAGGTCATTAAACCGAAGCAGAGTACTATACTAGAGCAGTATCAACCTATACTACTCTACTCCATAAACAAATACTGAAAAGTAAAGATATAAACAATACTACTCTAAGAAAGTAAAACTTCCTATTAATAAACTATTCCACTTCTTAATCTAAGAGTTAGCAAGCTTCATAAACAACTTTAGAAACTAACTATACAAGGAATTATAATAGTGGAAACGAGATTACAACAACTGGATATACTTTACGAACTTCAGCAACTAAACTATACATGCAATTAACAAATGTACATAACAGTTAAACTAAACTATCTAGTTCCACTCTCCTTGGGGGTTCTAAGGATATGCATTCATTATGAACGGAACTAGAGAAGGAGTGGTGTCAAAATGGATTTCAAAAGATGTAAAGAAACTATGATGGAATTAAATCTAATTTAACTTCTACAAATATGTGCAAACTAAGAAATGTCCAATTATAGGTGATGGTGAGCATGGTGATTTATTCCATAAACAAAGGACTCTTAATTAAGGAAGATGCTATAAAAAACTAATTTATTAAGAAACAAGATTCTTTTTAAGGATTACTTTTATAAATAAATCATTCTTATATGAAATAGATCTAAGGGAAAATCTACCTTGTAAACAAGTAAAAACTTAATGAAAGAAGCAAGTAGAAAAATTAATAAAGAAAACTTAATTAAGAAAGCAATTAGAAAACTTAATAAGGAAGCTCCTCTAAACACAAAGATATACACAAAGGTAAACTAGACAGGATATATACTTATCAAACATTATAACTGTAATAAGTGAGAAGATCAGAGACCAAAGAAACAGAACATAGCATAATTCAAAGCATACTAAGGTAAGAAGAGGTGAAAGATAAGGATGGAGCTTGATAAATGCTTTTAATAGTCTAATCTAAGGTTCTAATGGTAAATATAACCATTATATAATTATAAAAAAAGAACAAAATTAAAAATCCAAAGAAACAAAACCTTTAAATGAGCTTAAAACAAAATAGGAAAATCGAGGGCTGAAAAAAGGACTGGATAATAGATTGAACGGATGGTTTGAATGAAAGGCTAAACAATTGGCCTGAATGACAGTCTATATACAGAAAACAATGGAAAATGACCTAAATGATATAATTATGAGTTGATTTTGTGCATATGAAAACAAGATACATATAGGACAGTAAGTAAACTTATTCAGTAATCAAACTGACAGTGAAAACACTTATGCCAATTCATGCTTATAAAGAAACTATTGTCTATAAAACAAACTAAGATATAACCAAAGTAAATTCATAAGAAAACAGGAGTTAACAAAACTAAGCCTACTATAAATTGATTCTAGGACATAAAGCAATTCATATCTATGCGACTATTGATATGAAATTGAACAACGAACTGTTAAATGACTGGAAAGGAAGCTAACTATGTGCGAAATCGGTTATGTAATTATGGGAATGAAACTATATTTATTGCAAAGTAATAATCACAATAAAACACATGCTACGGGAGATAATAAAACAAACAATTACAGGAAACTAAATTACATAAGCAAACTGGAAATGAAACGATACTAACTGCAAGAAAGGAGATAACGAAAATACACATGGAAATGGATACCACTGGTTATTGAGGGGCCCTCCCAGCAATCAGGGTTACGCTTTAATCAATCACATAGATAGGAGCATAGATGAAGAACAGAAATATAAATTATATTAAAATTCAAAACAATATTACAGAGTTTCTCTCCTAACTTCGATTGATTAACATGCTAGCTAACTATGCTCTCGCTTAGAGGAAGGTATATATAGTGTTTACAAGGATGAGCATGTCGAACCTTTTAGTGGTCAACTACTCTTAAAATATTCAACCACTATTACAAACAAACGACCATATTCCAATGCATAATCATTATCCTGTTCCTTCGCGCGACGGTTCTACTCACGCGGACTGTGGCATATTGTTTCTTGCTGACATGGGGCATGAGTCTTGGTGTCGAATGGAGAAGGTAGGATGGCAAGCCTTCTAGAGAGAGGATCATCTATTCATCAGGAACATGGGAAATAGAGAAACTAAAAACCATTCTACAATTTAACATTTGGGAATATGCCAACAAATAGTGCACGGTTTGATCGACGGGCTGAATGGTGAGTTGGATGCGATCTACGCATCTCTAGCATGGGTGCATGTCTAATATCAGCTTGCGCAAAGACTATAACCTGCAAAAAAATTCCATATATCAAAAAAATTCCCAAGTATCAACGAATTGATTAATAAAATCATGAAATAATAAGAATAAACCATAATTTGCATAAATCCCAAATGTATTCGTACCTAAGGCTGAATGATAAGATGTATGGAAGGAATATGTCAAAAAGGTGAAAAAATAGATGTCAAAAGAGTAATTTATTATTCAAAAATAGTAACAAAAATGGGATCAACATTCCCCCAAACCAAAGAGATGCCAGGTCCAACCGAGAAAAACAAAAATGATTAAGGAAGAAGGTTGAGCTACATTAGCAGCTGCCTTCGAATTAGCAAATGAAATAGGATATTTATACTTCAATTTCTTGGTCTGAGATTTTAAAACAGCATGCCTCTCCTATTGAGAGTTATATGAAAAATTAATAGCCTTGTTGAGAACTTCAACAACCTTAATTTGCGGACGCAAATTTTTATTCTCTTGTCGAAGTTATGCGATTAACTTAACGTATTCTTCATTCTGACGCACTGAATGTGCCAATTATTGAGTTAATTGGAATATTGTTGGCTGATTAGGAGTTAATGGTTCTGTAGGATGCTTGGGTTCTTGAGGTGGACTCAATTCCTTGGATGGTCTCTTGAGGACAACAGAGGGAACTTGTCTTTCTGGACTCATTCCCTGAGCAGGTGTAGGGATAGTCTCACGGGAAGCATCTTTGAGAAATTCAGCCGATATACTAGCCAATGTGAACATAGGTGAGTATAGGTCAGGTTTATCTACCTCGGCCATGCTGTCTGGATGGTTGGTCTGAATATCGGGCTGAACTGTGGTCTGGATGATGGGCCGAACAATGGACTAGGAAAAATTCATCTTCTGATCCCTGGTATGAATTAATGGAAAAGGTAAAAACTCAGTAGACATAGGATTAATAGGGGTAGAATGTGTAAATGGGCTTGCCTCTAATGTATCTTCATCGATGTCCAAAATGTTGGGGATTTTCTTTTGTGCAGATGGGGTTTGACTAGATTCACGATTACAGAGATGCCTAGGGTATTTTAGAATATTGAGGTGAGGTTCTAGGACTTTGAACACAAAAGTATCACAAGTATAATTCCTCTCTTTGAGATAATCCAAGATATGGAGCTTAATCAGGCTATGGTGATACAAACTGCCCCTAGGATTAATGGTATTCTTCCTAAATTTTCCTAACATTTTCTCCAAGCATTTTACGAAATAAAATGGAAAATTGAGAAAATGTAGATTAACAAAATGCACTAGTAAACAAATATGGCAAGCTTTGAATACACTGAACTTACCCTCGCAGGTGATAAAGTGGATGATGACGAACAAAGAATTAAGGTATTCGGGCTTAATCCATTCTCAATGGAACCCTTTGAAACCTGCAACATGCTGGTACTCTGAATTGAGAGCAAAGTTGTGGGATGAACGAGGGAGAAACTAGTGTTTGTGCCAGCGAGTGCCTTCTCTTGGGAGCTTAGTCACAACGGCAATAATCTCCTCAGTTACCCAGAAAACAAGATGACCAACCCTAGGCAACTTACCATAAAAACCCATCACAAAAAGCAGCAAAATTTCTTCGTCATACCCCTGCAACAAATGAAGAAATGGGTTCCACCTAGCCCGAAAGAAAATATCCCTACATTCCTGAAACTTCGGCATATGAAACAGATCCTAATAGTTTTCGGGCTCAAGACAGTTCGACATTGTTTAGATAGAGGAAATGATGCAAGGTTTGCAGAGGGTACATGAAGATGGTGACTAAAATGAATCTGCAAAGACAATTGTAAGTGAGGGTGACAGAATGGAAAGGAAATCACAAGAAGGTGAGTTTAAAACATGCTCCATATGAGTGATTGAATGATCACATCAGACACTTGGCACATTTGGATGATCGTTCCATCATGGCGAATCTTGAATTGTGTGCCATCAAAGGATGCATGCATTAATGAGCTCGTAAGGATTTGATCAGTTCAGTCATGTCCAAAGTAAAACTTTGCACAGGTTGAACATATTAATCAATACAATTTCATAAACCACATTCACAACCATAATGACTTGAATAAACAAGATGATCGATCACTTGATGGTTTACGCGTGGAATTAGATAAGAGGACAAGTGTAATGGTGTTGGAAAAACCCACCAACAAATCTTCGTCAAAAGGGGTTCCCACTCTATCAATGCCCTACAGTGTAACCTCCCTAAGCACCATCCCAGATAGGTTTTACCCTGCCCAGCAACGTCTGCGGAGCAGGAAAGGTCTCACCCAAGGTGTTTAAGGGAGGGCTGTCGAAACTGAGTTTTTGACAGTGGGAAAGGAGGATATGGGGATCTGACAGAGGGACACCATAACTTATGCAATAATCACATAGTATCATAGCATTATTCATGAAACACCATTACTCATGGCGCATCAAATAGTTACAGAAACATAGATTGCATCGACATAAAAGCAATAGATCGCATTGATATAGCAAAAAGAGAATGAATCGCATCTATATTATGCCATTGTAACAAAACAGAGTCGTAGCATCATAACAGATCTATAACAATAGACAATAATTGAGCCATACTCATCGCATCATATTAACCTTGCACAAATGTAATGCATTACACAATTCTTCTCCAAAACCGAAGACTGCATACATTAGAAAGAAACCCAGATAAAATCATAGTTAAGATAGAAAATTCTCCATAAAATAGATCGCACCAGATCTTATCACATACAATCGTGCACAATCGCTCTCAATCGCTCTCAAAATAGATCTATAAATAGGATTAAACTTTTACATTGAGGGTCCACTACTAACTAACTTCTAACCGCTACTGACCTATTGCAACAAAACTTGGTCAAAATATACATAAAATATTCAAAAAGTGGTTATTCTTGCACTTATTGCACTGATCTTCCCTGGCGTGGTACCGCATGAGCTTGCACAGCTACCGTGACGCTGTGCAACTCACTTACCCCAAAACCCCTTGCCAAAAAATGGTAGTATAATGATGAAAAGTTCCTAAGGTCATATCACATCCATATGGGGCTTAAATAAGATCGTATCATGCCAAAATCATAAGTCGAAATTAGTATTAATAAAGTCATAATTATCTTATAAGCATGTAGATGTGATTTAATAATTATGGGTATAGCTCAGCTAACTTAACATTTTTCCCAAAAACAAAATTAAACTAACACCATAACACACTTAACCATTCTTGCTATAATATCACAGTTTTTCTTCAGATCATCATTTGGCATTCCATTTGGACCAGCATTCGACCCTTCATATGGTCCTGCATCTGATCCTTCATATGGATTTTCTAAAAAAAAAAATATGATTCGCTAAATCAGGTTGCTTCTATTCATGTAGTGAATTTTTCTAGGCTGCCATCCCACAAGAGGATCATATAGAACAACTCTATTGAATCTTCAATTGTGTTCTTCCTTATTCATCCAAGATTAGGACCAGGTCCTACTACTTGCATCATCCTGAAAACACTTGTCATTTGTTAGAGATAAATGAACCTTTTATGAATAGTCAGAAAAATAAAGACAGTATAATCTTCACAGTATAATATTCCCCCCAAACCAAAAATATGGCGTGTCCTTGAGCCATGCAAGAAAAACTAAGTAATTTCAAAATAGTTTAATACAGAGTTCGATCATGTTGTTATCATTTTTGCAAGAAAAAGAAAGACTAACTAATAAATGGAAATGATTCAGATTTGTACATCCATAAAAAAAATAACAGTGATTAG
>LPNX010065404.1:3736-50940 GCA_001517045.1 Pseudotsuga menziesii | reverse complement strand
TTCTACTTTAATATATATATATATATATATATATATATATATATATTACCATTTTTTACGAACCATATGTATAGTGGTGCATTAACCAGATCTCTTTTACCCAATATGTCCCTGCTTCCAGCAGGCTTGTTCAGTACCCGGAAGGGTTTACTTGCATTTACACAGCTCCCTTGTTTTGATATGTTACTTAACATTGACCCACTACCAGTAGGCATGTTCAGTACCCCGGTGGGTTTTCTTTGTATAATGATTTTAAATATATGGAAGTCGATTGGCACTACAGCATGTTAATCCTACTAAACACATAATTCAACTTTCTAGAGAAAACCTTATAAGTAACTTTTATAATGGCCAAAACCTTAGGTCATGTCAAAAGAGAATAAATTAAAGCTGTCCCTTGAACTCTTAGTCTATATCCTTCATAAAAGTCAATAATTTTCCCCACAAGCAAAAATTCTACTTACTCTCGAGTTACCACAAAAATGCTTGAGAGGCAAGTTTTGATAATAAGTATAGGATGGACTAGTAGTCCATATGTGTAAGATGAGAATCTGAAGAACATGATGATTAGAGTAGGTCTTTCAAGAAACTATTCCAATAAATCAGAAATGTACATGTCTGAATCAAAATACCATATATAAAATCACAACGAATCATGGAGAAAATGATATACAGAGAATTTTTTTTAATTTTCACTATAAGCTTTCAATTTTCGAAAGTACCCAAAAAGAGTTAAGATACATTATGAGTCTTTTAATGCACTTCCCTTTTCAGATAATACCTCATGAGCTTCTTATAGAGATAAAGTATTTTTAATCACACTGCAAAATCACTTGTTAGATGATTTATATTTATTCACAACAAAATCATCTATAAATTTCATAAAAATGAGAAAAAGGAAAAGAGTCTTCCTGTTTTAATTGACAAAACTGCAACATGTGATCATGGGAATGAATCCTCTGTATAAATATAGTTAATTTGTTAGAAATGACTCTTATTTATTTGGGTGAACACAAATATATTTACACATATACAAGTAATGAAAACCCATAATAACTTTAAGAATCAGAAGGAGGATGAATAATTTCCTCTTCAACTAGTTCCATCTCCTTCTGGTGCAAGACATTTTGTATGAAATCCTATTTAGATATTGGTTGGTAGTAAAGTCTAAGTTTGTGTCCATTTAATACAAAATAAATTTGTGAACCATCAATTGTCTTAATTTATACTGACCCATTATCGAAAGTTGTAACTACTTCATATGGTCCCATCTAACAGGTAGTTAATTTTCCTTTAAAATTTTTGTACCTTGAGTTGAATAGTAATTCCCAATCCCCAGTATTAAATTGCTTTTGCTTAATAAATTTATCATGTCATTTCTTTGATTGATTCTGTATTGACATTGTTCTTTGGAGTGCATCCTGTCTAATTTCATGTAACTCATTAATATGTAAAACTCGTTGTTTCTATGCTTCGTCCAAATCCATACCTAACTGTGCGGCTATGCAAAAGGTGTTAACTTGGAACTCGATAGGTAAAAGGAATTGCTTACCATATACTAGCTCATAAGGGGTATGACCAGTAGTGTTTATCCATGTTATCCTATAGGCCCAGAAGGCCTATGGGAGTCTATTTTCCCAATCCTTATAATGTAGCTGAACAGTTTTAGTTAAGCTAGATTCCAATACCTTATTGGTTGATTCTACCTATCCATTAGCTTGTGGATGGTAAGGTGAGGATTTTCAATGTCGTATACTATATTTCGTGTTAATCTCTTCATTAATTTAGAGGTGAATTGCGAGCCTTGGTCAGTGACAATTTCTCTTGTCATCTGAAATCGAGTGAATGTTTCTTCATATATAAATTCTACCACAAGTTTCTCTGTGGCCCTAAACAAATATTTAGCTTCTACCTATTTGGTAACGTAGTCTGTGTAAACCAAGATATATTTCTTCTTATTGGACATGGGAGAAATTGGTCCTAAAATATAAAGAGCCCACTTCTCAAAAGGTTCAATCATGACCTGAGGCTGTAAAGGAATCTCGTCACATGACGTAGGTCTATGCATTCATTGGAAATTATCACATCCTTTAACATATCTGTTAGCATCCTTAAAAATGCTTGGCTAGTAATAACTAGAATGCAATATTTTGTATGACGTTCTCTTGTCAGAAAAGTGTCCCCCACATGGCCCATCATGGCATGCATGGAGGATTTATGTCAGCTCGTCCTCTTGTACACATCATATAATAATAAGATATGGACCAACACAAAAGAGGTCATTATCAACCCAGGGATAGTTAGATCTCTAGAATATAATGCGACGTTTCTCGTGTGGGGACAGGTGGTTTGGTAATTTCCCAATTGCTAAATAATTGGCAATGTCTGCAAACCAAGGGGTTTGAACAGAAACATAAAATAAATGTTCGTCGAGAAAAGTATCATCAACAGCTTTAGAACCATCATCATTTTGAATATGAGAGAGGAAATCTGCTACCAAATTTTCTCTACCAAGTCGATCGCTGACAGTGATATTAAATTCTTGTAATAGAAGAAGCCATTGGTTCACTCTACCATTGGTAATTGGTATATTCATCAAAAATATGATGGAAGAATGGTATGTATGCACGAAAAATTCATATCCTATAATATAATGATGAAATTTATTAATGGCATAGACTACCGCCAAGAATTCTTTTTCAGTGACGGTGTAAGTCAGTTCGGTGGGAGCTAAGTTCTTGCTAACAAAGTAAATGGCATAAGATGCTTGGCCCTCTTTTGGTCCTAGGACTCCTCCTGTGGCCGTATCAGAAGAATCAATGGATATATGAAAAGGAAGGGACTAGTCAGGACCTCTAAGTATTGGTGCCACTGATAATTTAGCTTTTAAGACTTCAAAAGCACTTTTACAAGATTCAGTCCATTAAAATTATACATCCTTTGTAAGCATCTTAAAAATTGGTGCAACTATTTTAGTGAAATTTTCAATAAAATGACGATAATAGCCTCCATGTCCAAGAAATATCCTTACCTATTTTTGAGTTTTTGGAGAGGGAAGACCAACAATTAGTTCTATTTTAGCAGGGTCTACCTTGATTCCTTGGGAATAAATATGATGCCCCAAGACTATACCTTTTTTTAATAACATTTTACATTTTTCATGACTAAGGGCTAGGTTTGTTTCTTGAAATCGAATCAGGACCTTCTCAAGGTTATCAAGGGCCTCTTGAAAGGTATTTCCATAGGTTGTAAAATCATCCATGTACACCTCTACACTGTCATGTATAAGATCAACAAAAATCCCTAAGACTGCTCACTAAAAATTGGCAGGTCTGTTACATAAGCCAAATGGAAAAACTCTATAGGCATATGCTACCCAAGGGCATGTAAAAGTGGTATGATCCTAGTCTTCAGGTGCTATTAAAATTTGATTGTATCCACTATACCCATCAAGAAAGGAAAAATATTGCATACCCAACACAGTATCTAGTACTTGATCAATAAAGGGTAAAGGGAAGTAGTGTTTAAGAGTGGCATTATTCATCTCTCTAAAAACAACACAAATACACCATTTCCCTGTGACTTTCTTTGGGACTACCACTAGAGGGGACACCCATTTACTATCGGGGATAGGATAGATGAAACCACCATTGAGAAGTTTTTGTAACTCCTCTTTCAACTATATCTTTTAAAGTAGGGTTCATCCTCCTCTGAGTCTACCTTATAGGGGATGTAGTGGCATCCATGTAAATATGGTGAATACAAGTGTCAGGGTGTATACCTTTCATGTCATCGTATTCCCATGCAAATGATCCAGATTGGATTTTAAGGACCTTAAGAAATTGTTCTTGTTGACTCTCGGTTAACCCTACATTTATGTGTAAAACTTTGCCAGGGTTGGGACCAACAAGGCATGATATAAGACCCCATATGTTGTTCAATTGCGAGTACACATGGCATATTCATGAATGTTGAGGGGGACATATTTTCCTGAAACTCATCCCCAAAAATTTGATCAAGTTGAGAAAACAAATGAGGAAAATTTATACAAGTTGATGAAGAGACAAATTGGTTTAACACATTCTCAATAGTATGCTCCTGAAGTTCCCAGGAGTAGTCACTAGGAAAGAAGAGATCTTCAATATTTCCATCCCCAAAGGGGAAATCTAACCACCACAAGGTTTTAGTTACCAGTTGTGATGGGGGATATAAATCCATTTTTTGTGTGGAAAACCCATTAGAAATAGTCATTTCCCCGTCCCTACATTCTATGAAGGTGCTGGAGGTATCCAACCATGGTATTCCCAATATAAAAGGATTCCATTTAGAAGGGTCCTTTGATTCTAATACCATTAAATCAACACGATATTCCCATGAGGCTACTAATACAACAATATCATCTAGAACTCACCAGGTTTTATCGTAGTATGGTCTGCTAGTTCTAGAATTGAGGGGGTCGGTTGGAGAAATTGTCCCAATTATAAAGCTTCGAAGACTATAGTGGTCATCATATTAATGGCATATCCTAAATAGATAAGTGCATTATATATGGTGGTATTATTTACAATAACAGTTACTACTAGGGCCCCTGGATTTGTATATTTTGCAATCTGAGATTGGTCTGTCATACACTCAAACATCTCTCCTATAAAATGAATTGTGAGGGGGTCTTTCTGTTTCTTTCCTAGGCGTTTGATACATAGTTCCTTTATTACCTTGGTCTAAATTGGTATATCCTTAATAGCCTATAATAGAGGAATTTTGACATAGATATTCATTAGTTCATTCAAAATTTCATACTCAGGATGGTCTACAAGTTTTTCTATTGCTAGTTGTTCCAGAAATGGAGGAATCCTTTGTTCCTGAATGGATTCTTGCTGCAGATGGGTATGCACTGAAATATTTGGCACATCCTATAGAATAGTATCATTCATGACTTCATTAGGGTCTTCTACTTCTTCATTTTCCTCACAAATGATGACTAGTGACTTGGGTTTGTAATTCACAACTCTTCCAGATAGTAATTGTATCTCATGTATAGGTACAGTTGAAATAATGTAGGATGGAAGAGTTTGCAACTCAATGCTATTAATATCTTGATTTATCTTATCATTTGGATTAGGTATCGATTTTGCGGGTAATAATGTAGGTTGTGGAGGGTTTGTATTTTGGAAGTGATGAGGTTGTTGTGTAATAATGGGGGACTGGAGGCACAAATCCTGGTAACAATGGATGGGTATTGGCTGAATGTTGAGGATAAGGATGGGTAGAGATAGGCGGTGAATGGGGCTAGGACTGTCCCCTCCACCCCTATGCCCAATACTGTTGCTGAGTAAATTGAGGAGGAGGAGGATACTGAGGTGTCCAATGCTGCCAACTTGTAGTGTTCCACTATTGAGGTGGTTGGTAGGGTTGGTAGTAAGGTGGGGGTTGTGGTGAAAAATTTTGATATGGTGGGGGGTCCCTTGGTTTCCAAGGAGGCCTCCTCAAGTTTTCACCCATGTCCCTACTTTTATACATGGCCTGTAACCCTAATAATAATGGGAAATCATCTATTGGATGCTCCTCCGTACAGATATGGCATACGAAGATATTATTTGATGGGAATTACCATTGGGGATTCTTAGTTCTACATCTTGGACAGAAAATACTCGTCGCTACTTGTTCCTCTTCTTTCCTTTTCTTAGCTTGTAACATATCTAGTTGGGAATCCATTTCTCTTAAAATATCAGTTTTGAAATTTTTCAATAGGTTCCCTAACTCTATCCTTGTGACTCCTCCTAAACTGGGAGTATTTCCTTTTAAATTCATATTATAAGGTTCTCGAAGATTCCTCCCAAATTCCCCCCTACTCTAGAGTAATTTCTACACATCTCCCCAATTTGTGTGAAATATTTGTGGGAGACATCACCAAATTCCATGAGATTAAGGCTTTCTACCAAGTCTTCTGAGATTCCATTAAGGAAGAGTGTCCGTACAACAACTTCTCGAAGATCATTATGTTTATATTTATGTAGCGTGCAAATAAATCCTTCAAGATAGTATTCCAGGCTCTCGTCTTCAAGTTGTTGTATCTTAAAAATATTGTTTCAAGAATCTATAGATTTGCAATAATCTTGATACATCTGCAAGAATGTAGTTTTCATATCTTCCCAAGTCCTGATACTATATTATCCTAATCCAATGAACCATCTTAAAGCTGAGTCTTTCAAAGTCGTAGGAAAGAGTTTTAATTTGTGAGCATCTTGTAGATAGTTATAAATTCTACAGAGGATGTCAAATTCGAACAAAATGTGTTTGTGTCTTCATTGCTCTTCCAATAGAACGTAGGTAAGGAGGGAGGGGGGATGTTCTTCATATTCACATCTTGTGCAGTGTCTAAAATAGGGAACCTGAAGGTAGTCTCAGTTCAATTTTTTCCTTTCCCTTCATCATTTCTAACCTTGTAATGATCTTCATTCTCTCCTTGAATCTCCATGTAGGTTTGATTCCTAGAGAGTGTATACCTAGGAGGCTCCTTTTGAGGTGATAATGGGCCATCCCAAAGTTATTTTTTGGGGGAGATATTCCTTCAATAAACTGTACTCTTATTAGGTCCTATAGGGATGGTAGGTACTACTGTGGAGGTTTCAATTTGTGAAATAACTGTATCCGTTGAGATGCCAAAAAGAGCTTGTACCTGGGAAGGATCAATGAAATCAACAAAGTTAGGATCCCCTATTAACGAGAAATTTGTACTGTTTGGTTTTTGCACTAGTGGAGGATTGAGGATTTCCAATGGCCGACCCTCCTAGACTTCTTTAGAAATGGGGTCCTTAGGATTTCTCGCTAGGATTTCTTCATCATCTATGGTTTCTCCTATAAAGTCTTTAGGCCTCCAAGTAGAACTACTTCCTATGTGTGTTCTCTGATACCTTTTTGCTAAGTTAGTGGTTGGGGTATTTCTTACCCTGTAAGGGTTAGTAGGAATTTTAATAATTTTTTGAGAACTAGTTCTAACGTGTCTACCCTTAGAATCTCTAGGTCTATTCATGAAAAACTAAGCTAAAGGAAAACCTATGCTACTAGTACTACTACCGCTGGATTTTGGGTGCCTTTTATAACAAATGCATAGGTTCTTACCTCTCATCTTACCCCTCCCCCACCACCATCCTATAACTAAACTTTATAAGGAAATTCTATCTATTCTACCTTACTAAGCAACTCGCGAGCAACAACACCAAAAATGTTGGGTGTTCTACACTTTAACATTTGGGAATATGCCAACAAACAGTGCGTGGTTTGATCGACGGGATGGATGGTGAATTGGATGCGATATGCGCATATCTAGAGTGGGTGCATGTCCAATATCAGCTTGTGCAAAGACTATATCCTGCAAAACAGTTCCATATATAAAACAAATTCCCAAGTATCATTGAATTGATTAATAAAATCATGAAATAATAAGAATAGACCATAATTTGCATAAATCCCAAATGTATTCATACTTGAGGTTGAATGATAAGCTGTATGGAAGGAATATGCCAAAAAGGTGACAAAATAGATCTCAAAAGAATAATTTATTATTGGAAAATAGTAACAAAACTGGGATCAACACCTTGTAGAAGTGAGGTAGTTCAGAGTACCCACTAGTTTACAATACAAAGTACCATCAACTTCTTTAGTTCCATCACTATTCTATAATTTGACATTTTGATTCAAAGGAGTGGATACATATTTGCATTTACCTCATTTTAAATATGTCAAGTATTTACCTTGCATATTTGCTTTGAGTGATGAATGTTTTACGAGATTCTCTCCAAAAAGCAATGCCTAAACAATAATGTAAGTCACCAAGGTCTTTCATTTCAAATTCCTGTGACAAATTAATTTTAATATCTGCAACTAATTGATATGCTCCACCTATAATGATAAGATCATCCACATATAGGGATATCAAGCGAACATTTACCTGTTTATCTAATTTAATATATAAGCTTGAATCATTTTTACTTTTGAAAAATACTTGTTGTTTGAAGAAGGTGTCAATCTTGATATACCATGATCTAGGAGCTTGTTTTAGTCCATAGATAGCTTTCGTTAACCTAAACAAGCTGCTCTTGTCCTTTCTGCATAAAACCTTTGGGCTGCACTAAGTATACTTCCTCTTTTAAATCACCATTTAGAAAAGCAAATTTGACATCTAACTGGTGTATTCTCCAGTTATGTTTAGTAGCTAATGGAACTAGCAATATGATAGTGTTTAACTTAGCTACTGGTGCATATGTCTCTTTAAATTCAATCCCCTCTTTCTAAGAATAACCCTTAGCAACTAATCTTGCTTTAAGTTTGTGAATACTACCATTTGCTTTAAGTACATATTTGAATAGTCATTTTGATCCAATGGGTACTTTATCTTTGCATAATTATACTAGATACCAAGTTTTGTTTCTCGTAATAGAATTATATGCTTTATTCATTGTAGTTACCCATTCTTCCTTATCTTTGGCTTGTTCATAATTTAATGGTTCTATGACATTCATTATACTAGTCATCAAGGCATAGTCTCTAAACTTTACTGGAGGATGATTTTGACGACATGAACTTCTAGGTACTATATACTACAATACCTTCTAGAGTTCCATCCATGATTCTTCTGTCTTATGATGTTTCATCATCTGAGGTAGTATCACTCATGCTTGATTCCTGTTCCTGAACCTGGTGCTACTATTGTTGTTGCACCTACACTTTTTGAAGAATTTTATCTATTTTTTCATGCTCATGTGGGATCATTTCTTCATCAGCATTATTCATCATGATACACATATATGTATTTTCATGGAATACAACATCTCTACTAGAAATCAATTTGTGTGAAATAGGATGAAACAGTTTGTATGCTTTTTGATCATCGCAATAGCCAACAAAGATATATTCTATGTATTTTGAATCCAATTTCCTTCTATCATCTTTAGGTATGTGTACAAAATCCCTAGAACCAAATATTCTTAAATGACTAATTTCAAGTTTATAGCCATGAAAGACTTCAAAGGGGGTTTGAAGTTCTAGTCTTTTTTTGTTGGACTCATATTCTTTAAATAAACAACAGTGTTTATTGCTTTAGTCCAAAAGCCATTAGATATATTTTTACTTTGGAGCATGCTGCGAGGACATTCCACCAGTGTTTTGTTTCTCCTCTCAGCAACTCCATTTTGCTGAGGTGTATCAGTGACTGTGAATTGCTATTGGATTCCATTTTCTGTATAGTATCTTTTGAAAGCTCTAGAATTGTACTCACCACCTGGATCCGATCTAAGGATTTTAATGTATTTACCTGTCTTCTTCTCAATTTTGATTCTGAATTCCTTCAAGTATTCGAAGACATCACTTTTCCTTTTGATGAAGTAAGCCCATCTGAACCTGAATCTGTCATCAACAAATATCAGAAAATACCATGCACCACCAAGTAATATGGTCTGCATAGGTCCACATACATCAATGTGTATTAGTTCAAGGATTTCAATCTGTCTCTTCTCTTTATGGTTAGGAAATTCATTTCTATGTTGTTTTCCAAGTGCACATGTAGCACATTCAATATGATAATTTTTAATGTCAGGAAGAACCTAAACCACAAACGTTTTCTATAATAACATGATATCATTATGATTGAGGTGCCCATAAATTTGATTCCACAATTGAAAATCTAAAATAGCTTATGCTTCTAGTTCCTAATGGTTTCCCTTGATTACATCCAGCTTGTACAATCCACCAAGTATGGATCTTGTTGCTTGTTGCAGCTGCAACTGTTTTCCCAAATTTTCGAAATTTTGGACCCTCATTTTAATTCTTATCTTGCCTAGAATCATTTGGATCCATGAACTCTGATTTTTTTTTCCCTCTACTACAAGTTTGGACTGTTTTCAAGTTAACTCTCTTCATGCTTTTCAGAAAATAGCTTATGTTTGAAACTGCTTTGGGTGTGGAATTTGGAGTTTGGTTTTAAATATTGCCCTTTGATCTGTGATTTCTTTCTTTCTTCTCGGAAGCCTATTTCTCATTTTCTCCAATGTTTCAGAGGTGAAACAAACTTTCATCGTTGCCCAGCCGAAGTAAAATTTTTAGTTTGATTGTTCGGAGGCCATTTAAACAACGTATCAGAGCCATATTTCCTTATGGAGCCTCCGTTGCGGAAGCTAAACGATGAGTCTTCCACAGCATGGTCTTGACTTCTCCAATGTCATGTTGTTATTGTTTTGACTTGTTTGCATTTTCAAAGGTTGGTTGAAGTTTGAGTCAGGGTTGTTTGATCTTTGTGAAGCCGTTGTTTTGGAAGTGAGATAAGCTTTTTGGACCGCTACACGACCTTAAGTTTTCCATACGCTTAACGTTTTCACAATGTTTCTTTGCTGTAGTGGAAAGTTTATGACTTTGATTGAAGGCTATAGTCTGATTGTTTTCCACCATTGCAGCTCCCGAGCAAACTAATTCTCTACCATATAACTGCTCCACTTGCTAAGGCTTTGTCCGGGTTTCACCATTTTGTATTTTGACCACGGGGCCCGTAGTATTTTCATCTTCCGCTATTGCGGTTGCGTAATGCACTAACCTCCCGACGTTGATGTCATTACGTTCGTCGACAGGGAACTTTACCGCCCGATGCTTTGGCATTTAGTTCTTCTGACTCTGATAGACTTAATGGTCCTGCGGAACTCATTGTCCATCTGAAACCCACTGTTGTGGCTGTAAGTAAGACTATTCGGCCAATGTTTTGATGGTTCAAGCCACCGATAAGGTTTTTTCCACCATCTCGTGAGTTTCTAACCCCTGTGTGGGTGGTGGTGATTTTTTATTCTTGTTAAGGTTTTCACGACAAGAGCGCAGTACATGGCCTCATTTTGATGATCAGTTTTGTTGTTAGTGTAGTTTAAGTTTATTGAAAAGATGCAGTCCTAATTAAAGATGAATTTTTGTTTAACTACAGACGGACTCAGAAGATTCTTCATATTACTGCTGCAAGAAGACATAGCTAAAGGATAAATTTGAGGAAAGTTGGCTGAAAAGTGATAAGTAGAGTTTGTTCTGAAAGCAACGAGATCTAAAGAAGGACAAATACAAGACAAGGCAGAATCAATGGAAACAAAATCCCAGGCTTGGAAAGGGTCCATCAGTTACCGAGCTGATCCCATTTTATGAAGTTCTCATAAGTTGAAATCGGAAATGTAACATATTATATGAATCACAAGTACTCACGAAAACTACAAATTATGAGATTAAACTGTTTTTGGGGAGTCCAAAGGTCAGACGGTTGGGGAATCCCAAGGGGTTTTTGTTGTTTTTGTATAAAGAGAGAAAAATGAGAGGGAATAGGGGATTTTTCCCTAGAAAAACTTGTGAGCTATTGTTGGTAAGAGGAACAACTTTGTTTTACAATAAGAAATTGCAAATTTTTCCTGTTGGAGAAGGTGCTGTGTGGAATGTTCGAATGTGATAAAATGAACAATGTTTAAGGGGAACTATTTCATTTTCAACTGTGTTTCATTAACTATGAGACCATTTTAACTTTCTGAACCTATGTTCTTATCTGAATGTTCTCTGGTATATTCTATGATAATTTCCACTATGAGTAATGGAGGTTTTAACCATTGATGAGCTATCTTGTTGTGTATATCTTTATTCATGTTTATGTGTTTTGATTCTAAGAAAAGCTATCTGTGATTTACCTTAACATGTGAACAGTATTACATTACTCATGAATTAATATTTTTCTCTCTAAAGACAGTTTACTTAGTATGTATTTTCTAGTTGTGTATGATTTAGATGCGAGAGAGTCTAAGATGAGAGGTAAGAACCTGCGCATCACATTGTGACCACTCCTCACATCCTTAATCAATATGCATTTTAGATAGGCACTTACATATCATACTTAAAGAAAAAAAAATACAAAAATATATACGGTGGACCGGGCCGCAATCGGTAAAACCTTTTATTTTTGTTACTTGACCTACGGTAGCCGAACCACAAACCGGACGGATTCCCTACACCAAACAGTCACGAGCTAGTTGGGAATGTTGACTGAGGAGAATCCCTTACTGTTGTTGCCTACAAATTTCCAGGCCTCAATAGTTTCTGGTGCTAGAAGGAGGACCGCTAGTGCATGGATGGCCGAGGAAACCCATTTTCTCGAGTTTATTCCTTTGGTGACAGTTCAGAAGGCAATTTGGTTCCCAATCCATTTCCTGAAGAGAAGGGTAGAGATCATTTGTATTCGATGGACAACGAAGTTGTTAATGATCCGAGAAGACATACCAGGGCATACATGAAGAATATTAGAGGATTACCGATCATCCCTGAATTGCCCAGAAGAGAATATAAAAGGAAAGACCGTCCTATATTGGAAGATTCAGTGTTAGTTGGAGATTGGGAAGAGTTAGTAGAAGTAGCATTACAAAAGGTTGTTCATCCTTTGAATCAAGTAGGCCCAGATACTCCTTACGGTTCTCCTGTTCATACTCCTATTCATTCACCACCTCACTCTCCACCCAGACTCATGGCAGGCGTAAATGCAAATCAACCACCCAACCCACCAAATCCACCACCTACCTAGAAAGCCAGATCACCTTTAAACCTAACACCTCCTTTGCATGATTTACCTCAATATTTTGAAAAGATGCTGCCCAAGTTTGATCCAAATGAGAAGATGTTAGTAGATGACCACTTGCAAAGTTTCTATTTGGCAATAGAAGGATTAAGGGCCGGAGAATATGAGGATGTAGTTTGTAGACTTTTTCCACACACCCTTAAAGGAGCAGCAGCATCGTGGTACTCTGGTTTTCCTGCAAACTCTATCCCTGATTGGGATACCTTTGAAAGGATTTATAGAAGTAAGTATGCAACCCAAAAAACTCATGCAGCTCTCATGAAAGGACTATGCGCCTTAAAGAAAGAAAGAAAAGAGAAGGTGCATAGTTTTACCCAAAGATTCTCATCCTATCTTAGGAATTTTTCTGAAGCTAACAAACCCTTGGATAAAGTCCTGATTGAATATTACAGCTCAGCTCTAGGACCCGAGTTAGCCATGTTTGCCAAAATGAAGGCCAAACCTATGCTGGCAGAGACTTATGAGGAAGCGGAGAGAGTAGTGGCTGAAAGGGAAAGTATTGAATATTATCCTGAACGATCAAGAGAAAAAAATTTCGGGAGGAAATCTTTGTTGTTTACTAAGCCTAAAGAGGAGAAATCACCAGATTTCGAAGGAATGGCAAAAATGATGCAGAAGCTTTCTAACAGAATCATAGATTTGGAAAAGGAAAAAGAAGCCCAAAATTTATAAAATCCTTATTACAAGAAAATGGAAGATAACAATCAATCCCAACCCCCTCCTCACAGCCCTACATCTATGAACTTAACAGAGGTAGGAATGGATAGCTTTTGCACTTTCCACCAACAACCCCATTCTGAAAAGAATTGTCCTCAATGGATAAATTCAATGATGTTGGTCATGAATCAGCTTTTGGATTCCAAATTAACTGAAGACAATGATGAAGAAGGGAAAGATAACAATAAATCAACAGAAAAACAGGAGGATGAAGCTATGGTTTTATGGGACTGTGTATCGTTGTTTGATGCCGATGAAGAAAAGGATATGAGACACGAGGGAATCCTGGAAACAAATGTAATGACAAGAAGACAGGGGTTGATTAAGGAAAACAATCTTATGCTCTCGAAGATCAAAAGACTTCAAAAGAAGGTTAAGAAATTTCAAAATAGATCCTTAGCTAATAAAATTCTGGAGTTTACCATCACCAGTCAAAATCCTAGACAGACCAGCATGCCTACTAAGCCCAATGAAGAAAAAATAAATAAAGTTAGATCGAATCTCACAGAACATAAGATGGATTGTTACATTGTGGAGGATATCAAGAAGGTGAGGGCAAACATCTCATTATTTGAAATGTGCAATGTGCCGAAACAGAAAGAAAATCTATTGAAAGCACTTGAAGTGTAAGAGGAGAGGCTTCCCACTAAAAATCATCCCCAAGAAGAAGACATTGGTGAAGAAAGTATGGGAGGTAAGCCTAAAAGCAAGAATACACCTTTTCTCCTTACTTTCGAAATTTTCAACCATAATGTCCATAACTGCCTAGTAGACTCAGGGGCATCGGTCAATGTCATGCTGCTGTCGGTCTGCAAAAAGATAAATGGAAAACCTAAACCATATACCTGGAGGTTCATTCAGTTGGATAGAACGGATGTGAAGGTAATTGGAGAAATGGAGGATGTTCTCGTTCGCTTATCTTCAAATGATAAGGTGTGTCAAGTCATCGATATTGTGGTGGCTAACATACTAGAAGCTTATGGACTTGTTTTGAGCAGAGATTGGTTGGAAAAGCTGAATGGATATTTTGCCTCAGACTGGTCGCATCTGTGGCTTCCATATAAAGGAATCCCAAATCAAATTAAAGTTTTGAGGGAGCCCCACATGAAACACAATGTTACTTAGTTCAAAGAAAAAAATGAACCAGTGGATTTGGTTTTGGGAAACTACTTTATCGAGCTAGAACCAGGAAAATATCAAGCGGAAGAAGCCAGCAATACATCAGATGCTCATCCTGGTCTCCTTTGGTTTTCACAAGATGATGAAATCGATTGTAAAATAGTAGACTTAGCTGTAGACGTAGATGTTAATTCTTGCACAATAGCGGTTAGCGATTTTTGGATGCTTTTCTTTGATGGTTCTAAAACTTTAGAGGGGTCGGGAACCGGCTGTGTCCTGATTGACCCTATGAAAAACAAACATTTTCTTTCATGTAGGTTAGAGTTTGAATGTACCAATAACACAGCTGAATATGAAGCGTTGGTTCAGGGATTAAGGAAAGCAATCGAATTAAAGGCAAATAATCTGAAAGTGTTTGGAGATTCTGAAATAATTGTAAAACAAATTCGGAATCAAATACATTGCATTTCTCCTCATTTAAAAGGTTATCAAAATGAAGTATGGGATTTACTTAAATGTTTTAACACATTTAACATTGTATCGATTCTAAGACTTAAGAATGTAGTAGCTGACTTGCTAGCCACATCAGCTATGAGGCTTGTGCCCTCTAATAATCGGTGCTCTGTTGAATTGCTTTTCAAGCCTTCTGTTCCATATATGATTACCAATCTATGAGTGTTCGATGATGATCAATAGATTATATAATGCTTGAAAAATGACGAGGCATTCAAAGGGGCGATTATTGATGATGAAGAACATCAGGCCGAGCTAAAATTCGATAATTTTATTCCTAAGGGATTCAGGACTTTAGAACAGATGTTTGATTTAAATGAGAAATTTAGAAGACCAGCGAATTTGAAGACTCATAGTTCGTCTCTATAGTTTGAGTTGATTAATTTGGGGACTGAGATGGAGCCTAAATATGTGAATCTGGGAAAATGTTGCTCCCCAGCTAAAAGGGATAAGTTCATCATTCTTTTCAAGCAATACAAAGATGTTTTTTCCTGGACGTATGAAGATCTAAAGACATATGACACCAATATTATCCAACATGTTATCCCCTTCAAATCTAGAATCAAACCTTATCAGCAGCCTTTAAGGAAAATGCATCCAAAATTATAACCTTTAATCCAGAGTGAAGTTAAGAAGCTATTGGATGCTAGAATTATCTTCAAGGTCAGACACTCGAAATGGGTTTCAAATCTAGTACTGGTGAGGAAGAAATCTGGAGAAATCAGGCTATGCGTGGATTTTAGAAACTTAAATCATGCTTCAGATAAAGACAATTATCATGTTCCTCCCATGGCGTAGATATTGCAAACGGTTTTAGGTTCTGAACTATTCTCTTTATTAGATGGATTCTCAAGCTACAATCAAGTATTAGTAGCCGAAGAAGACAGAATAAAAACGACATTCAAGACTAGGTGGGGAAGTTTTGCTTACAGAAGGATGCCCTTTGGACTCATAAACACTGGAGATACTTTGTAGAGGGCTATGGACATAGATTTCTGTAGTCTGATTGGCCACAGGGCTGTAGTATACCTCGATGACATCACGATTTTCTCAAAGAAAAGAGAGGAACATGCATTTCATCTAAAGCAGATTTTTAAACGCTGCCGAAAATATGGTATCTCACTAAACCCCAAGAAGTGTGTGTTTGTTGTTACAGAAGGTAAGTAGTTGTGTCACGTGGTTTCTAAGAAGGGTATCTCCATAGACCCAGAAATGATCAAATCCATTGAACAGATTCCCTTACCCCATAATAAAAAGGGCATGCAATCATTTATGGGGACAATAAACTTCGTGCGAAGGTTTGTGCCAGATTTCGCTCAAATTGTTAAACCTTTGCAGCAAATGGTAAAGAAAAGTGTATAATTCAAGTGGACTAATGTAGAGAAGAACGCATTTAGTAAAATTAAAATAGTTGTTGCACACACACCCTCAAACAAAATTCTGGATGTTGATAAATATTTTATTTTGTACACTTTCGCATCTGATGATTTCCTAGTAGCTGTGCTTACCCAGAAGGAAGGCGAAGCTGAGTTACATTTGATGGATGTATGTCCTCTTTTCATAGCTCTGGACTCCTAGTATCGAGACCTTGTGCATTACCTTCAGTTGGGATTATTACCGGAACATTGGAATTCTAAGCAAACAAGAGAACTGCATCTTAAATTAGCCTCATATCAAATTGTTGAAGTAATATTATTTAGAAAGAATTATGATGGAGTTCTTCTTAGATGCTTAGAGAAAGAAGATGCGAAGAAGGTAATGATAGATTTACATGATGGGCCTGCTGGAGGACATTTCTCCGGAGATACTACAACTCATAAAATTATTAGAGCCAGATACTATTGGCCCACACTGTTCAAATATGCACATGCCCATGTCTGAAAATGCGACATTTGTCAAAGGTGTGGTGGAAGACAAGTTAAAGCAGCAGGACCACTAAAGCCTGTGATGATAAAAGAACCTTTTGAGCAGTGGGGGATGGATATCATTGGGGAGATAAAGACAAATTATTCCCTGCAACACAAGTATATTTTGATAGCAACCGACTACTTCACTTGTTGGGTCGAAGCCATTCCATTGTGTAAAGTAAATGAAGATGCGGTCATGGACTTCTTGCAAGACCATATTATGACCAGGTTTGGAGTTCCAATTTCTTTAGTTTTCAATAATGCTACTTACTTCTCCTCGATTAGATTAACTGCATTTGCTCATGAGAAAGGAATTAAGTTGCATTACTCTGCTAATTACTATCCACAGGGAAATGGTTTAGTTGAATCTACAAACAAGAATCTGATTAGGATTTTAAAAAAGACGGTGATAGAAAATCAAAGGAGTTGGCACTCAGCATTACCAAATTCTCTTTGGGCTGATAGGGTCACCCCCAAGACTTCGTTAGGTGTGTCCCCGTATACCCTTGTTTATGGAAAAGAGGCCATTCTACCCCCCAATATCCTGCTACCCTCTTCCATAATAGCTCAGGAATCTAGAGGATCAGATAATGAAGTCTTGAAGGTAAGGATACAAAATCTTTTGAAGGCAGAGGAATCTAGATCCAAGGCCAGAGAATGGTTTAAACAACAACAGGGGGTAGTGAATAGATGGTTTGATAAACACAAGGCTTGAACAAAAGAATTCGAGGTGGGAGATTTTGTTCTCAAGTGGGACCACCCCCGCGATGAGAAAGGAAAACACATGAAATTTCAACAGTTATGGGTAGGCCCTTTCCAGATTACGGAAAAGCTTGGCCCCTCAACCTATAAATTGCAATATTTACAAAGGTGGGAAGAGAACTTACCAGTAAATGGTTTAGTTCTCAAACCTTATTTTTCCTGAGTTTTTTTTTTGTTCTTTTATCTTGTACATAAATAAGTTGACTTGGCTATTTATTTTGATTTATCATTATTTATGTTTTGTTTTAGTTTAGATTTTGATTGATTTCAATAAAAGGAGGCAAACTCTTGATTGCATGGACAGCATCAGAATTCTGGAATGATTAAATTTCTTGTGTAAGACTATGTATTATTGTTTTATCTGAAATAATTTCTTCTAGTTTAGTAGTTTTCCTGAATGGCTATGAACACATTGAAGCCCTACTTAATCCTTGTTAAATAAATCAGGATCAAAAGGTCTAGAATACTATTTTGAGGTTCCATCCATCTCACATTTAAAAATGTCTTAGGGGGTGACAGCAAAAGGCCCATGGAAAGGAAGCAAGGTAAACAATATATTATATATAAATGATCCCATGCCAGGAATTGAATTCCAAAAGGAAGATAAGAGTCAAAAGCTCCTATGAAAGCAATATGTATCGAAACAAATTACTGAACCATATAAGTACTAAATTGCCAAAAGTTCTTATCCGTCCGTGAGATGAAAGTTAAATACATCTCTCACACAAAAGGACACTATGGATAGAGGATCCTGAATGGAAATTTAGAAAGAAAGGCATGCAGGAGGACTCATATGCAAAGGACAAAAGTCCAAAAAAAGCACAAAAAGTGCAAAATGGCATGGGAATGAGGAACAAAGGAATATTTCTGTTTACCATATGTTACTATCCTATGGCATCCAAGTTGGAAGCTACCCGAAGACAGAGGTAATAAATGAAACTCATCTTCTCGGCCTCAAAAGAGTTATCTTGACTTGGAAATCTTCTTTTGCCTTTCTCTTGAATTGGACTATCATCAATGATTAAAAGTACATATATTTTCCATTTGGGAAATCCAGACATCTGGAAGAATTCAACATGTTTGTTTATTGTTAAACAGTCTATTGCTCAAGGAATAAATTGTCCAGAGATCTAGGTTCACCAGGTGGTCTCCAATTGTTGCAGCTGCAACTGTTTTCCCAAATTTTCGAAATTTTGGACCCTCCTTTTAATTCTTATCTTTCCTAGAATCGTTTGGATCCATGAACTTTGTTTTTGTTTTCCCTATGCTACAAGTTTGGACTGTTTTGAAGTTAACTCTCTTCATGCTTTTCGGAAAATTGCTTATGTCTGAAACTGCTTTGGGTGTGGAATTTGGAGTTTGGTTTTAAATATTTCCCTTTGATCTATGATTTCTTTGTTTCTTCTCAGAAGCCTATTTCTCATTTTCGCCAATGTTTTGGAGGTGAAACAAACTTTCGTCGCTGCCCAGCCAAAGTAACATTTTTAGTTTGATTGTTTGGAGGCCATTTAAACAACGTATCAGAGCCATATTTCCTTATGGAGCCTCTGTTGCAGAAGCTGAACAATGAGTATTCCATAGGATGGTCTTGACTTCTCCGATGTCATGTTGTTATTGTTTTGACTTGTTTCCATTATCGGAGGTTGGTCGAATTTTGAGTCGAGGTTGTTTGATCTTTGTGAAGTCGTTGTTTTGGAAGTGAGACAAGATTTTTGGACCACTGCACGACCTTAAGTTTTCCGAACGCTTAACATTTTCACAATGTTTCTGCATTGTAGCAGAAAGTTTATGACTTTGATCGAAGGATTTAGTCTGATCATTTTCCACCATTGCAGCTCTCGAGCGAACTAAGTGTCCACCATATAACTGCTCTGCTCACCGAAGCTTTGTCCAGGTTTCACCGTTTCATCTTTTTACTGCGGGGCCTGTAGTCTTTTGATCTTCTTATATTGCGGCTACGTAATGCACTAACCTCCCGATGTTGATGTCGTTCCGTTCACTGATAGGGAACTTTACCGCCCGATGCTTTGGCATTTAGTTCTTCTGACTTTGATAGACTTAACGGTCCTACAGAACTCGTCCCTCTGAAACCTGCCATTGTGGCTGTAAGTAAGACTGTCCAGCCGATGTTTTGATGGTTCAAGCTGCCAATAAGGTTTTTTCTGTCGTCTCGTGAGTTTCTAACCCCTGTGTGGGCAGCGGTGATTTTTATTCTTGTTAATATTTTCATGACAAGAGCACAGTACAGGGCCTCATTTTGATGATTAGTTTTGTTGTTAGTGTAGTTTAAGTTTATTGAAAAGATGCAGTCCTAATTAAAGATGAATTTTTGTTTAACTGCAGATGGACTCAGAAGATTCTTTAAATTACTACTGCGAGAAGATGTAGCTAAAGGATAAAGTTGAGGAAAGTTGGCTGAAAAGTGATAACTAAAGTTTGTTCTGAAAACAACGATATCTAAAGAAGGAAAAATACAAGACAAGGCAGAATCAATGGCAACAAAAGCCCAAGCTTGGAAAGGGTCCGTTAGTTACTGAGCTTATCCCATTTTATGAAGTTCTCATAAGTTGAAATCCAAAATGTAACGCATTATACGAATCATGAGTACTCACGAAAAGACAAAATTGTGAGATTAAACGGTTTTTGGGGAGTCCAAAGGTCAGACGGTTGCGGAAGCCCAAGGGTTTTTTGTTTTTTTTGTATAAAGAGAGTAAAATGAGAGGGAATAGGGGCTTTTTCCCTGGAAAAACTTGTGATCTATTATTGGTAAGAGGAACTACTTCGTTTTACAATACGAAATTGCAAATTTTGCCTGTTAGAGAAGGTGCTGTGTGGAATGTTCGAATGTGATAAAATGAACAATGTTGAAGAGAAACTTTTTTGTTTTCAATTGTGTTTCATTAACTGTGAGAGCATTCTAACTTTCTGAACCTATTTTCTTATCTGAATGTTCTCTGGTATATTCTGTGATAATTTCCACTATGAGTAATGGAGGTTTTAGCAGTTGATGAGCTATCTTGTCATGTATATCTTTATTCATGTTTATGTGTTTTGATTCTAAGAATAGCTATCTGTGATTTACCTTAACATGTGAACAGTATTACATTACTCATGAATTAATATTTTGCTTCTAGAGACAGCTTACTTAGTATGTATTTTCTAGTTGTGTATGATTTAGATTCGAGAGAGTCCAAGACGAGAGGTAAGAACCCGCGCATCACATTGTGACCACTCCTTGCATCCTTAATCAATCTGCATTTTAGATAGGCACTTGCATATCATACTTAAAAGCAAAAAAAATACAAAAATATATACGGTGGACCGAGCCGCAACCAGTAAAACCTTTTATTTTTGTTACTTGACCTACAGTAGCCAGACCCCAAAGCGGATGGATTCCCTACACCAAACAGTCATGGGCTAGTTGGGAACGTTGACTGGGGTGAATCCCTTGCTGTTGTTGCCTGCAAATTTCCAGGCCTCAACATCGCTATAACCCTGTAATGATCTTGGACATCTTTGGCATGGAACTTATATTTATCAAATTCAACTTTCATATCATTATTGGTGATAGAAGAAACAAATATTAAGTTATTTTTGATGCCCAAGATAGACATCACATTATGTATTTGTTTAAATTGTCCATTGGTTAGATTAACACTTATCACTCCATAACCTAGGACTTTGTGAGACCTTTTATCACCTAGATAGATGTGTGTGCCATCATACTTTTAATAATACGCATCATACCAATATCTATTACAAGACATGTGGGCAGATGCACTTGAATCTATGAACCATGCATTTTCATCATCTGTCTCAGCAGACAAAGCATGTTCAAATATAAACATTCTTAGGTTTTTAAATCCATTGACATATGGGGTGTATTTTCTAACATAACTTTCATTATGTTTTCTGTATCTGTTGTTTGAGTCATTGTTTATCTTTTTAAAACAATCTCTAGATATGTGACCTAATTTTCTACAGTAATGGCATACAACCTCTTTATTAGCACTAGATTCATTGTGTGAAATACCTCTGTGTCTTGCACGAAATTTGCCTATGTGTGGGTTCTAGTGATTTCCTATGTGTGGGTATTTTCCTCTTTCCATCAAAGCCTGATCTAAAGTATAAGATTCAGGCTTGCACATCTTCATTCTTTCTTCTTCTTGTAATAGGATTCTGCCAAGCTTTGTAAATGTAGGAGGGGTCTGTCTTGCTGTAAGTGCTGAGATGAAAATTTTGTAATCTAGAAACATACCTTTTAATGTGATAGATACCAGATTAGTACTAGATACTTCTTTTACCTATGTCATCTAGATTATCTTGAAATTCTTTGATGTGGGAGAGGTATTTATTCATAGTTCCATTCACATCCGTCTTGATAGACAATAATTTTCTCTCTTAAAAAAATATTATATTAGAGTCAGATGTCTTCTTTAACCAATTTTTGGTTCCCTCACAACAACCTTCAACTGAGCTCTGATACAAAATTAGAGAAATTGATAAGGAAAACCAACAGAGCACAAAGGATCTCTCAGGAAGACAGGAGGAGAAACACTCAACTCAATTGTATTACGGATTAAAGGTTACATATATAGCAAAGAGATAAGAAAATAGAGATCCAATAAATGTGGATCAGATCTTACAACATAGGATTTGTTTGAACAAGAAACCTAGATATAGAAAACATCACAAATACATAATCTGGATTATATCTAATAAGCACCCCATCTATAACCACTCGACACAGTCAAATCTTTCTTCATCATTTAGTTGACTAATGAAATCATTTAATGGACTCGAAATGAAATGTTTCTTTTAGCACTAACAAAATAATATTGTTTTTTAACAAAATAATATTGGTTTCTACATTAATTTCTTATGGCTTACCTCTTTAGCATACTACAACGGAGAGGCAATGAACCAGTTGGCTACTTCTTGCTTCTGGTTTATTTTTACCACAACTCCAGATCTTATACTGAATTAATACCCTGTGGTGGATTTTCAATCATCTCGATATGCTTAATTTCTAATGAGAATATGAATAACCTATCAATTCCGCCTCCAAATGATTAATTTATTCATTACCAAAATCAATAGTCCATTTTAGGTATCAAATTATTTTCTTAGTTTCTTTCTAGTGACTCCCATGTGGTATGGGCATGAATTACCTAAGATAACTAAATATGCAATAATAAGCTAGGTTGTGGGTGAGTAGTTTATATTTTCCACCAATTATCTATGCCACGTATCATTTACCTATTTTTTTTTATCATCGTGGTAAAACTTAAAATTATATTTTAATCATTACTAGTTCATTTGCTTACTTACTTAGTTTTACTATATTTTATTTACAGATGAATAAAAAAATTAAGTTATTAAGTATTCGTGGCAAAACAAGAAAAAGATGAATTAAAACTCCTTATTCTCACCAAAACAAACTTACATAAATTCAAAGTATCCAAGCAAAACTAATAGAGACTCTCGTTATAATTGTTAAGAGGGGCATAAAAGGTCTTAATAAAGACCCCAAAACTAACATTTTAAATATTTTTAATAACATAAAATACTAATAAGAAATCACCAACATCAAGATTTATATAAGTAGTTGGATGCCCTCTTGAAATTCCACCAAATTACCTTGTTTCGCTGGAAAGGCCATGCCTTCTTTTGATCAAAGGTCTTCTTTCAAATTAATATGTATAGATACGTTTGAAAAAAATCCTTTGGAACTAATTAGAAATACTCTTCAGGTTGTAAGGAGAGAGGGAGAAATTTGATAATTTGAACCCACCTGTTGTTCACCATCTAGTTGAAGTTTAAAATAGAATCTCCCAAAACTTGAAAAAAGAAGTTGTGAAATACCTCTATCCAAGTAGATAAAATAAAGCTTAAAATCTCCCAACTTATTGGTCCCTTGGCTCAAATTAGATTTTTTGTGTATATAGTGAGCTTTAATAAGGTAGAGAAAAAAAATCAACTCATAGGAGTTAGAATCTGGTCCTTGACAAGTACCATAGAAAAACCCTAAGCATAATATTTATCCACCTATAAGTTCCTAATCAATATATGAGGCTTGACTTTGGGAACTACCCTAAAAACCTAAAGTAGAACATTCACTTGAGCTACTACTTAATGTTGACATGGAGGAATTTCCCTATGCAAATAAAAGGGGTTATCCCCTATGAAAGGTCCCAATTAGATCCAACATCGTTTGAATAGGAAACCCACCCAAATTTTGGCCCAACAACTATCACATTTTGAGGTTTTATTTATTATGATCCAATCCATAGTTTAAAGATTTTTTGGAATGCAAACATATGAAATGCATCTAATATAATATGTAGAATGAAGAATGAAGCCTAAGTTAACTAACATAATTACAAATGTGAACATAACATTTGAGTATGTCAATGTTTTTGATCTTTAGTAAACAATTATTGTATAAACAAAAATATAAATATAAATATCCAAATATACATAAGAACAATTTACAAAATAAACACCTGTTTATAGTATTATGTCTACAACTCTAAACAAATCATTTAAAAAAAAATCATATAAAAATATGTTATTTCTAAAGCATGGACAATCTACATGTTAAAAAACAATATCACACCAATTTTGAAACTCAACAACTTAATAGAAAAAGTTATACACATCGACGTGTCATACTTGGAATTCATTTTTGAATAGCTCAACCAACCAGGGAAAGCCCCCACCCCGCTCCTCGCTCTATAATGATGTCAAGAGTCCGTTTTAATGGAGTAAACTTTTTACCCAACCATTTGCACCGATCGGACAACCAGCAATGCGTGATGTGATGGCTCACGCGAGCTAGGTCATCGGATCGGTGCAAATAGTCTGGTAGAAAGTTTACTCCATGAATCTTGGATTTAGGTGGCCTTTTTCCTTCCAATGGTTTGTGGCGTTTCAAATGTCCCTTTTCGTTTTATGATGCACCGTTTGCAATTTAACCCATTTGCTTATTTAAAATTTCAATAAAATATACGTTTTCGTTTGAAAATAATTCCCTTCATCCTTTCCTTTTTATAATTATTTAAAAGACATGGGATTAACTCATTTATTCACATATGAGAATAAATGTTACGAAAATAATTCCCTTCATCCTTTCCTTTTTATAATTATTTAAAAGACATGGGATTAACTCATTTATTCACATATGAGAATAAATTAACATATCAAATTAACGTTACTAAAAAATACCTCTCATTCTAAAATGGGTCAAACATCTCTTCGACAATTTTGGTTTTACATCGATGACACGTCTAAAGGACGACCTATACCAATGTCGTTGGGACATCCAAAACACAACGTCAAGAAGCATGGAAGGAACGTCCAAAAATCTATTTAGCGGAATACTATTAACATAGAAATAATGTCGCTCGAATGTCTAGTAAAAGTGGAATGAAAGTATGAAAAGATCCTTTCTAATGTAGAACTAACATGGGCTAAGCCATGTCTACTGGGAATGAATGTTTGAAAAGAGACGTTGTGGATGTCGAGCTAACGTCACTTAAATGTTGCGGAACCCATGTCATGTAACATGGAATGAGCGTCCGAAAACCTAACCTTCAAACCTAACCTTTCCCCAACATGGATTCAAATTTTGAAAAGAGGTGTACTTAACGTCGAGTAAACGTCTCATAAGCCATGTTTAGAATTGATTTGAACAAAAAAAAGGGGAATAAGCTAGCTATGGAGCAAACCTCCCTCCATCGGACGGAGGAGGAGCAAAGTCAACGTTGACTTTGCTCTTCCTCCATCCGATGGAGGGAGGTTTGCTCCATAGCTAGCCCACGCCAAAAAATGGACATAATATCCGACTTTCCTCGAACGAACGTCGACAAACCCATAAATAATCGAAGTTAGAGTTATGGTGCCAATGTTTGACCCACCTAACTCATACATCAAAGGAATGTCCTACTAGTTGATGGTTTTTGCTTGCACTCCAGGAAGTGGTTATCTCAATCTAGTTTTATGAATGATTTTAGTTTCTTGCATTGTAGAGAGAGAAAAAATTATGTGCCATGTAGTTTGAAGCTATAGGTGTGTTCAAAGAGTGCTACTAATTTCTATGGAACACTCGGCTTCACCTCCTATATAATAATATCTTTTGAAAAGGAACAACATTAAATGATGTTGATTCCATTGACCCTTTAAAGGGGCACTTGGCATTGTATTTGTGTTGTCACTTTGTATAACTTGTGAAAGATTCATTGCAATGTGAATTTGTCTTTATCGAAGGGTGTTCTATGTTTATCTATTATAGAACATTTGTTTGATGAGTTAGATGTACAATTCAGATTAAAATGTTCTCTCCTACAAATCACACCATGCACTTGCTAAAGACATGGCTCAAGGCACAAAATTATGAGGAAGATACCGTAAGAAGGAAATCCCCATCCTTGTTTCAAGATGCTTACAATTGTGAAAAAAGTGGAGTGTGTGATGTTGTATTAAAAACATGGAAAAATTGTCCCACAAAGATGATATGCCCTGAATTCTAGCATTGTCGAAACAACCAAATGAGAGACGTGCTATTAATTATCCTATGGCTGGACACAAACAATTGGAATATATTAGTAATAACTAAATCATGGTCATGACTTAATTAAGGTTTTCCATTATAACCTACCCTTTCCCTTCTTGAACCCGTGAAAACATTGTAATTCCATGACAACAAGCATTCCAGGAACTTAAGGTTGTTCTCCACCCATGATCCTATCATTACGTGTTGTAAATAAGTTTTAAATTGTTTGAAATGTGAAGTAGCTATAGTTTATAGGAATCTCAAATTTGTGTAAATTGAGCAGATTCCAATACTTTCAGGTAAAACACTAAGATTCTACTAACATGGGTTTTGATGTGTAATGATCCCAAATGGATATTCTGAAACACTAGCTCTCTTTCACTTGTTTTGAACAAGGATTTAAAAAAAACTAAGACTCTAACACAATTGAATTTTTCCCAAAGGGATGTTAGGAACTGCTACAACTTGAGGCCAACCTACATAAGCCTAACAGACTCCCAACTTTGACAGCAACACATTTATCGGGCTACATCACATCTAGGCAAACTCCTTTTGCTAAACCAAAGGATTCAACATAATGGCACCATGACTTATGTGGAAGTGGAAGTAGATGTCCTGATATACACCCCAATCTAATGATCATACACTAAAATAACATATTTGACTTGAATTGACAAAGTTTGAAAGCATGAGAAGCGAAATACAACTTTAGGATTGCACACTTGAGAGATTTCCAACTCATAATTACGAGTACCTAAGAGTCACAAATTTCAATAATAAGAATTGAAATGCACTCTACTTGGTCTTATCTACATGCAACAACCTTCAAGAAATAAATTCGAGAGGAAGAGGTAAGTTTAGTACGTAAAAACTGGAAACTAGTCACAAATTGAACCATAATGAGTATAGGTAGATTACATAGGAATATCCAAACTTATGAAACATAATTTAGCATGGACCTAAATCTCATTATTGAAAATATCATAGGTTACATAAACATTCTATAATTATATAACTTACATCATTCTATATTGTTATTCTCATACTTCAATATAATAAGGACTCATTGCAAAATTACTACAATAAATTATTGGACATTTAAATAAATAATGGTAAACCACGGGAGGGCTTGCTTAGAACTTTATTGGCTATTAAAAAAAAAGTAAGCCACCATGAAAAAATTGGAATGCATCAACCACAATATTAAATAAATTATAGAGAGAATAAAGATACAAATTGCTTGAGGGAAATGGATATTCTGATCAATACTTGGACCTCCAAGATCTAGCTTTACCATGTCTTCATGTCATATATTCTAACTGAACTCTATATTTGATATGGATCACATGTGATAAGAATGGAATCCAATATTAGCTATCCATCAGCATATATGCACCCTCCTAAGCATAATAGCCACCGAAGCTTGACTAGCTCTATAATCTCTCATAGGAAACTTGACCTTCTTTAGGAACATTTCTTCAACACTTTGGACTCTTCAATATTAGTAGACTTACAACTTGTTATATATTTATTAGACCTAGAAAAATGATTATAAGCAGCTTTGAAATTCCATGAAAAGAGTTGTATGCCCTTCTCCTCAAACTCCAGCTGAAGAATCTCTCAATCCCTCTGTTGGATTTGTGAATGCAAAGGGGAACATCACCCAATGCTCGAAAGGCGCTCATCACCTAACCCTCTTAGAATCACATATATCTTTAATATGAATGAAAAATAAAAAATGACCAAAAAATATTGAAGGGGTGGACTCATCCTCCTTTTATTAACTTATGTTAGCTTGTTGTTTCCTATTTCTAGGCCCTTCTTTCTAGGGATTCTTTGGCAAGTAGCTTTCGAATTCGGCCATCTTGCCTTCATGATTTTTCCCTCACTATATAAAATTAGCATCTATAGCTTTCTTGAAGTCTTTTTCCTCCTTTCCTGCTTTTACTAATATTTCTTGGGCCTTATCTTCCAAAAATAAGGAAACTTATGTCGCTTTGCTTTTCTGCTACTTTTTCTTGCTTTTCCTACCTTGGTTGCTTTATTTCCATATTTTTTTGAAGATGATAACTCACATTCCTTATCCTTATCCTCTAGTATTTCTTGATCCACATAGGCAATTTATAGCTCATAAATATTTAGTATAAATAATATTTAAAACAAAATTGTAATGCTACCTAGTTTATTTAATTCCATGAAATACTTTGGCCAAAATTAACTCCCTTAATAATTAATTTATTTCTCCATTAGGACCCATCGGGTTTGAATGGGTTAGTGGTTTGAATATGGTGCTACTAAAATGGGGACATCACAGTACTCCCTTCCCAAAATTGCTTGTCCTTAAGTAAGAAACCAACTCCAACCATACGTCAAGACAACCAATGACTTCACTCCTCAATATATGTTGTTGACTGATTAGTAATGTAATTCTCAATCCCAAGATAAGTTCCAAAGGTCCATCATGCTTCTGCTACATCAATTTGATTATACCATTCCCCTAATGACTAACTCTTCTTCCTTTGGAACAAAATTTTCAACCTAGCTAAGACAACAAATAAGAATGATTGGATCTCATACGAGTCTATGCTACATTACACATTGTTTCCCCTAGGAATAGTAATATAGAATTCTGATTAGAAAGATTAAGATTATATCACATAAATTGCAGTCGAAATGATAAATTCATATAGTGAAGCAGAAAGACAATTTTCCAAGGATCGCGAGGGCGATATTTGAAACTTTAAAGTTGCATATTAAGATGCTAGTGTGTGAAAAAGGGATTGTGAGAATGGATTTCGATGAGTAAATATTTATGCGTGGAGATATAGGATATGTCACAAGAAAAACTACGAGGAGAATGGATTGGCATAAACTAAGATTTTTCCTGGTAATGACAAGACTGAGATAGAAGGTGGACGCATAAGGAGTGTAAAGTGATTTTGGTGGAGAAAGAGAAGAAAGATTGCGACAAGTAGAGGAATTTGTAGTGTGACCGGAGGAGAGAACTATGAATTGGTGTCGCATCTTGACGAAGGATCTTGAGATGAAGAAGAAGAGTACCATGTCATATCTAAAGAAGACAAGGAAGGAGAAGCACCAAACCTATATCAAGACTACGAAATACCTATGACCCCACATACATCACCTGAGGTAAGATAGAAAAACACATTAACAACTGGTTTTTCTAATATGACTAATAGTCCTAGTTGAAATAACAGTCACGAAACTCCAACTAGCATAATTTTTAATTCAACAACACTAAAAGTAAATAGAATGGATGGAAATGATATAAAGCTAGAAATATTCAATGGAAATGGGTTAGAATCCCCTGATAAACATTGGTTTCTAAGAGAAGTCCTATGGATTACGTGATAGGTCCAAGATGAGGCCATAAAGAAAACTCAAATGATCACGACCCTCATAGGTCGTGCGCTCGACTGGTACATGGAATTTTCTGTGGTTCTAGTAGGAATCCAACAAAAAAATTTAGATAAAATATGGGAAAGATTAATAGACGAATTCATAAAACCGAAATGTGAGTTGTAGTGGATAACAAAAATCAAAGAAATTAAACATTTTCCTACATAATCAGTTTGGGACTTCGACCAAAGATTCAAAACGCTGAAGGCTAAAGTAAGTTTTCAAATGTCGGACATCCAACACAAGGAATATTTTATTGCAATGATGTTACCACACATTCCTATTCCATTGATGCAATAGAATATCGTATCTCAGAGAGAGGCTCTAGAACTGGCTATGAAGATGGAATCCTCACCGGTCGGAGAAACTGCTGCAGGGATGATGCAAATCCAGTCGCAACTAGCCAACCTTAGGCTGCAACTTTAGGATATTGAGAAAGGGAAGGGAGTACAAGAATAAATATGGTGTACTATATTTAGAACTAAGGGACATCATAAAGATAAATTCCCAACATTTATGAATTATGTTGCATTAGGAGCATCAAATCTGATAAATACAGAAGGGATTCCATGGTGTAGTATCTTTTAGACTAGAGGATGTTGGTCAGAAGAAATTTTATAACTATAGAAAATTGTTAGTGCTCCATTCAGTCTATACTATAAGTTTTGTTGATCGATAGGCCACGATGAGAAATATTGCCGAGCATATTAGCTGCCGCAAGAGAAAACATTTTACATGTACTTGATGAAGAATGATGAACAAATGTAGGATGAGTTATCTCAGGTGCAATTTCCCCAAAAATAGTACCCTCAGTCCCAATATCCACAAACACAATTCCCTCAACCCGGGGGATTGAATTTTCAGAGGCCGAGGACAAGGAGGAGGATTTGGTCGTGGAAGAGGCCAAGTGATATGTTATAATTAGTGGAAATCCTAGAAATGTTTCTAGGGACTGCATGCATCCTACTACAATGTGTTCGTATCGCAATGCTTTTGATCATACTGTCAAGGAATGTCCTCTGTTGATTGTGAAATGGAAATCCAGGAATGTGGGAAATCATTGGCCACCCTAGAATCCCAATTTGAACATCAAAAATATATCTATTGAACCAAGGAAGCCAAGTATTGTGTTCGTAACAAGAGGAGGTGTTACGACTGGAGATGATGAAGACGCACTGTATGGAGAACTGTGAGTGTGACTAGAATCCCAAACGAAGGTACCATTAGACGTACGAAAGGAAAAAAGTATCACTAGAAACACACCAAGAATTTGTCAATATAAATAAAGCATCAACCTCTACAACTATACCATTTGAAGGACAAATCCTAGAGATTCCTGAGAGATTTGACCAGCTGTTTCGACAAAAGCTGATGGAAAATGTTAGTAGACTGAAAGAATACTTTAATAGTTCTTTAACACTAGTCCAAAATAAAGATGTTGTAGAAGAATTGACAACTTTAATAGAAGAACCTCAAGAATATGTGCAACAAGAAAAGAGGGTTAATCATATTGGGAAAAGATTGAAGATTGGTTGAGAACTGAGAATGACTACCCAAATAGGAGATTATGACATGGACTATATTATTTTGTATTTTGGCTCTAATGCGAACATTCTTACTAGGAAAACATGGGAGAGTATGGGAAAATTGAGACTAGTATTAGTATCCTATCTAGCTCAGACTAGCGAATCAATCAGAAGTTTTACCCATCGGCCAACCAAATCAAGTTCCCATTGAGATAGAATGGATTCACACTTATGCATACTTTGAGGTGACTGGAATTGTTGATTATAAAAATCCATATCCTGTGCTTTTGTGGATCAATTGGACCATTGATAACCAAATTATTATCAATTTTAAGAAACATATTCTAACGTTTGAAGATGAAGAACAGAGGGTGGTCGCACCGCTTGATCCTCTAGAATGCCAGAGGTATGTCAAGTAGGTGCGCAGTGAAGGGAAAGGAAGATATCTAAACCATATATATAACATTAATTTTGCAATGGATGATTATGTGAATCCAATTATTGACGTAAATATCAGTTGGAAAAGCTCTAGAGAATTGGTCTAGTTAGTTTCTTGACATTGGATTTTGGAGAAGATCTAGATAATTGGCATAACCAATTGCATGAAGTGTCAATGAGATGATGCATAAGAATTACAAAATAAATGCGATAGGAAGGTAGTGAGGTATGTGATCTACCTACATATGAAGGTTTACCTAACCTGACATATTTGTTGACGGAATTTGAAGAAAAAGTCACTAAACCTCAGTTCTTGTCAGCTATGGATTTCAAATTAAAATCTACATCTGGGAGATGGTGGGTCACACATAAAAAGTCTATATTAGAATGGAATCAATGTCAGAGATTGATGGAAATCCAATTTGTATAGAAGGTGATATACACTGTCCATAAATACACATATTAACTAATCCCGTCAAGCATATCGCGCATTGTCATGCGACATGGGAGGCATGTCCATGACAAGAATGGGTCCACGAGTTCATACACACACTAGGAATGATACCAAGGAACTGGTACACGTCAGTCTAGCTATGAAAAGGAATTGTTCAAGGAGAAGAACTAGATTCTAGTTTGATACACACATTTGAACTTGTTGATGATCATCCATCGATCGATGTTGCTTTCAAACTTCAAAGTAATCAAGATGCAGATATTTGAAAATATTTCAGTGTTGATGACAAATTTTATTCAGAGCAGTGTGACAGTCCAACACTAGATGGAGTGATATAATGCAACAAGAGAACTTGATGATGATGACCGACATGACATAAATATTCTAAAGTATGAAGGTACTCACACGATGGAAGGATTCGGTATCTCAAGAAACTAGTTTCTGAACCCACTAAAAATCAAGAAAGTGAATATTGGGTCCCTCGAGAATCCAAAGTTTTCCAATATTGGAGATTATTGGGATGATTATACTATTGGGAAGATTACAGAGTTACTACATGAGTTTCACGATCTATTTCCCACAAAAATTTTAGAGATGAAGGGTAGCATCAGAGATCTCATAGAAATGCATATCCCAATGAATCTTAATGCAAATCCGGTTAAGAAACACCCATATCGACTCAATCTGAGGTACAAAGAGAAAGTTAAGACATAGTTGGATCGAATGCTGAATGTGGGTGTCATAGAATTGTTTGAAGAATTTGAGTGGGTAATTTGTTGGTAGTGCAAGATAAAAACATTGCTGGTGAAGTGCACACTTGCATCGACCTAATGAAGTTGAACAATCCCTTAACCCATTTCCATCACCATTTAAAGATGAAGTATTGGATATTGTCGAGGGCCAAGAAGTCTATTCATTCACTGATGGGTTGTATGGTTACCAGAAGGAACATTGACACAATACCACCTTTGTGATGGAGTGGGCATGTTTCCAGTATACAGTAATGCCATTTCAAATCAAGAATGTCATTGCTATATTTTCTAGGATAGTTGTGGCTTCTTTTAAAGGATTTATTCACAAGTTTCTTGAAGTATATTTTGATGACTTGACGATGTTTGGGATCATAAAAGATCATATTGAGAGCCTCGTAATGATGCTTGAATGATGTCGATGATATCATATTTCTTTGAACCCAAAGAAGTATACTTTTTGTGCCCATTTCAGAATTTTGTTGTGTCCTATGGTTTGTCACGATGGAATCTTGGTCAATCCTGCTAAAATTGAGATTATCGTTGACCAACTGAGTAAAACAATAAAGAAATAAATGTTCATATCCAATCTATCCAATTTCCAATACCCATCTGAAAGTGTTTTCCTCATAAAAACTACTTGTAATTGCATATTAGAACTTATTTTTTTCATTACTGCAAGTGAATGATATTTTCTTAAAATAACAAAAGTGAACCATATTTACAGTTCATAGGCCATGGGTTTGAACAAATTCCAAACCTTTTAGAGCTTGTTTTAGCTATAACAACCACTGAACTAAGTTAAAATTACGTATCCAACTTGTTTTCATTACAACAGTGATGAAATGGGAAAATGCATAACTTGTTCTTATTACAACAACGATGAAAGGATGGAGAAATGCATTTGTATGGGGAAGACGGGTAGCTCATAGCCTTCCCTCCTCCTAAAAAATCAAATCCTGTAACTTCAATACTGAAATCAAAACTTGCAATCTAATTTAGAGTATAATAGGATCTTTGAATCAATTCCAACTATTCAAACAGTTTTGCAATTTCAACAATCTCAAATCCATCAAATTTCGCATATGGCCATGAGAAAGGAGGTGATATGAAATTCGCTATACTGTGCCTGGGTATGTGTCTGAAAAGATTCCTCTGGTTCCCCAAATTTTTAAACTTCTACTACTTCAAAAGAGGAAGAGGACTGACCCCATACTGAGGAAAAATAGGAAGACAACTGACCCTCTACTGAGGAAAAAGGGGAAGAGAAAACAAAAAATGAATGGGATGGGTTGTTAGGCAACAAAGAATCTGTTGGTGTAAAGAAATCTCGTTGAGAAAGCATTTCGACGACCTCACTCATGGAAGGGCTCACATCCTTGTCTTGCTCAACCCATAGTAGTGTTGTTTTCAGGACTCTCTCTACCTCTTCCCAATAAAAATTTCCATGCAATTTGGTATCCACCTCTTCCATCCCTATCCCTTCTCTCATTTTAGAGGAAACCCACTGCACCAAATGTCCAAAATTTTGCATTGTTGAACTAGATAACAAGCTTCGTCAAGTCACAATATCTAACAGAACAATCTCAAAGCTATAAAAATCCACCTTGTGTGTGATTGCCAGATTCATCGCCCACTCCGGTGCTAAGTAACGTGTGTGCCTCTAATTGTGGAGAAGGAGAATGCTTGATCTCTTTCTACCAACTTTGCTAACCCAAAGCTGGAAACCTTGGGACAAAATTACATGTCTAGAAGTATGTTTTAGGAATTCATGTCATAGAGTAGAATCCATTCCAAACATTCTTTGTGGAGGTAGGATAACCCCTTTCTCGTTCCCACTGTAATCCCAAATATTTCTTTCCAACCCAAAACTCTGTCATCGCTTTTTATGATTCAACAGATATTTGTCTAGAGACTCGTTTTCAACGTACTTGTAAATGAGCAGCCTATGATTTCTTTCTGCGCATAAGCCAAACATACGAACTAAATTCATGTGATGGACTCTTCCAATCATACTCGCTTCTTCCAAGAAATGGTCACCACCTTGGGATAATCCTTCTAGTTGCTTAACAGTTACCACCTTGCCATCAGGAAGCACGCCTTTGTAAATCATCCCAAACCCTCCTTCCCCTAGTTTTATACTGAAGTTATTAGTCGCTTTCTTCAACTCTGCAAAGCTGAACTTCTTGAATCCCCCAGGAATCACTGAGTAGTGTAGATGATCATAGCCAGGATTTCTATATGCTATAAACATATACCACCATCCAAGTATTATGCAAACTAGATCTGCGACACCAAACACAATTGCAAATCCTAGCGTGTATTTGAAAACGCTTCTTGTCTTATGCTTCGTGTATTTGCTTGTCTTAGGAAATTTTGTTTAGAGCGCATTNTTCTTGTGTTCTGAAGGGTTCTATAGGATATATGTTGATTAAAGGTTTCACAAATAAACACTAAGATCAAGGTTTACCATATAAACCTTATTTAAAGTTTAATTAATGGTCAAAAAACACCGAATTTGAATTTTAAACATTCTTATAGCGCAACGGTTAAAATTTTACACTAGCGCGCTACAAGAATATCGCGGGTGCAAAATTTGTCAGTTTTTTTGCCAAATTCTCCAATGATTTCGCTCCTGGATGACTGATCACATGTGTAGACAAGTTTGATACGTGTTTCATCAAAGATAATCATGAAAATAGGTGTTGGCTATGACGTGAGGGAGATCATGGCAATCAGAAGTTAGGGCTTGGAAAATCATGACAGACAGTGGAATGACGCGAGATTGACGAGAAATAGGTTCCCAGGTTAAGCATTACGAAGTTGCTGAGGAAGTGGAATGAAGACACAGTGCTAAGAATCCGGACTTTGCAGTTAAAGAAGGAATTTAGGGCTTTCTCAGCGCGACAGTTGGAAGCAAGCTGAAGACTTGAAGACACCTGGACTGTTAAATTCGACATTCAGATAGTCCAAAGATCAATTTAAACACTTGCAGCAAGCCGGGAGTGAGGTATTCCGTGTAAACTTGGGCATGGCCTGCTAAATTGGGGGTTTTTCTATTAAGGCTTATAATGTTAAATTGATTAAAGAAAACATAAACTCATGCATTCAACAAACTCCCAATGGTGAGAGAGCAGTCTAAAAGGTCTAAGTGAACATCTTGGATGTTAGTAAAGTTCAGTAGCAATTCTGTTGAAGATTATTAGTGCTCTATTCGACCTAAATTACCCAAGCTCGGTACAAAACATTCCATGCATTGATAATAGAACTGACTGTTAAAACATCAAAGAAAAATAGACAGGGATAATCCAAAGGAGAACTGACTGTCAAAACTCTGAAAATTTGAGGAAAAAGACTATTAGGTCATTAGCAGGTTCTGAAAATTACATAGAAGCATTATCAAGTTTTGGGAAAGCAGATGAAGAGGAGTGGGAAGAACAACAGGGCTGAGCCCACTGAACTGAATTGGATAGACAAGTTTCCTGGTTGTGCTGAGCTCTTTGAAAATGCTGTATGGTTGAACTTCTTTAAAAATATTGATGGATATAATACCAAAGTTTCTCGTAAATTTGCTCAATGTTATAACTGAGATACAGTATCATTTGATATGCTGAAATTCAAATTAACTACAGAGTTGGTGGATGAAGCAATAGGGGTCAAGAATGAAGGAGAGTTTTGGTTCAAAAAGGTGCCATTTAACTTCAATGCCCAAAGGTATATATTTCTTGGCATTGTTTCAGACTGGAACAAGGGAGTTCTCATCCAAAATTTCAGAGCTGAATGGGTAGATCCCATCAAGGTTCTGCAAAGCTACATTACTTGTGAAGGGAGGTATGCTTTTGTCTTCAAGTATCATTTCAGGTTCCTTCAGCACCTTACTAGTGAATCAAGGATGAATCTCCCTTTCTTCCTGTTAAATATTTTGCAGAAAATGTCAAGCAGGATCAAAGAGCATCATGACCACATTTCACAGTCCATCTTTCATCATGGATTGATCAAGCTTATTATCGGCACTGTTCTGCAAAGAGAAAGAAAGACTTGGGACTACTTTCTCTTTTGGTCCGGGTTCCAAATTAACCAGGAAGGACAGCCTACCAAAAAGCATGTTGATAAGGGACAAACCCTAATTAGAAAATTAGGACAAAAATTTAAGGTTGAAGATAAAAAATGTGTCAAACTTTAGGAAGTGGAAGAACCTTCAAAGGGATATTATGAATCTCAGCAGCCTTCAGTTGACAGTAAGAGAAGAAGTTTGTTGTTTATTAAAAAGGAAGCCCAGCCTGTGCAAAATAAAGCACCAGCAAAAGCACTCATTGATGAAAAAATTGTTTTTACAGAAAAGGTTTTAGGAGAAGAAGAAGATATTAAGGTAAAACAACGAAGCCCAATTACCATTTTAGCTGAAGATGAAGGATACTTGTTGGAAGGAAATGAGTTGACCGTTAGTACTAAGACTAGGGTTGGCACACAAAGGGAGTTCTACAGTCAAGAGGATACGACATTAAGGCCAAAGAAAAAGAAGACCAACATTAAAGAGTTTGCCACAATCATTCATCAAGGAAAAACTTTAAAGATGGTAGAAGAGTTTGCCCCGGGATGGAGACCCAAAACTAGATCCAAAAACAAATTGAGGCTGAACATGAAAAAGCTACTAAACCCTAAGTTAAACATAGAAGAGGGAAATGTGCTTGATACTTCTTCTTCAGATGAAAATATAGAATCTAACAAAAGTGACAGCAAAGGAAAGAAACCATTGAAGACAGTAGAAGTGTCCAGCCTCACTGAAACCAAACTATCTACTGTGTTTTTGGAATTAAGAGGTGAAATGTTGAAGGAACAACAGAAAGAGGACATAGAAGTTTCTTTTTCTAAAAACAAGCTGTTAATGGATGAAATTGCACCTACTGAAACAGTTAATCAAGAAAACCCAAGTGTTCATGGTGTTTCTACAAAGCTTTTTCCTGAGGATGAGGACATCTTTAGAAAGCTGAATATCCCATGGCTGCTTAGTGAGCTACAGAATACAGCAGGAGGCAAAGCATTTGACTAAGACAAGGAAAATGCAAAGAACCATCAAGTAGTATAAACATCAAAATGATTACATGCAGTAAACAAATGATGGTTTGATCATAGCTAATAGCAGACTCAGGGAAGACTTGGAAGAAGTGAATGATCACTACCAAGAACTTATTGCAGTCTCCAAAGAAGCCCTAAAAAGGAAAAGGAGTATAGATTCATAGTGTGTAGAATTGAAACTGATTGTCAAAATCCTACAGCAACAGAACAAGGAACTTACAAGAAGGACGACAGATATGGAAGCTGAGCAACAGAAAGCTAGGAAAACGGCCAAAGCCTTAGATGGGATAGCTTTATTGGCAGAAGCTGCTAAAGACCTTTGAGCATTGTTAGCTAAAATAGTTACTTGTTATGTTATTGAGGAATACTTTATTTTGTAATTATTATTTTGACATTATCCTATCGATGAGTAGGCTAAAAACAGTTAGGGTTTAGAGTCTAACTGAATTTTGAAAAACAGTATTTAGGAAGGTCACAAATAGAAGAAAGAGTTCGACTTTTGGATGGCTTGAGGAGGTCTTTTTGACTTATTGATAAGCTAAGTAATTAACTCTCATGTGTATTTGATGAACAGAATTATGAAATATATTATCCTTTTTACCCTTCAGTCTGTGTTTTAGGTTCATTTTTAGCTTGTTTAGCTACACAATTGATAATTTTATTGCTGGTTTATAGTCTTTATGCTTGTAGTGCTTGTCAGTTGTGAATGAACTTCAATGTTATGTTCTCTTGGATACCTGGTTATTATATGATGCATCTCTGTTCTTCTTTACTTGTGATTTAGTTCCTATTTGGCTTATGAATGTATTCCTTTTTGTCACCAAACTTTACAACTAGAAAAACCTTTCAAAAACCCTAAAACCTAGTTTTGTTTGATTGAATATTTGAGATTGTGTTGGCTTGTTTCTTTGTAGTCTAGAAATAATTTATGGCACAAACATCTTTGGTTCCGTTTCCAAGGAACGAATTTGAAAAAAAAAAATTTCCCTGGGATACTTATCATTTTACTAGTTTTAAGAGGTGAACTTAAACCAACACATCTTTAAGACTAATTTTCACCGGTTTGTCACAGTGGCTACTAGGGGAGTTGGAACTAGAAACATACCTATTTCACCATTGCAATTGGGTGTTACAGATCCTGAATAGATATTGAAGACAACAAGGAAGATTAGAAGGTCTCAGTCATTACCATCCCTATGTGACCCAGACCAGTTGGGTGTTTCATCACCTTCACCTGTGTTGAGAAAAGAAGAAGAAACTTCACCTTGGTTAAAGCCTATATTTCCTGACAGTAGTTTTCAAGTTTTCACTAATCCTCAATCTTTCAGAGAAGAGAAAGCAACCTCTCCTGGAAAGATACCTCTTTTTCATTTGAAATTAGGTAAAAACCCCTTTCAACCAAGTTCCAGTCAAAACTCTTCATTACCAAAGTCAGTCAATCCTAAAATGGCAGCCCAAAATCAGCCTATAGACATGATGGACCGAATGGTTGCAACCAGATATGCACAATTTGTTTTTCCTCATCCTTTAAATGCACTGCCTGGAGGTGATTATCAGAAATATTTTCCTAGGTTTAATGGATAGGGGGAAACTACAGCTGAAGAACACTGGGAATCTTTCCTTAGTTATGCTGATAACCAAAACATTGAAGCCAAGGATGTATGGATGAGAATCTTTGTGCAGAGACTTGATGTAGATGTTAGGAAATGGTTCAAGGAGTTTCCTGCTAATTCAATCACTATCATTGAATAACTTCATGATCTCTTCATGAGACAATGGGGTGACACCAAAGACCATACATACTACATAACTGAGTTTGGAGCCCTTAGGAGGAAAAAAGATGAAACTATTGCAGACTTTTCAAAGAGGTTTAACAAAATGTACAGTAGAAATCCTGCAGAAATAAAGCCTATAGAAACATCTGCAAAAATTACATATACAAATGATTTCGACCATGAATTTTCTTTACTACCAAGAGAAAGGAGACCTATTTCTTTACTAAATATGCAGGATGCAGCATTGGAGGTAGAATCTAACATATTGGCTTCCAATAGATTGAAGAAGGAAACAGCTCAACAACTTTATGACAAGAAAGGAAAGAAAGAAGTAGCTCCAGGAAGTTCTGCTTCTCATTCTGCTAAAGGGAAGATTGATGAGATGGCTAAGTTGGTGAATATTTTAACTGCAAAATTAAGAAATTAGAACTAGAGAAAAATTCCAGCAATCCTATTCCAGAAGGTGAATGAAATCCTAACAATCAGAACCAGTTCAGAAGACAATTTTATCCCCGTTTCATGCCTAGAGAACGAAGGAATAATGATATCCAGCGGGAAAGGAGAGAAAATGAGGACCAAAGAGTACCACCACCTCTTTAGAATAATGTTGCTGATGAGGAAGAGGTTGATGATGACGTAATATTTGAAAATACTGACCAGGATATGAACCATTTTGGAGAAATATTGCCAGGGGGTTTTGTCACTGAAGAAGAGTTTCTAAATGCAGAATGCTATGATGCTGATATGTTCAAAACAAAGGATGATTTAGGTCTGAAACTGACCCTCTACTGAGGAAAAAGGGGAAGAGAAAACCCAAAATGAATGGGATGGGTTGTTAGGCAACACAAAATCTGTTGGTGTAAATAAATCACGTTGAGAAAGCATTTCGACGACCTCAATCATGGAAGGGCTCACATCCTTGTCTTGCTCAACCCATAGTAGTGTTGTTTTCAGGACTCTCTCTACCTTTTCCCAATCAAAATTTCCATGCAATTTTGGATCCACCACTTCCATCCCTATCCCTTCTCTTATTTTAGAGGAAACCCACTGCACCAAATGTCCAAAATTTTGCATTGTTGAACTAGATAACAAGCTTCATCAAGTCACAATATCTAACAAAACAATCTCAAAGCTATAAAAATCCACCTTGGGTGTGATTGGAAAATTCATTTCCCACTCCGATGCTAAGTAACATGTGTGCCTCTAATTGTGGAGAAGGAGAATGCTTGATCTCTTTCTACCATCTTTTCTAACCCAAAATTGGAAACCTTGGGACAAAATTGCATGTATAGAAGTATGTTTTGGGGTTTCATGTCATAGTGTAGAATCCATTCCAAACATTCTTTGTGGAGGTAGGCTAACGCCTTTCTCGTTCCCACTGTAATCCCAAATATTTCTTTCCAACCCAAAACTCAGTCATCGATTTTTGTGATTCAACAGATATTTGTCCAGAGACTCATTTTCAACGTACTTGTAAATGAGCAGCCTGTGATTTCTTTCTGCACATAAGCCAAACATACGAACTAAATTCATGTGATGCACTCTTCCAATCATACTCCCTTCTGCCAAGAAATGATCACCACCTTGGGATACTCCTTCCAGTTTCTTAACAGTTACCACCTTGCCATCAGGAAGCACGCCTTTGTAAATCATCCCAAACCCTCCTTCCCCTAGTTTTATCCTGAAGTTATTAGCCGCTTTCTTCAACTCTGCAAAGTTGAACTTCTTGAATCCCCCAAGAATCACTGAGTAGTGTAGATGATCATAGCCAGGATTTCTATACGCTATAAACATATACTACCATCCAAGTATTATGCAGACTAGATCTGCGACACCAAATACAATTGAAAATCATAGTGTGTATTTGAAAACGCTTCTTGTCTTATGCTTCGTGTATTTGCTTGTCTTAGGAAATTTTGTTTAGAGCGCATTTTTTGGGTTTATGCCATTAGGTTTCCATCATTTTTTGTTTTTCTTGTGTTTTGAAGGGTTCTATAGGATATATGTTTATTAAAGGTTTCACAAATAAACACTAAGATCAAGGTTTACCATATAAACCTTATTTAAAGTTGAATTAATGGTAAAAAATCACCGAATTTGATTTTTAAACATTCTTGTAGCGCAACGGTTAAAATTTTACACTAGCACGCTACAAGAATATCATGGGTGCAAAATTTGTCAGTTTTTTTGCCAAATTCTCCAATGATTTCAATCCTGGATGACTAATCACATGTGTAGACAGGTTTGATACATGTTTCATCAAAGATAATCATGAAAACAGGTGTTGGCTATGACGTGAGGGAGATCATGACAATCAGAAGTTAGGGCTTGGAAAATCGTGACAGATAGTGGAATGAGGTGAGATTGACGAGAAATAGGTTCTCAGGTTAAGCATTATGAAGCTGCCGAGGAAGAGGAATGAAGACAAGTTACTAAGAATCCGGAATTTGCAGTTAAAGAAGGAATTTAGGGCTTTCTCAGCGCGACAGTTGGAAGCAAGCTGAAGACTTGAAGACACCTGGACGGTTAAATTCGACATTCAGATAGTCCAAAGATCAATTTTAAACACTTGCAGCAAGCAAGGAGTGAGGTATTCCGCGTAAACTTGGTCATGTCCTGCTAAATTGGGGGTTTTTCTATTAAGGCTTATAATGTTAAAATGATTAAAGAAAACATAAACTCATGCATTCAACAAACTCCCAACGGTGAGAGAGCAGTCTAAAAGGTCTAAATGAATAGCTTGGATGTTAGTAAAGTTCAGTAGAAATTCTGTTGAAGATTATTAGTGCTCTATTCGACCTAAATTACCCAATCTCGGTACAAAACATTCCCTGCATTGATAATATAACTAACTGTTAAAACATGAAAGAAAAACAGCCAGGGAGAATCCAAAGGAGAACTGACTGTCAAAACTCTGAAAATTTTAGGAAAAAGACTATTAGGTCATTAGCAGGTTCTAAAAATTACATAGAAGCATTATCAAGTTTTGGGAATGCATATGAAGAGGAGTGGGAAGACCAACAGGGCTAGGCCCACTCAACTGAATTGGATAGACAAGTTTCCTGGTTGTGCTGAGCTCTTTGAGAATGCTAGATGGTTGAACTTCTTTAAAAATATTGATGGATATAATACCAAAGTTTCTTATAAATTTGCTCAATGTTATAGCCAAGATACAGTATCATTTGATATGATGAAATTCAAATTAACTGCAGAGTTGGTGGTTGAAGCAATAGGGGTCAAGAATGAAGGAGAGCTTTGGTTCAAAAAGGTGCCATTTACCTTCAATTCCCAAAGGTATCTATTTCCTGGCATTGTTCCAGACTGGAACAAGGGAGTGCTCATCCAGAATTTCAGAGCTGAATGGGTAGATCCCATCAAGGTTCTACAAAGCTACATTACTTGTGAAGGGAGGTATGCTTTTGTCTTCAAGTATCATTTTAGGTTTCTTCAGCACCTTGCTGGTGAATCAAGGATGAATCTCCCTTTCTTCCCGTTAAAGAGTTTGCAGAAAATGCCAAGTAGGATCAAAGAGCATCATGACCACATTTCACAGTCCATCTTTCATCATGGATTGATCAAGCTTATTATCAGCAATGTTCTGTAAAGAGAAGGAAAGACTTGGGACTACGTTCTCTTTTGGTCTGGGTTCCAAATTAACCAGGAAGGACAGCCTACCAAAAAGCATGTTGATAAGGGATAAACCCTAATTAGAAAATTAGGACAAAAAATTAAGGTTGAAGATAAACAATGTGTCAAACTTGAGGAAGTGGTAGAACCTTCAAAGGGAGATTATGAATCTCAGCAGCCTTCAGTTGACAGTAAGAGAAGAAGTTTGTTGTTTATTAAAAAGGAAGCCCAGCCTGTGCAAAATAAAGCACCAGCAGAAGCACTCATTGATGAAAAAATTGTTTTTACAGAAAAGGTTTTAGGAGAAGAAGAAGATACTAAGGTCCAACAACAAAGCCCAATAACCATTTTATCTGAAGATGAAGGATACTTGTTGGAAGGAAATGAGTTGACTGTCAATACTAAGACTAGGGTTGGCACACAAAGGGAGTTCTACAGTCAAGAGGATAAGACAGTAAGGCCAAAGAAAAAGAAGATCAAGGTTAAAGAGTTTTCCATAGTCATTCATCTAGGAAAAACTTTAAAGATGGTAGGAGATTTTGCCCCAGGACGGAGACCCAAAACTAGATCCAAAAACAAATTGAGGATGAACATGAAAAAGCTACTAAAACCTAAGTTAAACACATAAGAGGTAACTGTGCTTGATACTTCTTCTTCAGATGGAAAGATAGAATCTAGCAAAAGTGACAGCAAAGGAAAGAAACCATTGAAGACAGTAGAAGAGTCCAGCCTCATTGAAACCAAACTATCTATTGTGTTTTTGGAATTAAGAGGTGAAATGTTGAAGGAACAATAGAAAGAGGACATAGAAGTTTCTTATTCTGAAAACAAACTGTTAATGGATGAAATTGCACCTACTGAAACAGTTAATTAAGAAAACCCAAGTGTTCATGGTGTTTCTACAGAGCTGTTACCTGAGGATGAGGACATCTTCAGAAAGCTGAATATCCCATGGCTGCCTAGTGAGCTACAGAATACAACAGGAGCCAAAGAATTTGACTCAGACAAGGAAAATTTGCAAAGAACCATCAAGCAGTATAAACATCAAATAGATTACATGCAATAAACAAATTATGGTTTGATCATAGAAGACTCAGGGAAGACTTGGAGGAAGTGAATGATCACTACCAGGAACTTATTGCAGTCTCCAAAGTGTTACCACCTAAGTTGTACTTAGTGGTTTTTATCAAGTGAGCCCGGTGAACCGGATAGGGCTAACTTGTTCGGACTTCAAAAAGACCTTTGGAAGTACTTCTGGGAAGTGCTTGTTGTATCATATCACATTTTCATACCCCATGGGGGAATTGTAATAAATGCTCTAGCATGATAGTGTCTGTAAAAGACTCGGTCTCTTAGACTTCATTTGTCAATCCGATCAGCCCAGGGTGTTTTTTCCCTTGGTTATTATTGGTTGTTGAATAAACGACTGATAATTTCTGAGTTTTTCACTCCATACCTCCAAAGTTGGGGTGGTCGGCTTGGCATTTGGGCCTAATGAGGTTATTAGAGTTTATGTGTCAATGTGTAAGCATGCTAAACATCATTTTTGAGTCATATGAACATGTCTAAGTTCCCCCAGGTGTTTTTCAATTTTTCAATTTTTTAGTTTTTTCAGTGTTTTTTATTAAATTTTAATTTTTCCAAAACTTAGGCTATTTTTGAATAGTTTAATTGGAAAATTTGATTTTGTAATAAAAGTGGGCCAAATAATCAGTTTCAGTCATGTAGGTGCTCATTTTAAAGCTAAGAGCACCATGTAAACCCATGGACCCACTATTTCCTATGTTTTGAATGTTCTTCCATCACTCAGGTCAGAAAGCCCCAAAAATCAATTATTGATTATTTTAATTAATAAATTGATGAATAATGGAGCAAATCCAAAATCAATAAATCAATGGATTCTCAACCGATTTGACTGAAATCAATCAGATCTGGAGCAGATTGACTGGATCTGACAAATCCTTGACTGAAGGAGGTGATCAAATCAGATCCAGAGTTGATCTTGAACATCCTTTATGGGGAATTTCGCCCTCCCTCTCTCCTCAACACGTTTTTGGCTCAACTGGATGATTTTTGGTGGATTCTTCAGTCAACAAGTTGAGGTGTCAATCAGATCAGCCCCCCGATTGATAGTTGCACTCAGTGAGACTCAGATCTGGCTCAGGTAGACATAGATCAGGCATTAATGGACTCTCCATCAGTTGATTTCACTTGATTCCATGAGTAATTGCGCCCCCCCTAGGCTAGATGGCCTGTAAATTGTATATATTCAGGCACAGCCTCCTCTTCCAAGCTAGTTAGAACTGGGATTGAGGTGCTGTTGCTCTTGTACTGTATTGTTTTTTCATTCTGGAATAAAGAAGCTTTGGAGGCAAGATCTATGGTGTAATGCTCTTCATGTGTGGATGTTGATTGTCAAATTCTTATGAGGTATAATCTGCTTTTGTTTATCATTGCTTTGCTGGTCAATTGTTGGCCTTGAAGGAGAGAGCTCCCTCCTGTTAGGGTAAGAGTTTATTCTAGTTTGATTTATGCTCTTACTGCTGCTTGTTCCAGATCTATTGGATTTGTATGTATTTTAAGTTTAAGTGCATGCTTTCCAATCATCTTTTTCGGCACCGCCTATGTTTTAACCATCTGTTTGTGCAAGGATTTTTAAGTTGCCGATGATCTCGCTGGTAGAAGAGGTTGAGCTGGTTTGAATCTTCCTCATATTCAGTATCTTATGAATGACATAGTCCCTTGGTGTTCCACCAAAGAAGAATCCAAAGCCCAACATTTCCAGGCTTCAAACACTCTTTCTCTCTCTTCCTCCTTTAAAAATTATTAAACTTTCCTCAAACTGGTTACTTTAAGGTTTCTTTTTAAATATGATATATCTCATAAATAAAAGCATACATAGATCTAATTATCAAGATCCCTCCAAATTTCTAGATCATAGTTTCATTTTGCACATAAAGTTCAAATTCAAGAGATCTAGCTAAAATTGCCTTAGTTTCGCAAGTATTTTAGTGAAAAATTAATAGATTTCTGTTAAGGTAGTTTCTTTTGCTATACGAAAAATTAAATATTCTGCAATATCAGTGCTTTTTAATTGGTTTCACAAACAGAAAGTCAATATCCCAAGGAAAAGTGGCTTTCCTTGGTTCCTTTTTGTCGGTTTAGCTAGTTTAATTTCATTATTGTTTGAGATAAAGTAGGCTGACCCAAAGGTACTCTTAAAGTTCTTTTGGGAATTTTTTATTATAACTTGCTCGCTTTCATTTATCAGGTCTGACAGAGAAGAAAGGAAGCTGCTGTCCAAAGTGGCTTTTGGAGCGCTCAAATCCCCCCAGGGGTCCTGCTTTTGTCATAAAATTTGTAAAACTTTTGTATAACTGTAAAGATCTTGGTTTCAGCCTGTATAAGGACCAAGAAGGTTCTTATTTATCATTCCTTTGATATTGTAACCTCTGTAATAAAATCACTCTTTGAATTGGCTCTTTCGAGCCCATTCCCCATCCCCCCTGGGGGGATTCGCGTCGGTGCCATTTTTCATATTTTTTTTTGCTTATCTCTTTTCCACTAGAATTGATCTGAATTGCAGGGTAGTATACTTGATCTTTTTGTTAATTCCATATTCCATATCTTATACTTTCAAAGTAATCATAATACTTACCCCATGATTTCCCGAGTGACCCACAAGGGGAAAGAGATTCGTGGTAGGATTAATCATAAAACCATATTGTGTAGTTGTTTTATTCTTCATCATTTGTTTATCAACAAATTTAAAATGAACCCCTCCTCGATTCCCGATTGAGATCCAATTGGATCGAAAGAGGTTCTTGGAGGCTTTTCTTTTAAACAAGAACATACAACTTAAAACTTATTAAAATTTACAAGACTCCAGTGTGTATGCTCTGCACTTGGATGCGGTTCATCCGATCAGTA
>LPNX010065383.1:277747-323570 GCA_001517045.1 Pseudotsuga menziesii | reverse complement strand
TTATAGCAAACGGAAATTGAAGTGAGCTGTTTTAGAGGAGAGTAATGGTGTGCAGAGAGGGCAGAGCAGAGGAACTAAAGAATGTGCTGAATAGTTGAATAGAACAAAGACATATCTGTATTGTTGCATTTTGATTCTATTGGAAAGTCTAGCAAATAAGGGAGGTAGGGAGGTGCTATGGGAGACTTTATGTCTCTGTCTGCAAGTGGGTGCTTGTAATAATTGAAGATTGGTGTCTTCACCCAGTTGGTGCTGGCTCATAGTGAGAGTTGATGCTCTCAACAGGTTGGTGCTTGCATCTGGAGGTTGCAGCCTCTTTGAGTCAGTACTCAAATAAGAAGTGATGTACAGCCATTGAAGCCTTTGACATCATAAGAATAAGAGGTTTTTCCCTTATGGGTTTCCTTGTGAAATATCTGTGTATCATATATGTGATTAAATGTTGTGATTGAATGCTGTGTTTTATGTTATCTGCTCTTATGTTTATAACTCTGAATTCATAACAAAGATTGACTACCATAAAGGTTATCGATTCTAAGTTAAAAGAAGTATATTGGTAACAAATCTTAACTAACTGATTCACCCCCTCTCTCAGTTAGTTTATACCTGTAACATTACCTGTGCAGAATATACTAGTTAGGGTTTTAATGGAATGAAACCCTTGTATAAATATACTTTAATTTAATTATTAATTGGGCATTGTTCCTGTTTATTTCTATTTGGTTATTACAGAAGTATTGTAGTTTGTTAATCTGTTTATGAAGTATTTTTAAAATAAAAGAGTTTACAATGATACTGATAAGTTTTTGAGATAAAACTATACTTAGTCTAACGCATAGATTATAGTTTTTTTGTTTAATTTATTTACTTAGTTATCAATGTAAATGGTTAAATCTTTTATAAATTAATTTATAAAAAGATAAGGGTTTCGACCCTCAAGTTATCTTGCACAGTTTACAAACCTTTTTGTGAAATATAAAATAGTTTCTAAATATGATATTTTAGTTCTGTTTTATCTAATGTTTGAATTTATACTTGTTTTTACTTATTATTCTGTAGCTTTGAAGTTATTTAGAGCTCTGTAAATAATTAGAACATTAACTCTGTAACTCTGTTTGTTTTTCATAAATAACGGTTTATATTCATAACCCTAATCTAGTTTGTATTAAGTAATAATTTAAATTTTATTAAATAGTTTATAAGATATATTGTATGGATAATAACTGGTAAAAATACTTAACTGTTACCTCCAAATAAACTTTTTTTTGTATGAGTATACTAATACTTTAACTCTAGTGTAGTTTTACTGTTTCTTTTCTGTATTTTTTTTAGTTATACTTAAGTAAAAACAGTAAACACAATTAAATCACAACACTGTTTTGTGTCCATAATATTTTAATCATTGAAATACAAATTACTCTGTTATCTACAATTACCAAATCCTATATATCATTCTCACTCTCTTATCTACTTAAAAAATTCTAGATGTGCTAGAGTACGACCTGGTTTCTAGGTGTGGAAAAACACAGTTTTAGAAATTTATTTTCAATCTAACACATTATTCGCTAAATCCATTTCATTTCTATAATAATATAATAAAAATACTAACTCAAATATTTCACAAAAATGAACTGTTAACATTCACATAGCAATTATCTAAGATTTATTTAACTAACACAGTAAAATAAAATAACTTAGAACCTATTGAGGATAGACGACAACAGCTTTAGGAGTTTGTTCCTCTCTACCAATCTCTTGGAGAGCACTCAAACAACGCTTCCTCAGGGCCCCCGAGCCTATTCCTAGTCTTCTTGGATGAGAACGGGTGGAGAATGCAAACAATAGAACCCTTTTTTAACTGACTAGTTCAATATCTTAGTAAAATACTATGCTCTCAATGACATGATCTTCAGCTTAAAAGCTACAACTAGATCAATCAGAAGTTGTCCCCTCAAACATTCTCTAGATTTCCTCTTTCGTTGAACTTCTCTGAAGTACATTCATTCAACTTGAATGATCACTTCTCTAGAATGAGCAGCCTCAGCTCTCTTCAATGGGAATTTTTATAAATATTGCCGAGGTCTTTTGGGTCAGTTTTCATTAATTGAGCCACCTGCTCTTATTCCACTTTCTTGGGGAATCATGGCCCCAAATGTAGGGAGGTTGCCACCTGCAACAAGTTGAAGTGGTTTGAGGATGCTGCCACATGTCCATTTGCTCTCCACCCAGTCTCCTCCACCAATTTGACCATTAAACACTCTTTTAACAACTCTCCTAAGTTGTTATCTCCTCCTTTATTTATTTATAAATAAGATATTCAGAATTACATTAAATATGCTTGACCCTGTTGAGTCATCAATTACAACTTAGCATAAAATTTAACATATTGTCCTCAAATAATATCAAATAATATAAAATTGTTTTTGCAAAATTGGGGTATGTGACAATTGTGGTTTTGGTTGTTTTTGCATTCTTGGTTGCTGATTCCACTTGTCCCACTTGCCTAATGACAAAAAGTGCAAATTTCCTAAGAACTTGTGGCTAGGGATTGATAATATTCTTTAAGTAGAGCTTCTCTACTAGCTAGTCTAGTATCCTATTGGATGCAATCTTCCCATACACTGTCAAAATTCATGCTTTCCTTTCTGGAACACATAGTCTATATGAATGAATCCCAAGGTCTAGTGAGACCATTGAGAGAAGTCATAACTAGTTCATATTCATCAACGAAGTCTCCAATGGATTCTATTTTCTCCTTCAAAACTGGGAGACCATTATGAAGTAGTCTTCAATGGATTCTCCTTGGCTGATGTTGGAACTCTTCAATTGAGCTCTCAAATTCATCTTTTTGTTGTTGTTCCTTCGTTCACACATTCTGGATAGGGAATCATATATCTCCTTCGGCGTCTGTCTGGATGAAACTTGAGGAATCAACTGATCTTTTATAGAATCATCAATGATCATCATTGCCTTAGTTAGTTCCTTCTTGTGCTTCTAATTAGCTACATCCTCTTTAGGTTCTCCAAATTCTCCTTTGATGTATCTGTTAAGATCATTCTCTCTAATAATGAGACCAATCCTATATTTCCATCTTTGAAAGTTTTCTATGCCTTCTAACTTGTCCTTAAGTTTAGTGCTTGGGGCCATCTTATCCAGGAGGTCACTAAAAAATTAAATTTTTCAAAATGAAAAAATGACCTTACTAGGATATGCGCTTAACTGAGGCGAGTTGATTGGTACACATGGTTTTTGGAGACTCCAAATATTCACCTCTCAAAATTGACTTGCGAGATTCTAATCTGCAGTTTTCTTGTCCAAAGACAAACTAGAGTTTGACTCTCCCAGAGATATAGCCACTCAAAAATTTCGATCCAAGGCCCAATAGATGCGCTCTAGGGAGGCACAAATTTCTATGCAATCAGATATTCAAAATTAAAACTTTGACAAAAACCTGAATTTCTTGTCGGAGGGAGAGGAGAGAGAGTTTCACATTGTGAAAGCTGTTATATATGGATAGCTCTGATACCATGTTAATATTCTATATGCTTAGTTAGATATCATTATTATTCAATTCAATTTCACAACAATAGAATATCCAGGATAAATGAAAGAAACACAATCACAAGATAGACACATATTTATCCCAGGAAACTCTCAAGAGGAAAAAACCCAACAAAACTTCCTCTATATAGATGTATCAAAAGTAAAAATATAAAACCCCAAACATGAGCTCCTTCTCACTCTCTCCTATGCGCTACACACAAGTGTTTGTGTGTGTGTGTTCAAATGAGGAGCACACCTCCTCTATTTATACTCTTTCTTCCACCTAACATTTTCCCTAACAGGTTGGCCCCAGCAAAATTACTAGGCCGGCTTCACCTAGGAAGACAAAAAACAATATAATATTATATTTTGGAGGGTTCTTTGACCCAACTTACAATGGAGGTTTTACCTCATGACTCTATGATGAACAAATACAATAGTGACATCCCGACGGAGGAATAAAACATCTCCGATAGGTTACAACAATTAAATACATTTAGAATATTCTTCGAAGTTATAATATTTCAACAAACTCCACTAAAAACTTCATAGTCCTCATAGTCTCCATTCTCTACTCAAAAGATCATGTGAAAATGGATCAAGACAACATGTATGAAGCATATTTTCCAACATATTTGTAGTCAATATATCATATATTCCAACTTATTTGTAGTTCATTTATGATCACGATATCATGTATTCCAACTTATTTGTATTTCCCTCCTTGTATTTGATCAATATATGAAATTTCATTAAGAAACCCAACCACTTGTAATTCCTTACCTGTTTCATATTTCTCTGTCTTTGTAGATACTGAAGTGCCTAATAATCCATGTGTATTATTGTGCCCTTTCCCAAGAGATAATGCTTCTACCTTTTCACTACTTATACAATTACAAACAAATCTTTACCATAAGTGTGGTAGTCAATAACTACTCCTTGGAATAAATCTGAATGGTAGCACATCGACCTTCCTCCCTACATGAGTACCGATCCTAAGGAATATGCACTGGCATTTATATCTAAGTCCAAATGGCACTACAATTTTAACATAGATAGGAAAATATTGTGACCAATTCTTCTCTTCAATTATTCAAATGCTTTCAATTGTGGCTTACCCTAACAAAATTTCCTCCCCTTAGTAGTCTTGGTGTGTAATGGTGTTACTATTGCTGAGAAGTTTGAAATGAACTTCTACATTATTTTTTTGCTCCCATAAATCTATCGACTCCTATCATACTAGTGTGAATAGGCCACTCGTTATGGTCACAATCTTCTTTAGATCCACTCTCAATTCTCCTCCACCTATCATGTACCTAAGATATTCCAAGGATGTCTTCCCAAACTGAAATTTATAAAAATTGGAAATGAGTTGAGTCTTCCTTAAGGTGTCTATTACTTGTGCCACATGTGTGAGTTTCTCTTTCAAACATTGTCTTCCACATATCTTCCACTTTGACACTCATTTGATGGTAGACTAATTTGAGATCCAACTTGGTGAAGACGTTTTCTTGTTGCAGCTGATTCAACAAGTCATCATTCTTTGGTATAGTATACATGTTTTTTATGGTGATTTTGTTAACGGTGTGGTAGTCAATGCACATCCTCCATCTTACATCCTCCTTTTACACCAAGATGATAGGTGATCCACATTGCGATGTATTGTATCTAATGACTCCCTGTTCCAAAAACTGTTGTAATGACTTCCTCACTTCATCTGATTCAATGATAGACTCTGTAATGAATTATTCACTTCATCTACTTCGAAGGATTCCTTCATACTCAACTTATTTCTTTCTCCTTGCTACTCTGATTATTACAAAAACAACAAGACAAAATTCTTCATACTACCACACGATTCTTCTGTCTTGATGAGAGTTGATTAGAGAAAGTTTAGTCTTTTTCTTGTGTGTGTTTATGGCATATAATTTTCCATATTTGACTAGCCTATACTGGTTCAATCTCCTCTTGAAGATGGATTCTTGCACATACAAGTATGGGATTCCCAATATGACCCCGCATACATCTAATGGAACCACATTTTCAAGCACTTCATCTTCAAATTTTTGATTGATGGTGGACTTGATTTTGCATTACTTGTTCACTTTCAATTCCATGTGTTTCCTTAACAATCCTAGTGGGTATGGATGTAGGTGATCTTGTGTCTCCAACCGAATATATTCATCCAATTACGTTGAGATTAAATTGGATTATGATCTTGGATCATGATACTAGTTCAATTAAACAATGCATCTTCCTCTATTTCATGTTAATTTTAATGTACAAAAGTTCAGTCATTTAACTTTCCCCCTTAAAATTGCAACCGAGTAATTTCATGTCGTTTCATAGGTTAGTGAAGCTAATTTTCCCTCCTAGGTATGATGTGCTATCTACCATTTCCGCAGCATAGAATGCTATCAATTCCTTATTCTTCTACTTCTAGTAATGTATTGGGCTCTTCTCAAGGTGTAATTTCCAACAGATTTCCTCGGTGTTTCTATTCCAATCAGAATTCCTTGCAATTCTTGATTGGGAAAACTACTTCCTGTGATGGTGACAAAATCTTCTTCTCAACCCATATTTTCTTTATTTTCTTATTCTTCTACTATTATTGTGGTTTTGGTTGTTTTTGCATTCTTGGTTTCTCATTCCACTTGTCTCACTTGCCTAATAACGAAAAGTGCAAAGTTCCTAAGAAATTGTGGTTAGGGCTTGATAATCTTTTTAAAGTAGAGCTTCTCTATTAGCTAGTCTAGTCTCCTATTGGATGTAATCTTCCCATACAATGTCAAACTTCATGCTTTCCTTTTTGGAACACATAGTCTATATGAATGAATCCCAAGGTCTAGTGAGACCATCGAGAGAAGTCGTAACTAGTTCATCTTCATCAACAAAGTCTCCAATGGATTCTATTTTCTCCTTAAACTGGGAGACCATTGTGAAGTAGTTTTCAATGGATTCTCCTTGGCTCATGTTGGTACTCTTCAATTGAGCTCTCAAATTCATCTTTATGTTTTTGTTCCTTCCTTCATACATTCTAGATAGGGAATCATATATCTCCTTTGGGGTCTCTTTGGATGAAACTGGAGGAATTAAGTGATCTTTTATAGAATCATCAATGATCATCATTGCCTTAATCAGGCCCTTCTTGTGCTTCTCTTTAGCTTCATCCTCTTTAGGTTCTATAAATTCTCCTTTTATGTATTTGTTAAAATCATTCTCTCTAATAATGAGACCAATCCTATATTTCCATGTTCTAATTTTTTCTATGCCTTCTAACTTGTCCTTAAGCTTAGTGCTTGGGGCCATCTTATCCAGGAGGTCACTAAAAAATTAAATTTTTCAAAATGAAAAAATGACCTTACTAGGATATGCGCTTGACTGAGGCGATTTGATTGGTACACATGGCTTTTGGAGAATCCAAATATTCACCTCTCAAAATTTACTTGCAAGATTCTGATCTACAGTTTTATCGTCCAAAGACAAACTAGAGTTTGACTCTCCCAGAGATATACCCACTCAAAAATTTCGATCCAAGGCTCAATAGATGTGCTCTAGGGAGGCACAAATTTCTATGCAATTAGATATTCAAAATTAAAACTTTGACAAAAACCCTAATTTCTTGTCGGAGGGAGAGGAGAGAGAGTTTCACATTGTGAAAGCTGTTATATATGGATAGCTCTGATACCATGTTAATATTCTATATGCTTAGATAGATATCATTATTATTCAATTGAATTTCACAACAATAGAATATCTAGGATCAATGAAAGAAACACAATCACAAAATAGACACAGATTTATCCCGGGAAACTCTCAAGAGGAAAAATCACAGCAAAACTTCCTCTATATAGATGTATCAAAAGTACAAATATAAAACCCCAAACATGATCTCCTTCTCTCTCTCTCCTATGCGCTACACATAAGTGTTTGTGTGTGTGTGTTCAAATGAGGAGCAAACCTCCTTTATTTATACTCTTTCTTCCACCTAACGTTTTCCCTAACAGGTTGGCCCCAACAAAATTACTAGGCCAAATTAACCTAGGAAGACCAAAAACAATACAATATTATATTTTGGAGGGTTCTTTGACCCGATTTACAATGGAGGTTTTACCTCATGACTCTATGATGAAAAAATACAATAGTCTATGATGAAAAAATACAATAGTAACATTCCGACGGAGGAATAAAACATCTCCGATAGGTTACAACAATTAAATACATTTAGAATATTCTTCGAAGTTCTAATATTTCAACAAAATCCACTAAAATATTCATAGTACTCATAGTATCCATTCTATACTCAAAAGATCAAGCGAAAAAGGATCAAGACAACATGTATGAAGCACATTTTCCAACTTATTTGTAGTTCATTTATGATCAATATATCATGTATTCTAACTTATTTGTATTTCCCTCCTTGTATTTCATCAATAAATGAAATTTCTGCAAGAAACCCAACCACCTGTAGTTCCTTACCTGTTTCGTATTTCTATGTCTTTGTAGATACTGAAGTGCCTAATAATCCATGTGTATTATTGTGCCCTTTCACAAGAGATAATGCTTCTACCTTTTCACTACTTATACAATGGCAAACAGATCTTTATCATAAGTGTGGTAGTCAATAACTACTCCTTGGAACAACTCTAAATGGTACCACATCGACCTTCCTCCCTACATGAGTACCGATCCTAAGGAATATCCATTGGCATTAATATCTAAGTCCAAATGGCACTACAATTTTAACAGAGATAGGAAAATATTGTGACCGATTCTTCTCTGCAATTATTCAAATGCTTTTAATTGTGGCTTACCCTAACAAAATTTCCTCCCCTTAGCAGTCTTGGTGTGTAATGGTGTTACTATTGCTGAGAACTTTGAAATGAACTTCTACAAATATTTTGTTGCTCCCATAAATCTATCGACTCCTGTCATACTAGTGTGAATAATCCATTGGTTATGGTCACAATCTTCTTTAGATCCACTCTCAATTCTCCTCCACCTATCATGTACCTAAGATATTTCAAGGATGTATTCCCAAACTGACATTTATGCAAATTGGAAATGAGTTGAATCTTCCTTAAGGTGTCTATTACTTTTGCCACATGTGTGATTTTCTCTTTCAAACATTGTCTTCCACAGATCTTCCACTTTGACACTCATTTGATGGTAGACTAATTTGAAGTCCAACTTGGTGAAGACGTTTTCTTGTTGTAGTTTATTCAACAACTCATCATTCTTTGGTAGAGTATACATGTTTTTTATGCTGATTTTGTTAAGGGTGTGGTTGTCAATGCACATCCTCCATCTTCCATCCTCCTTTGGCACCAAGATGATATGTGATCCACATGGCCATGTACTGTATCTAATGACTCCCTGTTCCAAAAACTGTTGTAATGACTTCTTCACTTCATCTGATTCAATGATAGAATCTCTAATGGATTCTTCACTTCATCTACTTCCAAGGATTCCTTAATATTCAACTTATTTCAATCTCCTTGCTACTATGATTATTACAAAAACAACAAGACAAACTTCTTCATACTACCACACGATTATTCTGGCTTGATGAGAGTTGATTAGAAAAAGTTTAGTTTTTTCCTTTTGTGTCTTTATGGCATATAATTTTCGATATTTGACTAGCCTATACTGGTTCACTCTCCTCTTGAAGATGGAGTCTTGCACATACAAGTATGGGATTCCCAATATGACCCTGCATACATCTAATGGAACCACATTTTCAAGCACTTCATATTCAAATTTTTGATTGATGGTGGACTTGATTTTGCATTACTTGTTCACTTTCAATTTCATGTATTTCCTTACCCAGCCTAGTGGGTATGGATGTAGGTAATCTTGTTTCTCCAACTGAATATATTCAACCAATTACATTGATATTAAATTGGATTACGATCCTGGATCATGATACTGGTTCAATTAAACAATGGACCTTCCTTTATTTCATGTTAATTTTAATCTACAATGATTTCACTTTCCCCCTTAGGATTGCAACTGAGTAATTTCATGTTGTTTCATAAGTTAGTGAAGCTAATTTTCCCTCCTAGGTATGATGTGCTATCCACCATTTCCGCAGCATAGAATGCTATCAATTCCTTATTCTTCTACTTCTAGAAATTTTTTGTGCTCTTATCAAGGTGTAATTTCCAATAGATCTCCTCAGTGTTTCTATTCCAATCACAATTCCTTGCATTTCTTGATTGGGAGTATTACTTCCTGTGCTGGTGACAAAATCTTCTTCTTAATCCATATTTTCTTTATTTTCTTATTCTTCTACTATTATTGTGGTTTTGGTTGTTTTTTTCATTCTTGGTTGCTGATTCCACTTGTCCCACTTGCCTAATGACAAAAACTGCAAAGTTCCTAAGAAATTGTGGTTAGGGCTTGATAATCTTCTTTAAGTAGAGCTTCTCTATTAGCTAGTCTAGTCTCCTATTGGATGTAATCTTCCCATACAATGTAAAACTTCATGCTTTCCTTGCTAGAACACATAGTCTATATGAATGAATCCCAAGGTCTAGTGAGACCATTGAGACAAGTCATAACTAGTTCATATTCATCAACAAAGTCTCCAATGGATTCTATTTTCTCCTTAAACTGGGAGACCATTGTGAAGTAGTCTTCAATGGATTCTCCTTGGCTCATGTTGGTACTCTTCAATTGATCTCTCAAATTCATCTTTCTTTTGTTGTTCCTTCCTTCATACATTCTGGATAGGGAATCATATATCTCCTTCGGGGTCTCTTTGGATGAAACTTGAGGAATCAAGTGATCTTTTATAGAATCATCAATGATCATCATTTCCTTAATCAGGTCCTTCTTGTGCTTCTCTTTAGCTTCATCATCTTTAGGTTCTACAAATTCTTCTTTGATGTATTTGTTAAGATCGTTCTCTCTAATAATGAGACCAATCCTATATTTCCATGTTCGAAAGTTTTCTATGCCTTCTAACTTGTACTTAAGTTTAGTGCTTGGGGTCATCTTATGCAGGAGGTAACTAAAAACTTAAATTTTTCAATACGAAAAAATGACCTTACCAGGATATGCGCTTGACTGAGGCGAGTTGATTGGTACACATGGTTTTTGGATACTCCAAATCTTCATCTCTCAAAATTTACTTGCAAGATTCTTATTTGCATTTTTCTCATCCAAAGACAAAGTAGGGTTTGACTCTCCCAGAGATATAACCACTCAAAAATTTCGATCCAAGGCTCAATATATGCGCTCTAGGGAGGCACAAATTTCTATGCAATCAGATATTCAAAATTAAAACTTTGACAAAAACCTGAATTTCTTGTCGGAGGGAGAGGAGAGAGAGTTTCACATTGTGAAAGCTGTTATATATGGATAGCTCTGATACCATGTTAATATTCTATATGCTTAGATAGATATCATTATTATTCAATTCAACTTCACAACAATAGAATATCCAAGATCAATGAAAGAAACGCAATCACAAGATAGACACAGATTTATCTCGGGAAACTCTTAATAGGAAAAAACCAAGCAAAACTTCCTCTATATAGATGTATCAAAAGTACAAATATAAAACCCCAAACATGAGCTCCTTCTCTCTCTCTCCAATGCGCTACACACAAGTATTTGTGTGTGTGTGTTCAAATGAGGAGCACACCTCCTCTATTTATACTCTTTCTTCCACCTAACTTTTTCTTTAACAGGTTGGCCCCAACAAAATTATTGGGCCGACTTCACTTAGGAAGACAAAAAACAATATAAGATTATATTATGGAGGGTTCTTTGACCCAACTTACAATGGAAGTTTTACCTCATGACTCTATGATGAACAAATACAATAGTAACATTCCGACAGAGGAATAAAACATCTCTGATAGGTTACAACAATTAAATACATTTAGAATATTCTTCGAAGTTATAATATTTCAACAAACTCCACTAAAATCTTCATAGTCCTCATAGTCTCCATTCTCTACTCAAAAGATCATGCGAAAAAGGATCAAGACAACATGTATCAAGCATATTTTCCAACTTATTTGTAGTCAAGATATCATGTATTCCAACTTATTTGTATTTGCCTCCTTGTATTTGATCAATATATGAAATTTCTACATGAAACCCAACCACTTGTAATTCCTTACCTGTTTCGTATTTCTCTGTCTTTGTAGATACTGAAGTGCCTAATAATCCGTGTGTATTATTGTTCCCTTTCCCAAGAGATAATGCTTCTACCTTTTCACTACTTACACAACTGCAAACAGATCTTTATCATAAGGTTGGTAGTCAATAAATACTCCTTGGAACAACTATGAATGGTAGCACATTGACCTTCCTCCCTACATGAGTACCGATCCTAAGGAATATCCATTGGCATTAATATCTAAGTCCGAATGGCACTACGATTTTAACATAGATAGGAAAATATTGTGACCGATTCTTCTCTTCAATTATTCAAATGCTTTCAATTGTGGCTTACCCTAACAAAATTTCCTCCCCTTAGTGGTATTGGTATGTAATGGTGTTACTATTGCTGAGAATTTTGAAATGAACTTCTACAAATATTTTTTTGCTCCCATATATCTCTCGACTCCTATCATACTAGTGTGAATAGGCCACTTGTTATGGTCACAATATTCTTTAGATACACTCTCAATTCTCCTCCACCTATCATGTACCTAATATATTCCAAGGATGTATTCCAAAACTCACATTTATGCAAATTGGAAATGATTTGACTCTTCCTTAAGGTTTCTATTACTTGTGCCACATGTGTGAGTTTCTCTTTCAAACATTTTCTTCCACACATATTCCACTTTGACCCTCATTTGATGGTAGACTAATTTTAGGTCAAACTTGGTGAAGAATTTTGGTTGTTATAGTTGATTCAACAAGTCATCATTCTTTGGGAAAGTATACATGTTTTATATGGTGATTTTGTTCAGGGTGTGGTAGTCAATGAAAATACTCCATCTTCCATCCTCCTTTGGCACCAAGATGATAGGCGATCCACATGGTGATGTACTGTATCTAATGATTTGCTGCTCCAACAACTGTTCTAACGAATTCTTTATTAGAATTTGAATGCCATTTATATCTTCAAGCAGAGAGTTCTAATAATGTTGCAGCAATTGAATGGAGAATGAACATACAAACTAAGAAAAACAAACTACACAGGAAACATGCAAGTATTGCTCAGGAATTTACAGTATATTCATCATGATAATATCTGGTGTACAATGTATTTTACATAGGTAGAATTCGAATGCATGAGTAATGAATTTGAATCATCCAAGTGGATAAGACTGTATCTAACTGAATATCTAACTCAGGATATCCCAATCAATATCGAAGTCCAAATAGACAACTCCTCGATGACCAATAACTCCAACAAGCAGTAACAATTAGTTAACTCAATGTAACTGAGTGTGGTAGGTAGGTAAAGTGCCTCCCCCCCATGCAACCATGCATTATCTATGAATTAGTAGTGCTAGCCTAACTGACTGTCAAGTAACTAACTATAACTGGGGGCTATCTAAGACTAACTAGTGCTAGCACCAACTGACTAACTGGGGGCTATCTAGGAGGCACCCTAAATTATGCATGCACATGTAGTAAGTGGCAGCTAACTTTTAGTAGTGTTCCCCACACTTCAATGACTAGTACATGTGTCCCCATTGGTCCAAGTGGACCCAAATGCACTAGTGGACCCATTTCATTAATTAAGGATCCTAAGTTAGGAAAAATTGATCTAATAGAAAGTATGGTCAAGGGAGGATTAATAATCCTAAAACCCTCCATGAATCCTAACTTGGACAACTATGGGCCCTAGTAACAAGACCATATGTCACCCAAATACAATCTAAAAGATATAATACAACTGAGATAGGGAAAACCACATTGGAAAACCCTCTCAAAGATAGGAGCTGAGAATAAATCCTTAATGCCAAAAAGAGACATGAGAAAGGAAAATCTCTTTTTGGTAAAAGAATTAGTAAAAATATCTGCAATTTGATCCTCTGTCGAATACTAGTGTAGTGTAATGGTTCTATCATGCACCAGCCATGCACCAGCTCCTGAATGTAGTGCATGTGTACCTCTATGTTCTTTCTCCTCTGCTTCTGAACATGATCACTGGAAATCTTGATTGTGATCTGGTTTTCACAATAAATATCTAATGTAGATGAAGTCTAAATCCAGAACTCTGTCAATATTCCATGTAGCCAAATTTCCTGAATAGTTGCATTCACAGCTCCTCGATACTCTACTTCTGCTGAAGAGAGTGCAAGAGTTGCTTGCTTCTTGCTGGACCAACAAATTGGCCCAGTTCCAATCATGAATACAAAACCTGATGTGGATTTCCTATAATCTCCATATCTTTCCCAATCAGAGTCTATAAATCCTATGAGATCCAGTTGTGATCCTGCTGCACAATGGATCCCATAATCAATAGTACCCTGCACATAGTGCAAGATCCTCTTTGCTTCCTTCCAGTACAGCTTATGTGACTCCTGCATTTATCTGTTAGCAACGCTCACAGCATAGGATATGTCTGGTCTCGAATGAGTGAGATATAGAAGGATTCCAATGAGCTATCTATAGAGAGTGCTATCTACCAGAGGTGTAGAACCACCTTCTTCAAGCCTGATGCTTGATAGAAAGGGGCAGGGGGCTGCCTTACAATATTCCATGTGGAATCTCTTAAGCATGTCTGATGAATACCTGGACTGTGAGATTATGATGCCTGAAGTATTTTGGCTTACTTCGAGACCAATGAACTATCTTAACAGTCCTAAGTCAATCATATAAAATTATTTATTAAGAGTCAATTTGATGCTACTCAATCCAACAGCAGAGCTGCTAGTAATGATCAATTTATCCACATATAATACAACTATAAGAAAGAACCCATCCTTGTTCTTCATGTAGACATTGCAATCAGGTTTGCACCTTTGAAACTTCTAAGAGATGAGGAAGGCATCCATCTTGGAGTACAATGCCCTTGGGGCTTGTTTGAGTTCATACAGTGATTTCGTCAATTTGTAGACTAAGGAAGGATCATCAATAAACCCCTTAGGTTTTTTCATATAGATATACTCCTCCAAATCACCATGGAGGAAGGCACTCTTTACATCCATGGGAATTACTTCCAATATTTGGAATAAGCAATGGCCAATACCAACCTCATGGAGTCCATTCTGAATACTGGAGAGAATGTCTCATTGTAGTCCAAGCCTTGGACCTGAGAATACCCTTTTTCCACCAATCAAGCCTTGTACTTGGTTATGGTCCCATACATAGCTATTTTGGTTTTGTAGATCCATTTGCACTGCACTAGATAAGGGGACAAGTTCCCAGGTCTAGTTGTCATGTAGCGAATCAAACTCCTCATCCATGGATGCCTGCCATATAGGGCCATGGAAAGCCTCACTAAAGGATTGAGGATTTGACCCAAGCATCATAAAACACCTTTTATCAAGAAGAGGATCTATGTGAGATAGAGATACACTCTCCTTCTAATACTAGGACCTTGTTCTTATTTTGTCATCTCGATCCCCAATGCCATCTCCACCTACTTCTACGAGATGATTAGCCCATTTAGGCTGCTGGAATGAGGTAGATGATGGATCTAGATCTAGATCCCTTTGAGTTGTCAGCTAAATGTCTAGATCAAACTGGGATGACTCCTCTTCTGAATCTTGGTCAGAAATGTCAGGATTTAAAACTGAAACTGCAATAGGAAGTGAAGGAATTTTTATACCTTCATCAGCTTCGAATGGAAGCTATGATGATGCTAGAACTGAGGATGGAATGAAGTGAGATAAATAGTATGCCTTGGAGGCATTATTAGTAATCCCTTTTGATACAATCTCCCTAGTTTAGATATTGGTGATCTCTACTGAGTCATGTCCAAACAATACTTGCTTCAGTGAACCAATATGAGTCATTTGATAAATAGATAACAGATTAGCAGCAAGTGGGAGAACATATAGGACATCTATGAACACACCATGCTTCTCTCTATTAGTGCCCTTCCCTGCTGCTGGGATTTGGGAATCATATCCTATGTGAATAGTGGGCCCATCTTTGACACTGAGAGAGGATAAGAGATCCTTGGAGGAAACCATGTGGTTGAAGGCTCTAGAATCAATCAAATAGGCTGTAGACTGACGTAGTCCTGCTTTCAAAGAATGACATATTTCATGTCCATTGTCAGACTATTTTTCTCTTTGAATGTTATGCTGCTTGAGAAGAGAAGACATTTAATCAAGTTCCTTCCTCATACAATGATATTCAAGGTGACGCCCCTTTTCACATTAGGGACAAATGTTTTTCCAAATTTCTTCTTCTTAGAGCCAAAGGCTCTTTTAGAAGCTTATTGATTTTGTTTAGGCTTCGAATTAGGTGCCTTTGGCTCCTTCTTCTTTGGTTTCCCCTTTTCTTGCGCTTTGGAAGAGTTAGTAATTACGAGAGCTTGATCTTTGGAGGTCTAGATGACTCCCATTCAAATCAATTTGTTTTGCTCCTGGTTAAGGACTCAAAGAATGAATCTAAAGAAGGAAGTTTCCAATTAAGAAATATTTTCTGCTTGGAATCAAACATAGAGACATAGATAGAGTACTTGGGACCTAGTTTGCTGAGTATGGAAAGGAAATTTTGGTCATCCTTCTGCTCTATCCCGCGCTATCTGCATTGTAGAACTAAAGACTTGGATTTGGAGAAGAATTTCTCAATAGTCTTGAAATTGATGGAATGTAAAGATACCAACTCATTCTCCAAAATGTGTCCTCGAAGCTCATCTTGTTTGTTAAACAAGCTATCAAGCTTCTCCCAGGATTCTATGGGAGTCCTCAATCCTTCTAGATGAAAGAGGAGATCTCTAGAAATATAAGTACATAAGTACTTGAATGCTTCATGACAACGGTTTAGGAACTTGTTCTACTCTATCGGCTGATGAAGCTCATCCTCCCATCCATGTATGATCCTGTGGTATCCATGATTGCACAAGGCTAGCCGCATATCAATCCTCCAATCAAGGTAATTGGAAGTTGTGAGGATCTGTGGCTCAGGAGTTTGAGAACTCATAGTTGCTTCGGCAAGGAGACTGCAAATACTTCTTTCAAGCTACGTAGAACCTACCAATTTCAATGCAAATAACACTAAAACATATGAACTATTAGAATGATGCTTTTCCTCCCAGCATGAACATGTTTTTAGGGTCCTTCATGCCCTCTCCTCTACTATAAATAAATACATAGCTAGCAAATTTTCATAGGGGACTTCTATGGAAACCAAGCTACTTCTGATGTTTGATGGGGAGAAACAAGCATGCAACCTTCCTGAGAAGGATCTGATACCATATTAGAATTTGAATTCCATTTAGATATTCAAGTTGAGAGTTTTGATAATTTTGCAGCAATTGAATGGAGAATGAACATACAAAATAAGAAAAACAAACCACACAGGAAATATACAAGTATTGCTCAGGAATTTACAGTATATTCATCATGATAATATCCGGTGTACAATGTAGTTTACATAGGTATAATTTGAATGCATGAGTAATGAATTCGAATCCTCCAAGTGGATAAGACTGTATCGAACTAAATCTCTAACTCAAGGTCTCTCAATCAATATCGGAGTCCAAATAGAAAACTCCTTGATGACCAATAACTCCAACAAGCAGTAACAACTAGTTAACTCAGTGTAATTGAGTGTGGTAGGTAGGTAAAGCATTCCTCCCCATGCAACCATGAATTATCCATGCATTAGTAGCGCTAGCCTAACTGACTGTGAAGTAAATGATTGTAAATGGGGGCTAACTAAGACTAACTAGTGCTAACACCAATTGACTGATGTAGGTTGGTGCTGGGACTCCTAGTGGCTCCTAAATTGTAGGGATTGGTCTAGGAGGCACCCTAACTGATGCATGCACATGCATTAAGTGGAAGTTAACCTCTAGTAGTGTTCTCCACACTTCAATGACTGGTACATGTGGCCCCATTGGGCCAAGTGGACCCAATTTCACTAGTGGACCCATTTAATTAATTAAGGTTCCTAAGTTAGGCAAAATTGATCTAATAGAAAGTATGGTCAAGGGAGGATTAATAATCCTAACATTATTTACTTTATATGATTCAATGATGAACTGCTTAATGGATTCTTCATTTCATCTACTTCCAAGGATGCCTTCATATTCAACTTATTTCATTCTCCTTGCTACTTTGATTCTTACAAAAGCAACAAGAAAAGCTTATTCATACTACCACACGATTCTTCTGGCTTGATGAGAGTTGATTAGAGAAAGTTTAGCTTTTTCCTTGTGTGTTTTTATGGCATATAATTTTCCATATTTGAATAGCCTATATTGATTCTCTCTCCTATTGAAGATGGATTCTTGCACAGACAAGTATGGGATTCCCAAGATGACCCCGTATACATCTAATGGAACCACATTTTCAAGCACTTCATCTTTAAAGTTTTGATTGATGGTGGACTTGATTTTGCATTACTTGTTCCCTTTCAATTCCATGTCTTTCTTTACCCATCCTAGTGGGTATGGTTGTAGGTGATCTTGTGTCTCCAACTGACTCTCTTCAACCAATTACATTGAGATTAAATTGGATTATGATCCTAGATCAATTAAAAAATGCACCTTCCTCTATTTCATGTGAATTTTAATGTACAAAATTTTAGTCATTTCACTTTCCCCCTTAGGATTGCAATCGAGTAATTTCATGTCATTCCGTAGGTTAGTGAAGCTAATTTTCCCTCCTAGGTCTGATGTGCTATCCACCATTTCTACAACAGAGAATGCTATCAATTCCTTCTTCTTCTACTTCTAGAAATGTTGTTGGCCTTCTCAAGGTGTAATTTCCAACACATTTCCTTGGTGTTGCTATTTCAATCACATTTCCTTGCAATTCTTGATTGGGGGTATTACTTCCTGTGCTGGTGAAAAAATATTGTTCTCAACCCATATTTTTTTATTTTCTTATTCTTCTACTATTATTTTGGTTTTGTATGTTTTTTGTGTTCTTGGTTGCTTCTTCCACTTGTCCCCCTTGATGTACTATGCTTGCAAACTATCTTCATCGTCTGTCTTAGGATTGAGAGATAGTAGTTTACGTTGAATCTAGTGTATCCATCCAATTATTTTATCAACATGCCTGTTATTTTGAGAGAGAACCCTAACTGAATTTATCTTTCCTTGAACTCCATCGCGAACTCTTGTATTGACTACCCTTTCCTTTGCCTCAAATAGTGCCACACAATTTGTTGGTTTTATACATAAATAATTGGGTAGAATTAAAATTTGATCATGTCCTTAAATACCTCCCAACCAGTCATCGATGGTTTTTATTCTAACTATCTTCCTACAACATCAATATCCCACCATGCCAACACATGGATTTCAATATTCAATATGGAAAAAGAAGTATTTTTTCTTCCTCTGACTTTTTGCACATTGAAGAACACCCCCATCTACTGTAGCCATTAGTTTAATCTGATTGTGTTGACTACCCATGCATATGATTTTATATTGACATTTTCCTCGACATTGAATGGTATCTGTGACTTTCTATAGTTTCATTCTCCCATATCCATCTCAATATTGTAACTAGTCTCCAAGTCCTTGACCTTGTGCTCATCATGTTCTAAGTCCTTTTCATTCTTTATCAGCAATTATGCTAGCATATCGGTTAGTGTAGCTATTTTTCGTTCCTATATAGGAAAATCTATATTTGGATTCTTCTCATTCACATCCTTCCAGAGGGTTCACTACCATTGTTGGTTCTCTATATCTCTATAGGATTATCACTAACGCAATTTCCCTTGTCACGATACCCTCTATGAGACTTTTCCATACAAATTTTATGATTTATTCTGAATATCTGCTCTGATACCTTTATGATTGATAAACTATGAACATATAGCTCACTTTATCACCAACACAAATAATCAATAAATTCCTAATGAAGGTCAAGTTTTTTGAATGGTTTCTAGCAATTGACTTTATTTGATAGCTCCCTCCCTTATATCATGAGAGCACAAGTGCAATTATTTCTTTTTGTTCCTGTTAATACTTAAATGGTGGCACATTAATCCATGTATAATGGCACATTACATCAGTATTTTCATATTATTGATGTTTTATTGGGTCCATTAGTGGTAATTTTCATTAGTATTATTATATTATTGTTGTTGGATTGGGTCCATTAGTTGTAATTGTAACTCTTTGTATAATAAATATATGAAGGAAACCTTTTGATTTGAAGCATCTTGTCTTGTCTTGTGTATTCAGTACATTGTATAAGGAGGTTCCCCCCTATAATATTATTTCTATGCATATATTTTTTTCATTATTAAGGTGTGGACTACTCTCTCTTGTCTATTTATTCTCTTTTGTGGAATTTGTTGCATAACATTTGGTATCAAATCTTGGACGCTTCCAAAACTAGTCATATTTGAAATTTTACTGTAATATTTTTCTACAAAGTTTCATAGGATATATTTAGGCACATGTAGTAAAAAATTCTACTCATTTCACAATAATTTTTAAGATATCCTCTCTAGAAGTTAGGGTTTTCGACTAGTCCAAAAAATAGTCTCAAACATGTGTTATGGGAAAAAAGTTATATCTTGAACATTGAAGATCCAAATTGAGTAAGATCTATTGCATTAGAAATAATATGGTCCAAAGTATATTTGGTAGAAATTTAAGAATCAGATAGAAAGAATTGGACATGTGGAAGTATGTACACTTTCATTCTTCTAAAAGGGAAAAAACTAACAGGTGTTGGGAAACTGCAATAACTTTTTATTGGCACAACAAAATTAGGTAATACCTATGGAATTGAAGAGAATACATATCATGATACAACAACAACAAAAAAATACTTGTAGGGTCCAAAATTTCAGAGTTATATCAATTGGAAGGTCAGCTAGCAAATCAATACCAAATCAGGGTTTGAAAAAGGCATGCCTTTTTAAATTTGAATAACTTTTAATAGATTGATTTATTTTGGATAACCTCAAAGGTGTGATAAATATTGTGGATATATATTTTAATTGTTTCACATGGAACCAAAATGTGGTGTAAAAATTCACACTCCAATCAAACCACCAAAGATTCATACCTGACCTATAATGAAAGTGAAAACCTATCTTTTTAGGTGTGCAAGTTGGAAGATCTGATTAAAGGGAATATAAGAGTGATTGATTTGGTCAATTTAGAGAATGATATGGAGGAAAGGATGGTACATATGAATGTTAATATTGTTATATATGATTTTACCACACTTGGCAGATCATAATTTTATGGCCTTCCATGTCCCTCTGCACAATATTTGGATCCCCTTTGCTCAAAAGAAGTTTTGACGTTCCAAGAAACACCTCAAAAAATCTCTATTTATGTGTATACACGAGTCACAAGCTTACATCTCATGTCTATACGTGGATTGGCCCATTGTGACTCGCATACATCGATAAATGTGCCTAAACATAAAATATTTTCGAGTTTTCCTCATTGTGTCACAAATAACTTGACCTTTGGCCTTCTATATGCCTGGAAACGCTCCGACTTGAACCTTCATTTCGTATTGGAGAGCTATATATTGGTCCCCTTGGATACATTGGAGGATGGGAATTGAAGAGACCAAGGAAACTATAGTTCATTTGTGCCTCATTCACATATGCTTGAGTCTACATACCCTTTTTCCTTGTTACCATCCATGTTGCTCTTCCCAAGATTTCCTCTGCATTGTGAGCTTTCCATTGAGATGGAGGATTGAAGTGGTGTAGGACCAAGTGGAGGACTCAGTTTCTTCATTTTGACAAGGTTTTCACTTGTATCTATGTTCATAATTAATAGAAATATCCATTTATCGTCTATTGTATGTGTGTAACTATGTATGATATTTTTCCATGGATGATGTAGTTACTTTGATTTATACATATTGGTTTTATATATGCTAGAGTATGCCTAGAACTTTAACATATATCATGCTTTACTTGTGTTAGAATTGTTAATCCTCCCTTGTCCAATTTGGTCATATGTCTAAATCAAGAGTCATGTCTAAATTGGGAGTCCATCCAATCTATTTTTAGTCACTAGAACCATTGGGTCCATTTGGCCTAATTGGGGCACATGTTCTAGTTACTAAAGTATGGGGAACACTAATTGAGGCCTACTGCCCTTGATTGCACTTTCATGCATCAGTTTAGGAGCCTCCTAGATAAATCCCTACAATTTAGGAGCCACTGGGAGTGCCAATACCAACCCAGGTCAGTTGAGTTGAGTTGGTGACTAGTCAAGCTTAGTTAGGAGTTAGTTACATTCAGTTCTAGTCCTCTACATTCAGTTAGCATTAGGTTTGCATGGATGCATGAAGGAGAGGTGCATTCCTCACCTACCATAGTAAGTTAAGCTTAGTTAACACTGAATTAGACACTTGAGTTGTGATTTAGAACTTCGATGAACTCCGATACTGATTTATACAAGGTCAGTTAACCATTCAGTCCTTCGATAATGATTTAGACAAGGCCAGTTAACCATTCAGTCAAGTAGAGTCTAGTCAATTCAAATTTCCTCACATGAATTCAAATTGCTTGTGGCTATTTAGCCATTATAATTCATTGTAATTATTATCTAATTACTTTTGAATAATGAAAGCATTCACAGCTACAATCCTTTTGCACTGTTTTATTCTTCAATTCATGAGTAAAATTGTGTGATCTATTTTGTGAGTTGTGTGTTGATCCATAGATCTACGTGCTCAATTTTAATATGGTATCAGAGCCTCGACAGGATAAGGCACTTCTCCTCCTCATATCTCCTACCGGATCATTTTTTTGAGCAAAATCACTCCTTCCAGCACTGCACCGAAAGCCTAAGGTTTACCACTTAATACCCCAAGTTAATGAAATGTTGATCAAGCTTGCTTGATCAATTATGCTGGGTGTGATGAAAACCTAAAATGGGCAGGCTGTCTGACCTTAATTTGTCTTTTTGTGTAATTGTAGGTAAAACTTCGAATAGATTAATCAATTCCTCTTCTCACCCCATTCACAAGCTATTCAGAATGGAAGATGAAGATGATTGCATCTCTAAAGAGACAAAATATCTATGAGGTTTCTATTGGAGTTGGTGAAGAGTCCTATGAGGGTGAGAATGATTGGATGAATGAATGTGATGCATATTTTGGAACAATAGCTCTGTCTCTCTCTCCTATCTTGCGCTACCTCACTAAATATGTTGAATATCCAAAGGATCTCTGGACAAACTTCGACATAACCTTTGGAAAGATTGATGAGGATCATACTAGCACTTTGTAGAGCACATCCATTACCATAAGAATTCCTGGTCCAAAATTATTGGCCTCTACTCTCTCTGCTAAAGTTTATTCAAGATGAAAAAGAAGCAAAGTTCTCCTCCAGTGATTTTCCTTTGAATTCTGTGCAAAATTTGCCAATAATTGCTTCTGAAAGTGAAGAGAAATTTGATTTCTTTTCCTCTAATGTTGCTTTTGGTGTGAAAATATGTAATACCTTGGATATTTTGGAAAAAAATATCAGATTACTAGAGCGATCCATTCAATTCCCATGATCTAGATATTCCAACAAATTCCTGCAGGATTGCATGCCCCAAAATTCAGAATTTTGAAGAAGAAGAAAACTGTGCATCTACCGTCTCGGTGGACCATACTCTTGGATCTGATATGAACCTTATTGGATCTTATATGATATTATTTAGATCTGATCTGATATTTCTTGGCTCAATATTTTAGGTTCATAAGCTTTCAGTACTGCTTGTAGTTGTTCTCATTAATTTTGTGAAGAAACAAGTACCACAAGTCTCCTTGAAAACTGCTGCTGGGGATATGATTTCATTTCATAGTTTTGGATCTGATATGAACCCATTTATATCTGATTCACTTCCTGATATGATATTATTTGGTTCAAATTTTAAAATCCAAGATATTTCAGTCATGCTTGTAGCTGCTCTCACCAATTTTGGTGTGTACCGCAATTCTTCCTCAAAATTGCTGCTAGGGATTTAGTGTTAGTTTCCTCTTACGGGGTTGCTGATATTTTATTTTGTGATTCATTAGATATTTATGAAGCTATATCAGATTATGGAGCTCAAGAATTCACTCTCCATAGTCCCAGGGCTTCTCTACTTTTGGTCACATGCTCATCTCCTCACAGAAGTGGTAAAGAGAAAGATTTTATGCATCCTCCTGGACACTTGCTCCTAGCACTTGGGGCTGTTTTTACCACTCATGGTTTTCTGTTAATGGATGAAACATATCAGTTTCTTGAGTGTTCCTCACGTGGTTTGAATCCTCAAGAACCTTTTATCACTTATCAGTTGATTTCAATTACTCTACATGGGTCCTGTCTTCATCTAGCAGCTGTCCATACTTCTGATTTAGTTGAGCATATTGTTCTTCTTCCAAAGAGGAAGATTCCAACAGACATAATGATGGAGAGGTTCACATTCTAGGCCCTAGGATACCTATGCACAGAAGAACCAAATTGATCCTGATTCTACCTGCTTAGTTAGAGGGGGGGCTTTTTTCCCAAGTGGTTTTTTCCTCGGCTCCTTGTATTAAGCAGTTACGGTTACTTTACTTGTTGTAATGGGTGACCTATGGTATTAGTTACCAGGGCCCACAGATTGTCCAAGTTATCATTCATGGGGGGTGTTAGGATTATTAATCCTCCCTTGTCCAATTTGGTCATATGTCTAAATCAGGAGTCATGTCTAAATCGGGAGTCCATCTAGTCTATTTTTAGTCACTAGCACCATTGGGTCCACTTGGCCTAATTGGGGCACATGTTCCAGTTACTAAAGTGCAGGGAACACTAATTGAGGCCTACTTCCACTGATTACACTTGCATGCATTGGTTTAGGAGCCTCCTAGATCAATCCCTACAATTTAGGATCCACTGGGAGTGTCGATACCAACCCAGGTCAGTTGAGTTGAGTTGGTGACTAGTCAAGCTCAGTTAGGAGTCAGTTACATTCAGTTCTAGTCCTCTACATTTAGTTAGCACTAGGTTTGCATGGCTGCATGTAGGAGAGGCACATTCCTCACCTAACATAGTTAATTAATCTTAGTTAACACTGAATTAGACACTTGAGTTGTGATTTAGAACTCCAATACTGATTTAGACAAGGTCAGTTAACCATTTAGTCCTCTGATAATGATTTAGACAAGGTCAGTTAACCATTCAGTCAAGTAGAGTCTAATCAATTCAAATTTCCTCACATGAATTTGAATTGCTTGTGGCTATTTATCCATTGTACTTCATTGTAATTATTATCCAATTACTTTTTATTAATGAAAGCATTCACACCTAGAAGCCTTTTGCACTGTTTCATTCTTTAATTACTAAGTAAAATTGTGTGATCTATTTTGTGAGTTGTGTGTTTATCCATAGATCTATGTGCTCAATTTTAATACCTTGTTTGTTGTTGAGGATGAATTGTAGGTACACGCATGGTTGAAAAGCTCAACAGGGATCGACTACAACCTTCCGGAATAAGGTATGCCTTCCATCCCTTAGTGTTAGTTATTTTTATCTCTATTTAATATGGAAATAGGTTTATTTCTGGTGTCATTCAGTCTGTTATGGTCCTCCCTAATCCATAGGAAATATTCTCCGTAATAGAATTGATGATTTCACTAGGGAAGTTCCTTTTTTTTCTTTGGGGTTTGGGTGCACGATGTGCTTGAATTTCTCTTTGTTTCTTTGAGCTTCTATGTCGGATTTTGAAGTGTGTAATCCCTTTAGTGTCATTCTAAAGTAATTTTGATCTTAGCCTTGTTTTTTCCACCTTCCTCTTTATATACACAAGTCATAGAAGTCTCAATCATGTATACACATGGGTTGTTGCACTAACAGTCGTGTATACATGCATTTTTTTCTTGAAAAATTGTGTATGCCACTCCTTTTGAGTGAGTGCTTGATCTTTGAGAGATGTTGGGCGAGTTTTGGGTGTTGTTGAGTCTTCCTGGGTGCCTTTGGTGTCTGTTTGTTGCTTCTGTTCTGACCAGAGACCTTTTTTCTCTTTCTTTTTAGTTAAGAATTGTTCTTTTCATTTTTTCTCCTTTTTGTTTTGGTATTAGTGCATTAGAACTTTTTATCTCAGTGTCTTGCTTGGATTGTGTCTGATACTTGGTACAGGGTCTGAGTGTTTTAGATTCTTTTTATTGCATTTACATATCATTTATTATAAAAATAGAAAATATTTTATTTTTGGCATGTTTATGCATGATGCATTTGCATGAATTAGTGCTTGCATTAGGTTTTTCTTAGTTGAATAGTGATCAGGATCTCATATAAGAAAATTTGCATTAAAAATTTGAAGGAAAAATTTAAGCATCTCATGTAGTGGCATACCCTTTTCTTCATAATCTAAGATAAATTGCACTTGGAATTGTTTGTTAGGTGTGCATATTTACTTCACCGCTGAGTCATAACATCACTAATTGCACAATCATTTCCTTTGAGTAATCAGAACCTTAAAATGAACGCTTAATTTAAAATGAATTACACTTTTTATTTGATAGTGGTGCATCAACAACCTTAGGTTGTAGACTCTTGGAATAGACTGTAGTGAGTAAATTTTTCCAAGACTACAAAACAAAACATTTAGGTGTTTGTTCAAGTGAGAGAGAGAACCTTGATATAATTAGTCTCAGGATCCTCCTCTTACATAAGAGTTAATCACAAGGCAATGTACACATTTGTGGTGGAGATAACCTCTTGCCACTCTCTATGTAGTGCCAAATATATTTCCAGGATATTATTCATATCTGGGTTATTTTGAGGTACCTTTGGTGCTTTTGAGATTCAAGATTTGTTACCCTTCCCATACAATAGATCCCACCTACGACTATACACTTGGGAATTTATTATATTGGGGTGAACCTAGTTTCCTTACCTAGGTATCACATGGGGTACTTACAGAGGTTATTATGTGAGTGTCTTGGCCAGGTAGGGGTCGGATAGCACAGTCACTTTATGTGTTGAAAATGAGGTCCTCTATAATTGGTTACACACCTTCACTTGTAGTGTATGGGAGTCTCAAGCCTATCCTAGGCGAGACATACCTGCTGCATTCAGGAGCTCATTTATCCTCCCTCTTGGCTTGCTTGCACTTGGATTAGATTTTCTTAGGAGTGTGCTCTTTGTGCGATAGATTTATTTAGGGTTCTCTATTGGCTGAGTATGTTTTGTTTTGTGGATTCATCATGGAATGAGGTCCAGCACCCCACTGTTCTTACCGTTTGGAAAGGATTTCACCTTGTGGATCTTCTCCTCCTCCTCGAAAGAGGACAAGATATTCTAGGCATATTCATACACACTTTGATTCGCACATCACTCTCATGAGTACTACATCTAAGCACGTGGAGATACCTCATTATCCGTCCTCTAAGAGGAGGAATGTGACCCATACGAGACCTGGGACTTTGGTTGAGACCAATCCTCACGGGACTGGAACTTCTCTCGATTCACACACCTAGATGTCAAATTTTGCAGCTACTTTTGGAAGGAATTCCTCATGAAGGTTGGGTGAAGAGAGTCACCATGTTCCCTCGAGATCTAGATCTTTTATATTTTGGATGACATATATGACTGATATTTTTTTGTCATCTACCATAGACCTTGGTAGAGGTCCTAGTTTTGTGCCTGGGGGCACTGCCATTCCTTTCCATACAAATAAATTTGATGGTGGCCTTATTGCACCTTCCGCGCCATTTGTGGGATGATATTCATACCCATCATTCGGACATAACACTAGAATTCCCTTTCATGGAGGTGACCCTAGACACATGAACATTGGAGGTACATCTTATATTCCATCCTATGTTCCTTTGTCCACTAGACCTGTTCCTTCAAATGCATTTCTCATGAAACACCCTCCTCATAACCCACATGGTCCTTTGGGATGGAGTGCTTCCTCTAACCATATTGTTCCCTTGTCTGTCGGTACATTTGTGTCAGGAATTTATGTAACTACTTATATAACCGGGGGAAACCCATTTACCAAAACCATAATTATGGTTATGTAGCACCCCACTCTCAAGGCATATTGAATTATAAAATTCCCGTGCATCCTTTTATGGGTCATGCAAGAGGAGGTTACTATCCGACTAGCCAAGGCCACGGTATTTATAATAATTAACCCTATATGAATCAAAATTGTCAGGGAGCATAGAATCCCATGGAACAACCTAGGCTCCCTTTCTTAGCTACTTTGAACTATCCTGACCTATCGAAATTGACCAATGTTTTGGTTTCTCATAATCCGATGTGGTCGTTTTCTCCTGCTAAACTTCCTTCTGAAATTCATAAGTTTGAAGGTAAGGGTGGCGGGGACCCTGGAGAGCATGTTACCACTTTCCACCTATGGTGCTCTTTGAATTATTTGAATTACAATTCTATTCACTTGAGGTTGTTTCAATGCACCCTCACAGGGCCTACATCAAAATGGTATATAGAGTTTCATGGGGGCACATATCATACGTTCAATGATGTAGAATTGACCTTTTTGAACCACTTTCAGCCACCAGTACATTACGATGCTGGTACTGATCTCTTGTCGACATTTCGACAAGACAAAGCCACACATATTTTCGATCATATTTAGGGGTGGCATAAACAGAAGAGGTTGATTAAGGCCAACATTCCACCCGAGTTTTTATTGGAATGGTTCCTTAAGTTGTTATTGCCTTATACTGCGAAGGATGTTTCGACATCCGAAGTTATGAATGAGGAACAAGCTATTTTCCAAGATCAGTAGTTGGACTTGCTTTATGATCAGTATAGGCTCCTATATGATAATATCCATAATGCACCGCAGTCTAATTTGTTGGAGACATTTCCCTTCATACTCACTCCTTCGGTCAAATTGGCCTAGTTAAACCACTATCCTAAGTTTAATTGACATCAGTGGAGCATTAATTACCATCATCCCAGTCACTCCCACGCCTACCTACAGTCAAGGAGGCTAACTTAGCCTTCTCCTACAGTCAAGGAGGCTAACTGGAGCACTCCAGGGGTGATCTGTGTGACATTCATGCACCTAATTGCTAATTGGTGGTTACTTTCAGTTCAACCGATCAGTTACAGTTAGTTAAGGCGCCTCCATTCATTAAATATATTATTTAATGATTATTTATTATTATTTTAATGAACTGGAGTGAACAAGGCGCCTTCACCAACTTCTGATGGCCAGTTCAGCTTCAGTGAACCTCATCAGGGTTTATTGGAGTCATGCAGTACTAGCACTTGATGATTGGATTGCTATGACATGTGTTTGATCTCCTTCAGTTGAGATTTAGTCATTTATTGCACTCCAACTTCAGTTAGGGTTTGGTGAGTCAATTAGGGTTTTTTTCAAGTGGTTAACTGAGTGAGATTGCATGGAAAAGAGTCAGTTAAGCTAGACTCACTCACTGAATTCGAATTGTCCCTTAGGTATTCAAATTCTTCATGGAGTTAAGCTATTGCTATGCATGGAAATTGTAATCCTTTATTGTTTATATAATATACAGAGAAGAAACCTATTTGGTATTCCAATTATTTCCAATTCATGAGTATTTTGTTAATAATTCTTTGATGATTTTGATTCCTAGTTCCTAGATCATGTGCAAGAATTAATATGGTATCAGAGCTTACGGCGGGAAGAAGATAAATCTCTCAAGAACAAGATTTTTGACAGATTTCTCCATTAAATTTGAGCAATAGCTCAAGAATCTAGCACTGCACCAGAAGCCAAGGCTTACCACTCAATATCCCAAGTAAAGAACTTGTTGATCAAGCTTGCTTGATTGACTATGCTGGGTGTGATGAAAGCCTAGAATGTGCAGTCTGTCCGACCTTATAGTGCCTTTTTGTTTTGATTTGCAGGTCTTAACAGGTACAACTTCGAATGGACTCATCAATCCCTCTTCTCACACCATTCACAAGCTATTCGGAATGGAAGTTGAAGATGATTTCCTCTCTGAAGAGACGAGATCTCTATGAGGTGTCTATTGGAATTGGAAGAGAGACTTATGAGAATGAGAATGACTGGCTAAATGATGGTGACAAAGCTTTTGGAACAATGTGTTTGGCCCTTGATGATAGCTTGTACTACCTTATTCCTGGTTCTGCTGAATACCCAAAGATTTTTTGGCCAATATTGGACAGAACCTTTGGCAAGTAGAATGAGGATCATAATAGTACTTTGGAAATTACAGCCAGCACCACAAGAGTTCTTCACTCAAAACTCTCAGCCTCTACTCTCTCTGATGAAGATGAAGCAGAAACTTCTACAGATTCAATTCGAATTGAAGAAAGTCTCCATGAAGTGACTCCTTCTCCTGATGCTCCGGAAGTTCATGAGATCTCTGATATCTCATATTCTCATATTGCTGAAATGGAAGAAGACATTCGAATCTCTGATATTGAAGAAAAACACTGCTGCACTTCCATGCAAACATTCACCGGTGATTTTCCTTTGAATTCTATGCAAAATTTACCAGTAATTGCTTACGAAAGTGAAGAGAAATTTGATTTTTCTCCCTCTAATGTTGCTGCTGGTGTGAAAATATGTGATACCTTGGATATTTTGCAAGAAATATCATATTACCAGAGTGACACATTATCTCCCCATGATCTAGATCTTCCAGCAAATTCTTGCAGGATTGCATGCACCAAAATTCAGAATTTTGAAGAAGAAGAACACTGTGCATCCACCGTCTCGGTTGACCATAATTTTGGATCCGATATGAACCTTATTGGATCTGATCTGATATTTCTTGGTTCAAAATTTCAGGTTCATAAACCTTCAGTACTACTTGTAGCTATTCTCATCAACGGTGTGAAGAGACAAGTACCGCAAGTCTCCTTCGAAACTGCTGCTAGGGATTTGATTTCATTTCATAGTTTTGGATCTGTTGTGAACTTATTTAGATCTGATTCACATTCTGATCTGATATTATTTTTTTCATATTTTAAAATCCAAAATCTTTCAGTCATGCTTGTATCTGCTCTCACCAATTCTGGTGTGAAAAATCAAGTACCGCACTTCTTCTTCAATTTTGCTGACGGGGATTTGGTGTTAGTTTCCTCTTACGAGGTTGCTGATATTTTATTTTGTAATTCATTAGCTATTTCAGAATCTATATCAGATTATGGATCTCAATCATTCGCTCTCCAGAGTCCCAGGGTTTCTCTACCTTTGTTCACAAGCTCATCTCCTCACAGAACTAGTAAAGAGGAAGACATTCTGCATCCACATGGACACTTGCTCCTAAGATTTGGGGCTGATTTTACCAATCATGGTTTGCTGTTCAGGGCTGCAACATATCAGTTTCTTGATTGTTCCACACATGGTTGAAATCCTCAAGAACCTTTGCTCTCTCTTCAGATGATTTCAGTTGCTCTACATGGGTCCAGTTTTCATCATGCAGCTGTTTATATTTCTGATCCAATTGAGTGCATTGTTATTCTTCCAAAGTGGAAGATTCCTCCAGACACCTTCACAAAGAGATTTTCAGAAAAGAAGTTCACTTACCTCCGTTCACTGTTGGGGGTGATTTCATCAGGGTGATCCAGACTACTTTCAGTGTTCAGCTTGAGGGTTTTTTTTTTTCCCACTGGGTTTTCCCTCTTTCCCTCACTTAGTTTGTTTTGAGCATTGTTTCAGTTACTTTATTGTACAGGGTGACCTATGGCCTTTGTTTCTAGGGCCTAGAATTTTTATGCATCTATGTTTTCTAACTCTTCCTAAGTATATCTTAAGGGGGGGTGTTGGAGACATTTACCTTCATGCTCACTCCTTCGGTCAAATTGGCCTAGTTAAACCACTATCCTAAGTTTAATTGACATCAGTGGAGCATTAATTACCATCATCCCAGTCACTCCCATGCCTACCTACAGTCAAGGAGGCTAACTTAGCCTTCTCCTACAGTCAAGGAGGCTAACTGGAGCACTCCAGGGGTGATCTGTGTGACATTCATGCACCTAATTGCTAACTGGTGGTTACTTTTAGTTCAACCAATCAGTTACAGTCAGTTAAGGCACCTCCATTCATTAAATATATTATTTAATGATTATTTATTATTATTTTAATGAACTGGAGTGAACAAGGCGCCTTCACCGACTTCTAATGGTCAGTTCAACTTCAGTTAACCTCATCAAGGTTTATTGGAGTCATGCAGTACTAGCACTTGATGATTGGATTGCTATGACATGTGTTTGATCTCCTTCAGTTGAGATTCAGTCATTTATTGCACTCCAACTTCAGTTAGGGTTTGGTGAGTCAATTAGGGTTTTTTTCAAGTGGTTAACTGAGTGAGATTGCATGGCAAAGAGTCAGTTAAGCTAGACTCACTCACTGAATTCGAATTGTCCCTTAGGTATTCGAATTCTTCATGGAGTTAAGCTATTGCTATGCATGGAAATTGTAATCCTTTATTGTTTATATAATATACAGAGAGGAAACCTATTTGGTATTCCAATTATTTCCAATTCATGAGTATTTTGTTAATAATTCTTTGATGATTTTGATTCCTAGTTCCTAGATCATGTGCAATTTCGATCCCAAGTTTAAACATGAACCACATGCCGATGGCATTGTTGGTTACGCGAGTACTAAATTTGTAGACCATGTTACGAATCAAATGAGAAATTTGTCTATTAACTAGTATGTGAACGGACAAGCTAAGGCTTTGTATAAACATACCCAAAAGGTGGATGTGCTTTTAGTACACTCGTCAGACCAAAAAGGTAACCAGCAGCTGGGACAAAATAAGAAGAAGGGAAGAAATAATAGGAGAGGTGGGAATAGGAAGGAGAATGCTATCGATGAAAAGAATGGTGGTGATGTTGGGGGGACAAGATGTCTAAATGTAAGGTTAATTTCCCTTGTAAGATTTGTGGGGGAGATCACCTCACCTACTTTTTCCCTCATATCGATGGAGCCTCGAAATTCATTGCACAAATACTAGCTGTGTTAACATACCCTTTACCGCATAACCAAAATATGAATTTGAGGAATGTGGATTCTAGAAGATATTCTGGTGGGAATTAAAACCTGCCGAATGCTCAATGTTATCATAGTTGTATCAGCATGATGTCGACCACTAATGTTGTGACACATGATAAAGATGATGGTTTGTCGCAACCCGATGTGGGAAAAGAGCCTACACCTCCTAAGGTTCCTTTGCATATTAACAATCCTAAGGTTATACCTCACATTCCTTAAGCAGTCGTAAAGCGCTCGAGGAACAATCCTAATGGTCAAGCCTCCCAACACTATTCTATTGTTGAGGATTTGGGTTTGACTCCTTGTGTGATGCCAGCTCTCGAAGTCCTTTAGAATTTCCCTTCATAGAGAAATGCCTTATTGAATTCCCTTGGGATGGTTGATTCTCATCCTTCCACAGTGATTAGATTTGAAACCCATGAGGTCTAGCCTCACTTTCCTTACCATGTGGATTTCTTAGTCCATGTGGAATATATGAACTACATGATCAAACACATAGTGGTTGACGAAGGCACGATGACCTCTGTGATGTCTCTATCCTTTTGGAAAGGTCTTGTCTCACCCTCGTTGTCAAAATCTGTGACCATGTAGACTTCCTTTGATGGACGTTATTTTCAGGCACATGGTATCCTTCCTTCTCTTCAGTTCCAATTGGGAGGGAATACCATGTACATCGAGGTCGAGGTGGTTGATGCACCCATCGATTACAACCTTTTACTTGGTCATATCTTAATTTACAATATGAGAGTGATTATGTCTTCCATATTATGTGTTATTTTATTCCCTTTTGAAAATTGGATTGTCATGATAAAGCAGATGTCATTTGATAATTTTAGTACATAAGCATCTCTAGTATCCACCATCCTGGTTATTGATAATTCTTAGTCGACAACTAAGAATGTTGGTGTGGGAATGTATCCATATTTGATGGGATATTTTTAATATTTCTGGAATAATCCTTACTATAGGTTCCACTCTTGGTAGTGAATCATTGTTGATGATTTCAGTCCCATTTCACAATATGTATTTGGAGGACCCTTGGAATATCCCTTCTCTGAGCACTTCGGATGAAAATCCTAGACCTACCAATACAGAGATGTCATTGTCTGTAGTGGAGATTGCTTATCAATATACTCTTGATCTTTTTGTAGACCCTAGTCTATCCTCTTCGTGGATGGAGGAGGAGGACACATTTTCACTTCCTTCTTGGTTAGTTGTGTTGTCGCTCTCACATGACTGATTCGATGATGTTTTTCCTATGGATGAAGTGATTCTCAAAGCCATGAATGGTTTGGAATGACCTTGGGAATATTTGCACCATCTCTCTTACTTCCTCCCAGAGCTTGAACAAATCAAGTGTGATGAATTTAGGGCAACCCTTAGCGAGAAAGTTGGTATCCACATAGTTCCATTAGGCACACATGGTATATATGCCGAAGGGAACATGGTGAATTTTTCATGTACAATCCCTATTGACATTTCTCGGACTCCTGGAAAGATATAAAATGTTTACATTCGAGTATATTGTTATCCTGATGAAATTAAGTCATACACTGAGCTCTTTAAAGAATTTTGTGATGTTTTCTTTTGGTCATATTACGAGATGCTAGGGATAGATCCTTGAATTCTCAAGAATGAGATCAATACTTATCCTGATGCTAGGCCGGTTTGACAGTGTTTACGTGGCATGAATCCCTGTAAGGCGTCAACCAATACGGTAGAGATAGAGAAGCTACTCAAGGATGGATTTATATATCTGGTTCCCTTGACTGAATGGGTATCCAACCTTGTTTTGTTTGATAAGAAGCAGGGAACTATCCAAGTATGTACTGACTTTAGAGACCTAAACAAGTCTTGTCCTAAAGGTAACTTTCCCACACCATTCATTGATCATATTTTGGATGAGTGTGCGGGAAGCGAGTTATTTTTGTTCATGGACAGTTTTTCGGGGTACAATCATATTCAAATCAAACCTCAAGACCAACAAAAGGCAACTTTCATCTGTAATTGGGGAACTTTTGCATACCATAAAATTCCCTTTGGCCTTAAAAACGACAGAGCTACATTTCAACAGGAAATGACCTTTTCTTTTCATGACCTTAAGTGAATTATTGAAGTATGCCTAGATGATTTAGCTACTCACTCTCATTTGAGAGAGGATCATCCAGACCATTTGCGCTTGGTTTTCAAGAGATGCCATCGTTATCAAATCCGGTTGAACTCTCAAAAGTGCGTTTTTTTGTGAAAGTAGGTAGGTTATTGGGATTCATCATTTCTGAGTAGGGGATTAGGGTTTATCCTTTTAAGGTTGAGGAAATAATTTGATTGTGCCCCTCGCACATTGTCAGACACCTTCAGAGTCTTCAAGGGATGTATAACTTCTTACGGAGGTTGGTTTTCAACTTTGCTTTGAGCAAGGGTTTCATGAACCTTTTGAAGAAGGACACTCCTTTTATCTGAGATGAGCGAGCCTAGGAGTATTTTGATGAATTGAAGAAAGCCTTAGCACCGAAACCCATTCTTAGTCCACCCAATTACAACCATGATTTATTACTATATGTGTTCATGTCCCAAGAGACAATCAGGATGGTTCTGGTTCAAGAGGACGATGAGCTCCAGGAACACATTTTCTACTATCTTAGGAATAACCTTATTGACATCGAAATTCGTTTCACTCACATTGAGAAGCTAGCTTTAGCAACCATTCATGTGGTTCAACGGTTGAGACATTTTATAATCCTTCACCAAACTACAGATGTGGCTCATATCAATCCATTTCAGTTTGTCATAACCAAACAGATTGTTGATCCTCGATTTGTTATCATTTTTGGCAAATAAAATACTCATTTAACTATATATTTTATTATCTTTTTTTATATATTTTATGACACACAGATTATTATTCAATTTCAGGTATGAGTGTTTTTAAGGTTTATATGAAACTATTTTATTATTATCATTTTTATGGTTTTATTAATTGAAAATAACATTATTGAAGCATATTTGATGTATTAATTAGTTTTTATAAATTTTTACAGGTTTTATAATCCTTTTGGGCCAAGTTAATATGAAAAACGCATTCAGCCTGTTGTTCACACAACATGTGCAGCTCAGCGTCCATCTCGTCATTCATCCTGCTGCTTTAAACTCGCTAGTGGTTTACCAGATGTTGAGATGTCTTGCTGCACACTCCAGTACTAAAGCGGGCTAGTATATAGACACTCTGTTCACCCAAATTGATGCCCAACGAATCCAGCTCATGTCCCAGCCTTCTGTTCAACACTTTTTACAGATCTCCTATTAGACTGCGCGTTGTTGAGAATTAATTCCGGCCATTTAAAACATGAAACATGTGCAAATGTTTTGTTATCCACGCGTCTGGTAATGGAGCTTTGTTCTAGATACTTACCAGCCTGCGTTCTCCTTCACTCGCCACCACATCAACCATCCATGCACTATACTGTTGCATTCAACCCATGCTTTAGAAGATGCACCACTATGCTCTCCTCTGTTTGCCATCAGTCGTTTGCTGCGATAAGGAAGGATCCTGTTTGCCACCTCTGAATATCGTTCATGCTGAAGAGAAGCCTGTGCGCCACCTTTGAAGACTGTTCATGCTAAAGAAGGGAGATGCTTATGTGTTGGCCTATGATTAGTTACAATGCCTTTAAATATCGACTAAAATTAGAGAGTAGTCGACCTCTAAAGGGTCGACTTGCTCATCCCTGTAAATCATTATATAAAGCAATCTCTATGAGAGAGCTCAACTAGCTAGAAAATCAATCAGTTAATAGAGTTAGGAGAATATTTCTTGCTATAATTTACTCTTGAACTTTGTATTTCTGTTCCACCATCTGAATAAAGAGTTGTATGCATTTCTGTTTAAGATTGCGTTTAAGTAGAAGTTAGCCAGGAATCACCTCTGATTGCTAAGAGGGCCCCTCATAAACCAGAGGTTCATTTTCTTTGTTTAGATTAGTTTCTTTTCCATTAGTCTAGTTTAATTTCTATTTTGTTTCCATTAGATTATAGTAAATGCTATTCTATTTATTTTCTGTAATATATTAACTTAGTTTTATTTCAAAAGTTAATTAGTTAGATGCGTGCATATCTTGCTTTCAGTTATTTGATTTTAGTAATTTTGTTCCCATTTATTTTCATTTCCAACATTACTTCCAGTCTTTGTTTTCAAGAATATAGAATAAGTTGTTTTCATGAATTCGTAATAGATTCAATTATGTTATTTCCTTTCTTGTTTTTAATTTATGCAAGTTAATTTCCAGTTTATTTATTAGTTTAATATGCAAATGATTCATTTTGTTCATGAATTAGTTTAAGGTCAATTTTCTGTTAAATAGGTTTATTTATTGTTCCAATGCATTAGAATTACATATGCATGGATTCAGATGAATATTAGTTCATTTAGGTTACTTTTTACCATTTTTACTATGCATCCTGTCATTCGGACAACATGTTCAGTCTGTTATTCAGCCACCCTTTCACACCCACAGTTGAGTCTGTCATTCAACCCTTAATTGTGTTTTTTTTTTTTTTTTTAATGTATTTTAAGACTGTTTTCAGTTCTGTTTGGTTGATGTTTGAATTATGCTTTGTCTGTAATAGTTAAATAATAGTTTTGTTTAACATTTAAGTTAAATTTTAGTTGTTTTAAACTATTTATTAAAGTTTTATCATTTTTCTTACTTCTTTTACTTTGAAGGTAGTTTAAGTTATTCTTAAGTTTTGTTTCTGATTGTGTCTTATGGTTGTATGGTTTTGTGCCTATTCCTTTTGAATTGATTTATTTGTTTGCATGGGAGATTTAGTGTTTTCCTTGTATGTTTTTAAGTTGTCTTTTTATGATTGTGTTATTGTTGAAAGAAGTCGTAGGACAAAACCTAAAGATATTTCTTTATTAAGTTTTCTACTTGCTTCTTTTTAAGTTTTCCTTATTAAGTTTTTTAGTTGCTTATAAGTTAAGTTTTCCTTGCACTTTAGTTTTCCATTTGAATAAGTAAGTTTCTGATTATATCTTTTTCAGTCCAAAGTTATAAGATAGATTATTTGTTTCGTTAATCTTTTATCTCAGTTTAGTTACCTTAATTGCATTTTTAGGAAGTTTGACTAGGTTTTTCATTTTGAAAGATATTTCGATCTTTTGTTTGTTAAAATATTTACATGACACTCTCTATCAACTCTAAGCTTACCAACCTTGGTTGATAATTAAAGAATAGGTGGATTAATTTAGACATTATAACACCCAACACTTTTGGCGCCGTTGCCGGGGAGTTGTTCTGTAAGGTAGAGTAGAATTCTTTATGAAGTTTAGTAAAAGGTTGGTAGCGGGGGAGTGGTAAGATGAGAGGCAGGAACCTACACATTTGTTATAATAGGCACTCCCAAATCCAGCAATAGCTATAGCATATGTTTTCTTTAGTTTAAAGTTTTTCATGAGAAGAAATAGAGATTCTTAAGGTAGATTTATCAAGACCGGAAAAGTTATTGAAATCTATACTAACTACTGTAGGGAACGTAATTCCCCAACTACTAACTCACTATAAAGGTACCGAAAGATTCCTATAGGAAGTAGTTCTACCCTGAAACCTAAAGAAACTCCCTTAGAAGATCTTACTGGAGAAGCCATAGAAGGAGAAGGAACCTTGGTAAAAGGTCCAAAGGACCCTGTTACTGAGGAAGTTCAAGAATATCAGCCATTAAATACTGTTAGCCCTCCACTAGTTTCAAATCCAATTAACACAACTTTTTCACTAGTAGGAGATACGAATTTTGTTGACTTTGTTGATCCTACTCAAGTAAAAGCTCTCTTTGGAACCTCAGTAGATTCAGTTATTTTAGAAATTGAAACTTCTATAGTAGAACCTACTATCCCTCTAGGATTCAATAAAAACATGGTTGATGAGAGGAATATCTCACCCGAAAAAGAACATCAGGATGCCTCCTTATCACCTCGAAAGGAGCCTCCTAGGTATATTTACATTAAGAATCTAGCTTATATGGAGAGATGGGGAGAAAATGAATATCATGATGAAGTTAGGAATGAAGAAGGAGAAAGGAAAAATTGAACTGAGGATACCTTTGGGTTCCCTATCTTAGATACAATGCAGGATGTACCTATGAAAACCATCCCTCCTTCCTCCTTGCCTACTTTCTATGGAAAAAGTAATGAGGACCCGGACACATTCCTATTCAATTTCGATATCGTTTGTAGGAGTTACAATTATCTACAAGATGCTCACAAACTAAAATTCTTTCCCGCTACACTCAAGGATTCCACCTTGAGATGGTTCATGGGATTAGGAGAATCTTCTATCCAGACTTGGGATGATATGAAAACCTTATTCTTGCGAAAATATCAAGAATAATACAAACCTAAGGACTCCTGATATGATATATTCAAGATACAACAACTTGAAGACAAGAGCCTGTAATATTATCTTGAGAGGTTTATTTATACATTACATAAGTCTAAATATAATAACCTCTGAGAAGATGCAGTATGTACACTTTTCCTTAAGGGAATCTCCGAGGACTTTTTAGAGAGTCTTAATCTCATGGAAGCTGGCGATATTTCTCATAAAACTTTTGTACAGATCAGTGAGATGTGTAAAAATTATTCTAGGAGTAGGGGGAAGTTGCAAAAAAAATTTGAGAGCCTTTTAGTAAGAATATAAGAGGAAATGTTCCTAGTTCAAGCGGAGTTACAAGAGTAGAGTTAGGAAACCTATTGGAGAATTTTAAGACTGATATATTAGGAGCAATGGGTTCCCAACTAGATGCTTTAAAAGACAATAAAAGATAGGATGAAGAATGAGAAGTAATGAGTATCTTTTGTCCAAGATGTAGAACTAAACATCCCCAAAGGGAATGTCCATTAAACAACATCTCTATATGTCACATCTGTACAGAATAGCATCCAACAGATAACTTCCCATCCTTGCATGGATTGCAAGCCATCTATAAGAGTGGGGATGTAGCTGAAACATCTAGGAGGACACGTGGGAAAACTAGGGACCAACTAGCATATCTAAACTTTTCACCACAACCTCTACCATATTATCCTCCGCATCAACCACTTCAACAATGGAACAATTCTAGCTGGTAGAATTGGCCATCTCAGTATCCTCCTCCTCAATTTCCACAACAACAATATTGGTCACAAGGATGGAGAGGACAACCTATTCCTGCACTTAATCATCCTTATCCTCAGAATCAAACAAATTTCCAGCAAATACTGCCTGGATTTGTACCTCTAGTTCCTTTTATCGCACAACAACTTCAGCATTTTCAAAATTCAAATCCTCCTCGACCGACATTGTTACCTGCACAATTGATACCTAACCCTAAAAATAAACCAACTCAAGCTCTAAACAACATTAAGTTGCAAATTCTTCCCTCATACCTTATCTCGACTATACCTGTACATGAAATTCAATTATGATTGGGAAGAGTTGTGAATAATAAACCCAAGTCACCAGTCATCATTCCGGAACCAAACGAAGAAGAAGAAGATTCAAGTGACCCCGTGAATGATGCTATTTTGGAGGATGTGACCATTCCAAAGGTTCCAATACACACCCATCCTCCACAAGAAACTATTTAGGAGCAAATAATTCCTCCATTTCCAAAAAGATTAGTAATAGAAAAACCTATAGTTCATCTGGAGTATAAAATTTTGAATGAATTAAAGAACATTTGTATTAAGATCCCTCTATTACAAGCTATAAAGGATATACCTATCTATAGTAAGGTAATAAAAGAGCTATGTATTAAAGGCCCAGGAAAGAAGCAAAAGGACCCTCTTACAATTCATGTTATAGGAGAAATGTTTGAATGTATGATAGGTCAGTCCTAGATTGCAAAATATACAAATCCAGGAGCCCCAGTAGTGACTGTAATGATAAACAACACGGCTATAGAGAATACATTAATCAATTTAGGATATTCTATTAACATGATGACCACCACAGTTTTAGAATTTTTACAGTTAGGACAATTTCTTCGACCTACCCCTTCCATCCTAGAACTAGCAGATCGCACTACGGTAAAACCTGCTAGAGTCCTGGATGACATTGTTGTATCAGTAGCTTCATGGGAATACCCTATTGACTTTATGATCGTAGAATCAAAGGATCCTTCTAAAGGAAATCCTATGATCTTGGGAAGACCATGGTTAGCCACCGCATTGATGCTTTTATAGGGTGTAGGGATGGAGAGATGACTATTTTCAATGGGTTGTCCACACAAAGATTTATTTTATATCCCCCGGCACAACCAATAACTAAAAATTCATGGTGGTTAAATTTTTCTTTTGGGGATGAAGACTTTGATGATCTCTCCCTTTCTAGTGATTTTTCTTTAGCACTTCAGGAGTAGACCACTGAGAATGTATTAAACTAGTTTATCTCTTCAAGAACCTGTATAGATTTCCCTTAGTCCTTTGCTCAACTCAATCAGATTTTTGGAGATGAGTTTCAAGAGAATATGGATCTCTCAATGTTTACAGAAACACCATGTGTCTTCACAATTGAAGAGCATACAGGACCATATACCATACCTTGTGAGGTTGGCCCTGAAAAATTATTACATATAAATGCTATATTAAGTGACAACCAACAAGCACATATGCTTAAAGTTCTTAAGAAACAAGCTAGAGAATTCGCATGGGAATTAAACGATATGAAGGGTATACACCCTGATACCTGTATTCACCATATTTATATGGATCCAAGCATATCACCTGTAAGGTAGCCACAGAGGAGGATGAATCCTGCTCTAAAGGATATAGTAAAAGAAGAATTACAAAAAGTCCTCACTGCTGGTTTTATCTATCCTATTTCTGACAGTAAATGGGTATATCCTTTAGTAGTAGTTCCAAAGAAAGTTAGAGGGAAATGGTGTATTTGTGTTGATTTTAGGGAACTGAACAAAGCTTGTTTGAAAGACTACTTTCCATTTCCTTTTATTGATCAAGTGTTAGATACGTTGCCAGGTAAACAATACTTTTCCTTTCTTGATGGATATAGTGGATACAATCAAATTCTAATAGCACCTGAAGATTAGGATAAGACCAATTTTACATGCCCTTGGGGATATTTTCTTATCAAGTCTTGCCATTTGGCTTATGTAATGCACCTTCCACTTTTCAGCGAGCAATCTTAGGAATTTTCTTTGATCTTATACATGACTGTGTTGAAGTATATATGGATGATTTCACAGCCTACAGTAACAAATTTCTAGAATATCTTGATAACCTAGAGAAAGTTCTGATTCGATGTCAAGAGACAAACCTAGCCCTTAGTCATGAAAAGTGTAAAATGTTATTGAAAGAAGGTATAGTTTTAGGACACCATATTTCTTCCCAAGGAATTAAGGTAGACCCTGCTAAGATCAAAGTAATAGTTGACCTTTCCTCTCCAAAAACCCAGAAAGAGGTAAGAAGCTTCCTTGGTCATGCAGGCTATTACCGCCGCTTTATTGAAAATTTTACTAAAATAGATGCACCAATGTTTAAGTTAATTACAAAGGACTCAGAATTCCAGTGGACAGAATCCTGTCAAAATGCTTTTGAAATATTAAAAGCTAAACTATCGGTGGCACCAATACTTAGGGGTCCTGATTGGTCCCTTCCTTTTCACATATCTACCAATGCCTCTGATACGGTCATAGGAGGAGTCCTCGGCCAAAAATAAGGACAAGCACCTTATGCCATCACCGAAAAGGAATTTTTGGCAGTAGTTTATTCTATTAATAAATTTTGTCATTATATCACAGCTTATGAAGTTTTTGTGCATACTGATCACTCCGCCATTATATTTTTGATGAATAAACCAATTACCAATGGTAGAGTGACCCAGTGGCTTCTTTTATTGCAAGAATTTAACATTATCGTCAATGATCGACCCGGTAAAGAAAATCTCGTAGCAGATTTCCTTTCTCGTATTCAACATGAAGACTGTACTAAACCAATTGACGACACTTTTCCTGATGAACATCTATTTGTTGTATCTGTTCAAACCCCTTGGTTTGCAGATATTGCTAATTATCTAGCAATGGGGAAAATACCAAACCATTTTTCTCCACATGAGAAGCGTTGTATTATAGTTCAGAGTTATAATTATTCTTAGGTTGATAACAATCTCTTTTGCATTGGTCCCGATCTTATTATTCGACGATGTGTGCAAGAGGATGAAATGACAGACATCCTCCATGCTTGCCATGATGGAACATGTGGAGGACATTTTTCTGATAAGAGGAAAACATATAAAGTCTTACATTCTGGTTATTATTGGCCAAGCATTTTTAAGGGTGCTTCCAAATAGGTTAAAGGATGCGATAGTTGCCAAAGAATGGGTAGACCTACATCATCCGATCAAATGCCTTCACAACCCCAAGTTATAATTGAACCTTTTGAGAAATGGGCTCTTGATTTTGTAGGACCAATTTCTCCCATGTCTCGTAAGAAGAAATATATCTTAGTTTGTACAGACTATGTCACGAAGTGGGTAGAAGCTAAATATTTATTTAGAGCCACAGAGAAATCAGCGGTAGAATTTATATATGAAGAAATATTCACTCGGTTTGGTGTACCTAGGGAAATTGTCACAGATCAAGGTACTCAGTTTACTTCTAAATTAATGAAAGAACTTACTACGAAATATGGAATCCGACATTGCAAATATTCACCTTATCACCCTTAGGATTATGGTCAGGTAGAATCAACTAATAAAGTATTAGAAGCCATCTTAACTAAGACCATTCACTTACATTATAAAGATTGGGCAGATAGAATTCCCGAGGATTTACGGGCCTATAAGATAACATGGAGAAACACTACTGGAAATACCCCCTACGAGTTAGTGTATGGAAAAAAAGTCCTTTTACCTATTGAGTTTCAATTTAAAACTTTTCGTATGGCAGCACAATTAGGCATGAATTTGGATGAAGCACACAAACAACGAATATTACAAATTAATGAGTTAGATGAAATTAGGCAAGATGCATTTCAAAGAACAATGTTAATACATAATCAATGAAAAACATGGCATGATAAATTTATTAAGCAAAAATAGTTTAATACTAGAGATTGGGAACTACTGTTCGATTCAAGGTTTAAAAATTTTAAAGGGAAATTAACTATCCGTTGGATGGGTCCATACGAAGTAGTTACAACTTTTGACAATGAATCAATAAAAAATAAAACAATTGATTGCTCAAAAATTTCCTTTGTAGTAAATGGACATAGAATTAGGCTCTATCACCAACCGACATCTAAACAGGATTTCATACAAAATGTTTTGCAACAAAAGGAAATGGAATTAGTTGAAGGGGAAGTTATTCCTCCTCCTCCTGATCCTTGAAATTTTTTTGGGGTTATTATCATTTATATATATGCACATATGTGTTTGTTGCTTTGAATAAATAAGAGTTGTTTCTAGTAGGTCTTCTACACAGGACTCTTTCGCTTTTATGTCTTTATGAATAAATTGAATCATCTAACAAGTGGTTTTGCAGTGATTACAAGTATTCTAACTATATGATGATGATGATGATGATGGTTAACGTCCCCTGAGACCAAAATTTGGTCTATCGGACCTAAAAAAGAGAGTTAATTAGTTTGCTTTAAAGTTATATTTCTATGCTCAAAGAGCTTGGAAAGAAGCGTCCCGAGCTTATTATAATTTTGACAGGCTAAAAGGCTAGGAAAGTCGGTATTGCCATAAAGATTATGAAACTGGGATCTAATGTGGGTGTACACAGGGCACTCTAAGAGGAAGTGATTTTCATCTTCAATGTTCTTACTCTCACAAAGGTGGCAGATCCTTTCTACCCATGGTGTTTTAGGGACAGTCCAATGACCAGTTTCACTATGGAGCTCATGCGAGTTCGTTCTTATCTTAGCTATGTTCATTTTTTTTCTTAGTACTAATCAAAACCGAGAGATACTTTTGATCTTCTGNATCAAAACCGAGAGATACTTTTGATCTTCTAGAGTAGGGTTGATGACCTCCTTATAATATCTTAATTTTCTTTTAGCCTCGAGATCTTTCTCACACCACAGTTTTTCTTTAAACTTAGAAGAAATAATATTTTTAATGTTATTAATATTCTGCAAAGCAACATTTTCATCAATCTCCCAGTGATTTAGCCAAGACCTGGTATCTTTATACCACCCACGCTTGAGCCTTAAGTGGTTTTGGCTGGAGTTTAAAGCTATCTTAGGGAGTCTATGGTCCCCCATGTTGTTGATTTTGTTCTTGTATAATAGGAGTCTAGTCATAGCTAGGCTCTCGATGGGGGGAAGTCCCACTTCTATAAGGAGAATAGGATAGGGTGTATTGTTTTTTATTTTGAGGTTATAAGTTATAAAACGCTTATGGATTTGCTCGATATTTCTCCAGGATTCTCTAGAGATGCTGCAACCCCAGACCTCACACCCATACAAGATGACATGAATGACTAGAGTTTCAAAAAGGAACTTCTTTTTATCCCACATCATGAGGTTTGCAGCTTTACAGTTATTTTCGAGACCAAAGTAAGCTTTCCACTCTCCGTTAATCCTTTTCTTAATGCTATAGTTCCAGTTGAGCTTGTGATGAATATCAATTCCTAAGTACTTGTAAGAAGACACTTCCTCCAAGTTGCTATTGTCATACATAAAATTAGCGTATGTATCATTCTTGGATTTGATAATCATAACTTTTGTTTTGTCAGTATTAACAGTCATACCCATATTAGAGCAGAAATCTTTGAGGAGTGGAAGCTGCTTATCAAGATCTGAAGAACACCTAGCCATAAGGACAATATTGTCAGCATAAAGAAGAAGGATGATGACTATTCCAGCTAAGATCGTACCAGCACAACCTGCTTCTTCTAAACAACCCTCTAACTTATCAATGTAAATGCCGAAAAGGGTAGGGGAGAGGGGGAAACCTTGCTTAACTCCGATATTACACTTAATATCTTTTGACCACCCCTCATTGCTTTTAAACTTGGCAATTATGTTCTCGTAGAGCCTTATCGTGGCAGCTCTCAGCTCGAAAGGAACCTTAAGCTCTTCTAACCTATTCCAAAGGTTATTTCTAGGTACCGTATCGAAAGCCTTTCTAAAGTCCACAAAGCAACAAAAGAGATTGGATTTATCATTGTGACACTCCTCCATAATGATCCTAAGCGTAATAAGGTGGTCCATTGTTGAGTGATGTCTTCTAAAACCCA
>LPNX010065383.1:67336-273467 GCA_001517045.1 Pseudotsuga menziesii | reverse complement strand
CGCTACCCCAAAAACAAGAAATACCTGAAAAAACGTGATGATGACATCATCATCATGTTTTTTCAGGTATTTCTTATTTTTGGGGTAGCGGGGTCCATCAAAAGTATGCAATGTGGGTACTCGTTGGATGTGGAATCAAATTCCGCATCCAACGAGCTCTCCCAATCGAAATTTGAGTAAAAACACAATGAGATATGTCGAAAATACGAACAAAAAAAGTAGTTTTTTTTAATGACAAATATGTCAATTCAACCATTATGGTTGACTTATTTTATTGAAATTCTATTGGTTCTTGAATTCCAACTCACAAAAACATATTTTGGCATGTTTTCTTATAAGGCCCATTTTAGACCCCAAATTTTCTCTAATATGATGTCATTATGTTATAAATGGGACCCATAGTTGTAATCTCACACACTCCATGGTACACTTGAAATACTTGATGATGACAAGATATCTTTACAATGAGGCATGGACGGCTATTTTTTCCCTATGGTATTATTTTAATTATATTAGAATCATTTTACATGGTTTTCCTAAGCATTGTTTTATTTTTCATAAATATACATTTTTGAACCATTTCCATTTACTATTTAGTTTTTCTTACAACGAATTAATAGCATGCTCACATTCTTTCTATTTTTCTGGAACAACCATTTCTTCTCTCGGTATGGATTGAGGACATGCCATCTATTTAGTTTGGGGGAAGAGGGATTTGATTTGAAAAAATAGTTTATTTCTTATTTTTGATAAATCTGTCTATATCTAACAAATGATAAGTATTTTCAGGAATATAAACAGTGGAATTTGGTTATAGCTTGAAACATATTTTACAACAAAATTCAATATGGTCTTACCATATGAAGAATCGAATGAAGGAAAATGAAATATCAAATAGTAATATGAGAGAAATGATGATATTATAGTACTTATGATTAAATTTGCTAACCAAATTTTGTTTTGTGAGCAAATAGTTTTTACTTCCATTTCACTGTTAATAATTCTATTCTCTTACCCAATCATGCATGAAAATGATCAATCTTTTTATTCAAAATGCAATTTATGTTTTGTATATTCAACATGCCCAAAGTTTTACTTTGGACATGGTTGAATTAATCTTGAGCCTTATAAATGATAAAATTATTTTAAAACTGAAAACTGTTTATTTAATAATGTTGAAAAATCCAATAAAGTCATTTTTTTATTATTTTTCATATAAATATTTGATATGAAAGATATATTATTTTTAAGTTACAGGTTAACAGAGTGAAGTTTAAATTACCTTCTTAATTTAATCTGCTAGTTTGCCTTTTTCCTAAAAAAAATTCTTCCTTTTTGCTTAGTGGGACCTGGCATTTCTCCGGTTTAGGCAGATAAAATACTCATTTAACTATATATTTTATTATATTTTGTATATTTTATGACACAGATTATTATTCAACTTCAGGTATGAGTGTTTTTAAGGTTTATATGAAACTATTTTATTATTATCATTTTTTATGGTTTTATTAATTAAAAATAACATTATTGAAGCATATTTGATGTATTAATTAGTTTGTATAATTGTTTACAGGTTTTATAATCCTTTTGGGACAAGTTAATATGCAAAACACATTCATCCTCTTGTTCGCACAGCATGTCTAGCTCGACGTCCAACTCGTCATTCAGCCCACTGCGTTAAACTCGCTGGTGGTTTTCCAAATGTTGAGATGTGTTGTTGTACACTTCATTCCTGAAGCACACTAGAAGATAGACACTCCATTCGCCCTAGAATAATGCCCAGTGAATCCAGCTCACGTCCTAGCCTTCCGTTCAACACTCCGTCCAGATCACCTATCAGACTGCGCGCTGCTGAGAATTAATTCTGGCTATTTAAAACATGAACCAGCTGCAAACGTTCTGTTATCCACGCGTCTCGTAATGGTGTTATGTTCTAGATAACCAGCCTACGTTCTCCTTCACTCACCACCACACCAACCATCCATGCGTTGGACTGTTGCATTCAACCCACGCTCTAGAAGATGCACCACTACTCTCTCCTCTGTTCGCCATCAGTCGCCTGCTGCGATAAGGAAGGATCCTATTCGCCACCTCGAAATATCGTTCATGCTAAAGAGAAGCCTGTGCACCACCTTTGAAGACTGTTCACACTGAAGAAAGGAGATGCTTATGCACTATCCTATGATTAGTTAAAACGTATTTAAAGATCGACTAAAATTAGAGAGCAGTCGACCTCTAAAGGGTCAACTTGCTCATCCCTGTAAATCATTATATAAAGCAATCTCTATGAGAGAGCTCACCTAGCTAGAAAATCAGTCAGTTAATAACGTTAGGAGAAGAGTTCTTTCTGTAATTTACTCTTGAACTTTGTTTTTCTGTTCCACAATATGAACAAAGAGCTATATGCATTGCTATTGAAGATTGCGTTTAAGTAGAAGTTAGCTAGAAATCACCCTTGATTATTGAGAGGGCCCCTCATCAGTTAGAGGTTCATTTTCTTTGTTTATCTTTGTTTCTTTTATGTTAGTCTAGTTTAATTTCTAGTTTGTTTCAATTAGATTATAGTAAATGCTATTCTATTTGTTTTCTGTAATACATTAATTTAGTTTTATTTCAAAAGTTAATTAGTTAGATGTGCGCATAGCTTGCTTTTAGTTATTTTTTTTTAGTAATTTTGTTCCGATTTATTTTCATATCCAACATTACTTTCACTCTTTGTTTTCAAGAATATAGAATAAGTTGTTTTCATGAATTTAGAATAGATTCAATTCTGTTATTTCCTTTCTTGTTTTGAATTTATGCAAGTTAATTTCTAGTTTATTTATTAGTTTAATATGCAAATAATTTCTTTTGTTCATGAATTAGTTTAAGGTTAATTTGCTATTAAATAGGTTTATTTACTGTTCCAATGCATTAGAATTACATTTGTATGGCTTCAGCTGAAGATTAGTTCATTTAGGTTAGTTTTTACCATTTTTATTGTGCATCTTGTAATTCAGATAGCCTGTTCAATTTGTTATTCAGCCACCCTTTCAGACCCACAGTTTAGTCTGTCATTCAACCCTTAAGTCTGTTTTTATGTATTTTAAGACTGTTTTCAGTTTTGTTTTGTTGATGTTTGAATTATGCTTTGTCTGTAATAGTTAAATAATAGTTTAGTTTAACATTTAAGTTAAAGTTTAGTTGTTTTAAATTATTTATTAAAGTTTTATCATTTTCCTTACTTCTTTTACTTTGAATGTAGTTTAAGTCACATTCTTAAGTTTTGTTTCTGATTTTGTCTTATGGTTGTATGGTTTTGTGCCTATTCCTTTTGAATTGATTTATTTGTTTACATGCGAGATTTAGTGTTTTCCTTAGTATGTTTTTAGGTTGTATTTTTATGATTGTGTTATTGTTGAAAGAACTTGTAGGACACAACCTAAAGATATTTCTTTACTAAGTTTTCTACTTGCTTCTTTTTAAGTTTTCCTTATTAAGTTTTCTCGTTGCTTATAAGTTAAGTCTTCCTTGCACTTTAGTTTTCCATTTGAATAAGTAAGTTGCTGCTTATATCCTTTTCAGTCCAAATTTATAAGATATATTATTTGTTTAGTTAATCTTTTATCTCAGTTTAGTTACATTAATTGCATTTTTAGGAAGTTTGACTCGGTTTTTCATTTTGAAATATCTTTTGATTTTTTGTTTGTTAAAATATTTACACGACACTCTCTACCTTCGCATATATTTTGTGTCAACTCTAAGCTTACCAACCCCGGTAGATAATTAAAGAATAGGTGGATTAATTTAGACATTATAACACCCAACACGGATAATAGGGGGGGAATACAGTAAGTGGATTGTTATCTTGCAAGAGTTCAATCTTGAGTTTGTTTCATAAAAATCGAAGGAATCGTTGATCTTTATGGAGCTCATGTTAGATTTTTCTAGTTTGGACGAAGTTGAGGTTCATGAAGACTCTTTTATTGATGAGGATGTCTTCCTCATCTCAACTGCGGACCCTTGGTATGGTGACACCATAGTATATTTATAAACTTTGAATGTCTCTCCTCACCTCTCACATGATGAGCGTAAGTGTTTACGACATGTTGCTAGGAATTACCTCATTATCGGTAACACCTTGTATCTCAGTGGGGTGTATTCCATTTTACATTGGTGTTTGACTTATGAAGAGATTGAGACATTGTTGAATGATTGCCATGGTGGGGCAGTTTGTGGTCATTTATTTGGGTTCGCTACAACCCAAAAAGTATTGAGAGTGGTTTATTAATGGTTGTTGATATTTAAAGATTATGTCAATGCGGTCAAGCAGTTCCACCCTTGCCATGTGTTTGCACGGAACATACATTCATATCCCACCCTGTTGCACCCTATTATCACTGTCACTATGTTGGGTAAAAACATTAAACAATTTATAATAGAATTCCAATGATTTAATTTTCAATCCGGAGAGAGCGTAAACTTGTAAGGAACAAACAAAATATATGCAGGGGAAGAGTGTCACTGAACTTAATCTATAACTGAATTTGAATCTAAGTTATGAAAACAGGAAATTAGATGGAAATAAATCTAATTACAGAAAACATAAAATTGCATAAATTAACTTAATAAAGCAAAACTGAAATTGCATGAAATAAACTGGTATAAAGCAATCGAAATTAACTTGTGAGCTGACATAAAATCAATACTAAAAATGCATAAAAATAAATAACTGGAATTCTATACTAAGAACTCATAAGAAAGAAATAACTGAAAGTCTATACTAAGAACTCATAAGAAAGAAATTGCTGGAAATCTATATTAACATGGAGGAATCAAAAGATGTGAATTAAGAATCATCTCCATTACATAAAAATCAGAAATCCTATTCTATGACTAACTCTGAACTATTCTCTACTTCCAAACCACTAGAGAGGCCTCTAACCAAAATGAGGAGAGAGCCCTCCTATTTATACATAAATCCAAGATAACTGATCATAATTACAAATCCACTATTCTCTCAACCTATCCCCTAAAATTATCAACAAATAGACAAGTAATCCCCCCAAATCCTCAACAAATCTACAACTCATCCCTTTAAATTTTCAACCAAATATTGGATGAGATATTCTCTCCACATGCCCATGATCTTCTCCTTGAATTTAGCTCATATCTAGAAGATGAAATTCGAATCTGAGGCTAGGTGGCCACTTTTAAGCTTGCTAAAGTCTTCAAATACACCTGTACACATCACCAAACTCACCCAACTTTAAAGTATAATGAAAATATGTTATTTTTCTCAATAATTAACCATAAATTCACTCAAAATACTAAAAAATAAATGATTTGGAAAATGGTAATATAAACCCATATTTATTATGAAAGTGGTGGATGTTAATGGTTTTATGGAAGGATATAATGGAATAAGGTGATAAATAGTATGTGAAATGATGAATAAAATGTGGTCTTTTTGTGTCTCAACATACCCCTCAACTTGACTGTTTACATGTCCTCATGCAACTATGCATTGATTCCTTTAAAAATTTTGGCTTGTAGCTGAGGCTTTACATGATGATGGTATGTAACAGTAAATCATTCCATGATTTTGAAATGCATGAGTGGCAGCAATTTTTTTCTCTTTTTTTTATATATTTTTGTGGATGGTTCTTGTGTGACAACCATAACAAATGTTGGTTCTTGTGTTAACAACATTTGCTCATTTTATTTGTATTTTTGCTGCAATACATAATATTTATGCATTAGAAATGATGAACCATCAATGTATATTAGAAATCATTTTCTTCATATTATTAATCATGCTAATATATATAGCATAGTTTGGGAAATACATGTTGGTTAAGGATAAATGAGATGATGAATAGTTACCCCCGCCCCCCCTCCCCCTCCCAATTTAAGATTTATTAGGTTTATGAAAAGTGAGAAAGGGAATGTAGTGAGGGTATTTTCCAAATTCATTCATTTTCTAGCATTTAAGGAATTACATGGTTAAATATTAGAAAACAAAATACCTCCACTTCCCCAAAAAGATGATGAACTATACAAGAGGAATGTGGCTGATACTGCTACTGGATGTGAAGGATCTGAACTGCTGATTGGTTGGATGAAGTAGAAGATCAGCCCTGAAAGTAGAACTGTGGTACTCTCATATGGCTTAAGTATGCTGCTATAAAACTGTTGATGACAATCATGAAAAATATATAGTCTTCACCTGCTAGAAAACCCGATGGTACAATTCTTACCATGCAAATAAATGTGTCGATGTCGAACATGGAAAGAAATCATTGGATTACCGACCATTGATGAATGTCGTTAACCATTGTGAGGCGATCTCACCATTGATGTCAATGAGTGCCAAGGTACCTAAGTACATCGTGTAAAGTGTGAATAAATGAGTTGATGTCGAGCCACTTGCAAGATCTAACGATCAAGGGACATTGATGTATTCCCATGATTTTCAGTGAGAGAACTTGCCATTAAGGCATGTAAGCCTCAAGGTATTAAAAATGAACTCTTGTCTCTATCCCAGATAAGGTGTTGTGGTCGATGGGTCAAGACTTGTTGAAAGGTGGGCCTTAAGGAATCCCACGTCAGTCAACATGAGTTGTACATAATGAGTGGTAGGACTATAGATGAAAGATCTCATGGTCAAACAGTTTTGATGGCAGGGATAAATGTAGTCATGGAAAGGAAGCTGAATGGTTTTATTCATAAGGAAAAAGATAAACTGAAAATAAGGAAAAATGTGTGAGACTTAGAAAGGTAGACATGTAGAATGTTATGATGTATAAGGCAGGAAAGCAGTAGACTTTGACATGGATGACATACAAGCTTGGAAGGAAAAAGGGTAAGTGATCATACATGATGTACAATTGATATCTAAAAGGATTCTTTATAGCAGCAAATGTCATGACATGCACAAGGGGAAATATTTTTCTGCACGCCATTCGTTCGTCTTTGAATCTGCAAAAAGTTAGCATTTTCCTGCAACAAAATTGTGAGAGCATGAAAAATACAGAAAAATATGTGCTTAACAAACCAAGTCAAAGAAAATAAATGAAATGCTTTTATACCTGAAAGTGGCAACCCTTCTTGTCAAAACCTATTTCTGAGCAACTTGCAAAAACAAGTTAGCACAACGATCATAACATTTTGAGAAAATTCTAAATTCATTTAAAATTTTATGATTTTATTTATTAACTAATACTTTTTATTTATTTGTATGTTTTTAGCTTTGATTTTTATTTATTTTTTATTTTTGTAATGTTATCATACTTTTTAAGAGAAGTGTGTCTTTATGTAATGATTGCACAATAGGGAGAGATGGTCGACCCTTTCAATGGTCGACCCCTCTAAAAACATACCGTCTCATAATAGAGAAGAGTGTACAAATAAGTGATTTCTATGGTAAATTTGACAGCTTGAAAAATACACCTACCTCCCCCAAACGGAAAATGTGCCAGGTCTCATTGTGTAAGAATAAAAATCAAGAAGAAGGCTTGGCTGTGACTGCAGCTAAGCCTTCTATTTCAAAGACGCATATTAATTTTGTTAATTATTTAATGTTTTTCTTATAGTACTTTTTTATATTTATAATTTGTTTATTTTCCTAATATTAATATATAATTTTAAGTTTTGTGTTATAATAATGTTTTATTATTATTGTTTTTTAATATATTTTTATATTTTATTTATTTATAAAAACAATTTTATGGGTTTAATTTTGATAAGTTTATATATGAATATGAAATTTTATTATGTATAAAAAAAATATAAAAATAATTGTGTTTAAAAAATATAAAACAATTATTATGTTTATTTATTATTATATATAATAGTATATCAAGAGAAATCCCTAAATTATTATTTATATTAAAAAACTTTAAAAAATAAAAAAATAAGAAATCAAAATATATTTTTTATATTTTTATTTTATATAAATATATATAAAAACTAATTTGAATTTTATTATTTAATTTTTAAAAAACTTTTTAATTGTTTTAGAATGAGACAAATTACCAACTATCATAATAAAATGAAAAAAACAAATCACTTTATCGTGGCATGTTTAATGCACAATGAAATAAAAAACATGCTACCTCATACTAATTCATTAGTTGGATCAACTGACACTGATAGGTTCTTTATTTTTTAGTTTCACATTTGAATACATATGCAATGAATATTGTCATTATTTATATTGATTAGATAGGTGGAGTATTATTTTAGTGATGCAAATCTTAGTACTAATGACTATTTGATGAAATTTGTGAGTAAGGACCCGGAAGGATTTGGTACGAAAACTCTCTATTCTCCTAATCAGGGTACAAGTTATTATAATTCTTAGTTTCACATTTTTGTTACTTTACACTTTTTTTTTAAAGGTATTTTATGTTCAAGTAGAACAAAATAATACAATTATCAGGTGCTTTCTGTACATCCAAAACAACCTTCAACAGGTAGCAAAACTAAGAAACCTCCAAAAATCATTTGGTGCCCAAGATATACGTATGAATCTTTATGAGATTAAAAACCAAGATGGACCTCCTATGACTATATCCTCAAAATAAAAAAAACTATCATTGACAGAAGAAAAAAAATGTGCCATTGTTTTGCTTTCAGAAAAAAAAACAACATATTTGACTCAGAACCAAAAATTTGTAGAATTGACATATTACAATTTCTCATTTGTAGCTCTGTTCAGAAAACAATTAGTGAAGACCACCAATGGGAAATAGGGAGTCCATGCTCAAATTCCATTTAAACATAAATGATTTTGTTCGATGCAGATAAAACAATCCATAGGAATCTTGTTTAGTTCTGAGTATATATGCATAAAATTATTCTTAGGAGGCCATGTCAAAACGGGCCATCCACAAAAATGTTGATTTAGCCTTTATATTGATCGTATAGTAAATAAAATAAAGTCTTGGTTACTCTAATGATATGCATAAAACATCGAGACCAGTACATCAATAATACATCAATACCAGTACCAGTCTTAAATTATATATTATGGTGAACTGACTTGTTTCCGTGAATAAGATGCTTCAGTATTTTTCATTTGGTGATTCGTGGTAAGAGGCTTACCACTAGAGATGAAATAAAGAGCCGCTTCAACCGGAACTCTGGAAAATACTTATCAACCAAATAGCCCATAAAGGTACCGTGAAGCCATGAAGCCAGACTATAGACCTGAAGCAGCTGCCATGTATAACCTTTTGGTCTTTGGGAACTATGCACGTTGTTTTATAAAACTAGAAAGTGGATTCCTATCAGACGACTTTCGGTTGAGGAGTGCGATTTGAGTCCTCCCACCTCTGGAGCGTTTATAAAGCAGATTGGTCAAGTCATGTGCCATTGGGGAGTGCACCCACTCTTCGGCACTATTTAGTTTCGATTGGTGAACATATTTTTATTTTGAGTGGGCTTCCTGGTTTTCTGTGGGTGTGTATTCACAAAAGCAATACCACTACCACTCTTTTTGTTTATGAAATGTAGCCATTTTTTCACAAATGACCATAGATACCATGTTCCTCAATATCTTCCTCTGCCTTATATTTAAAAGGAATAATGTGCCAAATCTCAAAAGAATTGTCATTTGTACTTGAGATATCAACTAAGCTTGACCCAAGATGAAAATGTACACGATAAGGCTCTCCATCACCATTTTTGCACTGATAAAGAGTGATGAAAACCATGATTGAGATTGTCCCATAATTGGCATCATATTTGTTCTAATCGTGACATTTTATCACTGAAATAATATTGAACAATAAAGAATACGATGAGGTTGTTTTTACAAGATGGTGCCATGCGGCTAGGGTTAAGGAATTATTTGTCACCTTACCAAGACAGAGTTTCCTGCACATTATTTCTCTTTGGATTGTTTCTGTCATACCTTGACTCCACTAGCCCTAATGTACATTGTTCTGTGAAGGAAAGGTGGACGTCTTGGTACATAGTTTTAATGTACCAACCGACAGTAGAGGAGATGAAATATTGATACTTAACCTACAAGATGAGATGGCAGGCAGGTATGAGAGAATACGATGAGTTTTTTTTTACAAGATGATGCCACACGGCTAGGGTTAAGGAATTATATGTCACCTTACCAAGACAGAGTTTCCTGCACGTTATTTCTCTTTGGACCATTTCTGTGATACCTCGTCTCCACTATCCCGAATGTATATTGTTGCGTGAAGGAAAGGTGGACAGCTTGGTAAATAGTTTTAATGTACCAACCAAACATAGAGGAGATTAAATATTGATACTTAACCTAGGAGATGAGATGGCAGGCAGGTATGAGAGAAATTACTCCAGAGGATAAAAAAATGTTCAAAGAGATAAGGTTAGTTGAATTGGTGTACTACGATCCAACTTCCTCACCTGGAATCTCGATTTGTTTTAGATTTTATGTAAACTCCGATGTCAATGTTAGGAGATATTACAACTGCCCCATGCCATGAGACAGATTTAATTCTGTTATGAAAGGTGTGCATCACATAAGGTAGGTGTTTGTAATCGAGGAGATCTCAGCACTGATGTTCTGGATATGTGTGGGTTGTTGTATCAAGCAATGATTAGCTAATGCGATGGAGATGTCACAGTTTGAAGGAGAATCTCCCAGAAGGATTCATATTGATAATATCGATCCCCCAATGATCAGCTAAGAGTGGAATTGAGTCTTCCTTTCTGTTAAATAGCAAGCGACCATCTTATTTACGATTTGATTCAGCGCCACCTACAAGACCGAATAGGGGTAATCCTGACTAGTGTCCATAGTTAATCTTTTACATAGTTTCTCTTCCACAACATCTTCCTTCGTTACAATATTACAGTATTATTTATTCTATTTTTGCTTATTTATTATTGTTATGTCTTATGTTGTTTCTGATTTTATTTGTTTGTTTGTTCCAGGTTCTGCGTGGGCTAGAAAAGATCTGAATGTTTCATGTTTTGTTTTTCATTTTTACTGTATTTTCTATTCTATGTTTGCTAGTTTGTCATATCAAAAGACAAATCAAAAGATAGGTCGAAGGCGCATATCGAACGATAAGTAGAATGCATAGATCGAATGCTAGATTGAAAGATGGAATGTTTGCAGGTTTTGTACAACAGATTGTTTGCAGGTTTCACATGTCCGATTGTTTCCAATTGCGCATAAAGGGCTGAAATTTTTTTATTTTTTATTTATTTTATATAATTTTTATCCTAATTTTTTTTATTTTTTATATATGTTAAACCTTGCATCATTTATATATATATTATAATATAATGTTTATTATTTTTATTATAATGTTTATTATTTTTATTATATCCTAATATCTAATGTCTACAGGTTTTATCAAATTAGTATTTCAAATCTATTAGAACTAAAAATTTTAACAAAGATACTTAAATTTTAATTAAATTTTTTTTTTATATTCTCATTTTAAATTTTTATTTTTAAAGCAGATATAAAATAAATTTTTATTCCTAACAAAAATTATAAAGGTGTCAATTAAAGGGTAGCATTTTTATTATAAAATTTTTACTTTTTATAAACTAAATTTAAATGTTTATTTTTTTACAAACTAAGATTTAAAACAAGCATTGTATACTAAAACAAAGAATTATAGAGGAAAATTAAAATTAATATTTGTTCATATATTTTTTGTTTATCTTTTTTTTAATTCTTCTTAAAAGAATTTAATTTTTTTATATTTTTTATTCCTAATATGACTTAAAATTATTTAAATAAACATGAAAGTTGAGAAATCAGAATTTCAATTGTTTTTTCATAAATGTTTTTAAATCTAATGGATTAAGACTATCTTTAATTAAAAACCAAAATAATAAAGAAGACAAAGATGAAAAATTTTGTAAACAAAAACATTAAAGCAAATTAAAGCATCCTACATGCTAATTTTAAATTAGAAATAAAACTAAAATCTACCTACTCTAATTAAAAATTAAAAATTATTTACATAAAATGAAATTTCCAATGCAACCATCTATCTAAAAGAAGTAAAAGAATGTTCACATATGATTTTACAAAATGAAACCTAATGTATTCAAATTGTAAATGTAAATTAACAAACTAAAAACAAAAACAAGACTAACCTGACCTAACCTAACACTTACCTGGAACCTCTGTTTGATGCAGCTTTCGTTTTCATGATGGTAACTCGAGATCCCTTCTTCATCCTTTTCAATCTCTAGTTCGAACATGTATTCTTTGTCTGATATGCAGGATTCTTCAAATGTTGACTCTACATTGTTCGCTTCAGGAAGAGTGATTTCATCCTTGACTGTTGTCAATATCTTCTCTTCTTGAGAAGAGGAAATCCTAGCTTTTGCTAGGATCTCAATGAGCTTCTCTAAGATTATGCTCATCGTAAAACTAAAATCAAATCAAATGGAGAAAAAAAGAAAAGAGATAAAAAATGAGTACATGACAAATGCGACAAATAGCACAAAATGAGTTAGTAAAAAAAACAGAAAATAAAAAGTGCACCAAAAATCTATATAAAACAAAAATGATCTAAAATTAAAACAAGTTAGTATGAAATAAAGGTGCCCAAATATGAAAGCAATCCAAACTTTAAACTACAAAAATGTAAATGAAAAATGAAAACTTGCATAAAACAAACTTGCATTTGCAGAAAAATAAAGAACTTGCAGGAAAATAAACACTTTGCAAAAAACAATCAAGGCTTTGGGGAAACCCACTAAAGTGGATGCATATGGATGTTACACCATAGAAATTCTGTGGTGAATTCGTCTTTGGATCTTACAGTTTCCCCTCCCCCTTTCTATCTAATAAAAACAGACTATCTACCTATCTATACTCTAATCCCTTTTAGCACCTCCCTGGCAACGACGCAAAAATGTTGGGTAAAAACATTCAACATTATTATAGAATTCCAATGATTTAATTGTCAACCCGGAGAGAGCGTAAACTTGTGAGGCACAAACAAAATATATGCAGCGGAAGAGTGTCATTGAACTTAATCTATAACTGAAGTTGAATCTAATTTATGAAAACAGGAAATTAGATGGAAATAAATCTAATTATAGAAAACATAAAATTGCATAAATTAACTTAATAAAGCAAACCTCAAATTGCATGAAATACACTGGTATAAAGAAATCGAAATTAACATGTGAGCTCACATAAAATCAATACTGAAAATGCATAAAAAGAAATAACTAGAATTATATTCTAAGAACTCATAAGAAAGAAAAAACTGAAATTCTTTACTAAGAACTCATAAGAAAGAAATTGCTAAAAATCTATATTAACATGGAGGAATCAAAGGATGTGCATTAAGCATCATCTCCATTACATAACAATCATAAATCATATTCTATGACTAACTCTGAACTATTCTCTACTTCCAAACCACTAGAGAGGCCTCTAACCAAAATGAGGAGAGAGCCCTCCTATTTATACATAAATCCAAGATAACCGATCATGATTACAGATCCACTATTCTCTCAACCTATCCCTTAAAATTCCCAACAAATAGAAAACTCATCCCCCTAAATCCTCAACAAATCTACAACTCATCCCTTTAAATCCTAAACCAAATATTGGATGAGATATTCTCTCCACGTGTCCATGATCTTCTCCTTGAAGTTAGCTCATATCTAGAAGATGAAATTAGAATATGAGGCTAGGTGGCCATTTTTGAGCTTGCTAAAGTCTTCAAATACACCTGTACACATCACCAAACTCACCCAACTTTAAAGTATAATGAAAATATGTTTTTTTCTCAATAATTAACCATAAATTCACTCAAAATACTAAAAAATAAATGATTTGGAAAATGGTAATATAAACCCATATTTATTATGAAAGTGGTGAATGTTAATGGTTTTATGGAAGGATATAATGGAATAAGGTGATAAATAGTATGTGAAATGATGAATAAAATGTGGTCTTTTTGTGGGTCAACGCAGTCCCTTCACCAAGTGGGGGGTTAACTTTATGGATTGCAACCCAGTTTCAGCTCAGGGGCACCATCACATCATAGTGGTCATGGAGTACTTCATGAAATGAGAAGAGGCTATGCCTACTATCAAATTTGATAGTGAGATGACCACTCACTTCGTATTCAATCAGAATATTACGTGTCTTGGTATCCCGAGAGAGCTTGTCACGGACCATGGAAGGAACTTTTAGAATAGGATGATGGATGAGTTATCTTCCAAATTGGGGTATAAGAAAGAGTATTCATCTTCTTATTATCCTCAAGCGAATGGACATGTCGAATATTTTAATAAATCCCTTAAGTCCATTCTACAAAGGATAGTTGCACAAAGAAAAAATAATTGGAACATTATGCTTTACCTTGCTTTGTGGGCCTACCGAACCGTAGTTAATACTGCCATCGATTTTTCTCCATATTAGTTAGTACATGGGGTGGAGTCAATATTTCCAATTAAATGCAAGATCCCTTCATTAAAAATAGTTCGATAACTCTTACCAGAGACTTCTGACTTGGAAGAACGTCTGGTCCACTTATAACACCTCGATGCGTATCATCGTGATTCCTTAGGGGCTATTGAAATGAATAAGCATCGCTGCATTAAGGTCCAATATGATAATTCTATCTGTGCCCGAAGATTTAGCAAGGGTGACTTGGTTCTTTTATATGACCAAGCTAGTGAACCGTTACGGGTGGGTAAGTTCAACCCCATGTGGCATGGACCATATGTGGTTAAACGAGTCTTAGAGAAGGGCGCATATGAGATGGAATATTATGAAGGGACAACCTTGGTGGAGCCTAGAAATGAGATCTATCTTAAAAAATATTATGCTTAATGCTTAGCCGAGGCTGATACTTTGTATATTAGTGTACAATCGTATACTTTTACTTTTTCTCCCCTTGTAGCGATTTGGTTTGTTGACACGCTTTCCTTTGTTGTGGTAGATGTCCATGAAGTCTTCGATATATGTAGGATACGCTGACGATGCCAACCACCATACCCATTCCTCATCCTCAGCTTCCTAGGTCATTTATATGTCTATGGGTCATGTTGTGTCTTCAGGGGTATTATATGTCTCCGACCATCATACAACAATTTTGTTGAATATAGTATCGTGACTGAGCTACTACGCGATGCCATCTATCAAGGTATTCAATCCCTTGAGGTACGTATTGGCTCGCAATTGGTTATCTCACAGTTAAATGGCATGTATCGTATCATAGATCCGACTTTATTACGGAGATTCTTACGGGTAAGGTTGTTAGAACAAAAATTTGAACACATAACATATGTTAGCACAGATTTTGTTCCATATGATTTGAAGCAATTTTAAGGGAAAAAGAGATTCAATGGTGTTTTGGGTAAAAGAAGAAAAATATTTTTTCACAACGGGGGCAAAATTTTATTCATTTTGATAAATTTAGTTTTATAAACAAATTTTTGGCTGTATGGTAAAAAATTCTGTATTCTTGGAAAATTTCGTATTCTTGGTTCTAAAAGGTTATTTTAAAATATCAAAAAGATATTGGCCCAAGGCCAATATTCCAAGTATGGTGTAGCACTAAGAAGAATATGTAATTTTCAATGGGGGCCACACAATCACAATATCAAACTCCGCCCAAGAGCCAAGCTTACAAACAATACTCATATTTGTTCCTTGATGCATGTAGAAACTGCTAGGAAATATAAACCCTTGAAAACGTGTTTCACTTTATGTATGTGGGATATTACCACAAAGCAATTTTAAAAAATATGCAGGAGTTGCAAAATTTACAAGATACGAAAGTTATTAAAAAGGGACGTGTATATATTTTGACAGGAACAACAGGTGGCAAGCTATCATTTTTTCACATCACAGGTGGAAGCAATTTCTATATTATGGTGTGCTTGAATGTGTCAAAAGGTTATACTCTCCTAATTGCAGACCTTTCTCCTGGAAAATATCATGGTTGCCTTCATATTCTTCTTCCATGTCTCGATCAAGATATGATATTTGTCTGTCAACACTTTTTCACGGGAGGCAAGGCCATTTCCATGTAGCTTGAGGGCGCATAAATTAAGGGCTGGGGTAACATTTATACAAACACATGAGCAACCACCAAAAAACATGATGCAAAACACATTTGTTGGTACTCGTGGAAGTCTTACTCATCAGCCGAATCTTGAAGATTTCCCAGTTAATACTCTTGCTTATGAATATCTTGCTGAAATCGAGGATTTAAATCCAGTTAAAGTTTGAAAGTTTACTTTGTAGAAGCGACATGTGCCAATATGTTATAGTAATATAGCGATTAATATTCAGGAGAATGTTGATGGTTATAAACTTGATGATCCAAGATATAAAATATTTCATTACCATTTGTCCTGTCATTTACCTTTGTGAAAACAGTTGAATCTAATCATGGTCCAATTTTGAATGCAGTTGAAATTAGCAAATATATTCAGGGAAGTTCAAAAACAAGTAGCAAAGATGTTGTTGTTTTGATTGCATTAATATCTATGTCATCAGTGAGTGATTGAGCAGATGAAGAAGAGTTGTTCATGGAGGAATTCCTCTAAATAATTTATAGTTAAAAACTCCTGCAAACAAAATCAACGATCAACGGCATAGGTAAAAGCACATATCAATCCAATGGCTAGAAAGAATTTCACGCAAGCAACTTGCACAAGGTAATTAAAAATATGGATTTGTGAAATGATCTTAAACGGTGGATAGAATGAACAGTTAGATCAACATGTGTATTACATCAACGGTTGAGGTCGATTCCGTAATGTGAACTTTCACAGGAAAATGATATTTTGAAATATGCAGAATTTCTATGTTGCCGGTAAGTTCAGACACGTGGAAAACATCCATTATCCAGCCAAATTGATCAACCGCTCAAAATAATTCCATTGATATAATAGAGGGAGGTTAATTTTCACCAATGTTGTAAATTGCATTGGTGAATTTTTAGAGGAAGTTTATTGCAACACTTATTGCACTCAGGCTTCCTGGGAAGCATTCTTTTCATTACTTTGTCTTAGGTAGCTATCTCTTTGTAAAAACAAAGATGAGCTACATTTTTAAAACAACACGCAAATGAAACAAATGAAATTTTTTTAGTTTGATTCCCAGGTCGTTTCTTTGATCATACTCAAAATTAAGGATGCAAAGGCTTAAAGTGACAAATCAGCTAAGTTACATAAACAATAAAGCAATTTCTCTGAAAATGATTGTTTTAGTCATTTATTTCAATCAGCTGTTTCTGCCAAATGAAGAAGATTATTTCAAAACAGAAAGAGTATTTTCCTTATAACATGCTGATATACAATAACCTCCTTCTTTTTTTACAGAGGTATCACATATTGGGAGAATCAAATTCATCTTCAAAGGGCAATTTTCCAGATTTGAAAAAATCTTGTCTAAGTCACAACTTCAAAATCAGATTCTGAGGAGCGGGAGAGGAATATGGAAAAATGAAGACATGGGTTTTGTCGGGAACATGGTAAATTACAAAAACGTATTTCACATTTTACACATATTTTACCATTTGAGGTATGCAGGTGGGGCTTTGAAGCCTATTTTCAGCCGTCTGCATCTTGAAATGAAGAAAATTCGTCATAACTATTTCTATTTTTAGAGTTTAGTTAGAGTTCCAATTCAAGATAGGGTAGAGGTTGTTTTGATATAAATTCATGTGTAATAGATATATATAGGGTTGTATTTTCAAGAGAAGAGAGGATTTTCATTGTAATGGCTTTTATTTTCAGTAGATGAATAAAAATTGCAGAGATGGAAGGTTGAGGTTTCCACGGCAGAGATTTCTTGTGCCATCTTTTTCTTCAATAAGTGATCTTCTTGTGACTGTTATTCCATTTTTTTCCACTCCATTTTGTTTTTTGTTTCATGATTGAGTATTAGTTTTATGAACTAGAATTCATCTTTCATTCCCTAGTTTAATTTTTTTAATCATTTTCAAACCATTTTCTGCTAAAGTCTAGAAGAACTCACCCAAGCTTGGTGCTCTACTTGATGGTCTCTCCTCTTTGTCTTCTAATCAACCTGAAAAAATACTTAATACTGAGGAAGTGGTGTCTATATTTCCTCTATCCATGATCCTTTCAAACCGTTACCTCTTTCAACCTAACTCAGATATGATTGTTGACTCCATTTCCCAATGGTATCCTCCCTGATTGTTTTAACAAACCTTTTTAAAACAATTTATGCTATCAGAAATCTGACATGTGAGTTTCATTGATTGAATATCCTGAGTGTGAAAACCTTATAAATAGTCAGATATACCTCTCTGACTGTATTGGGTTGGAAATACAGTCTAAAGTGGTTATGTTTTTACCTCGGGATCTACCTTACACAACCTAGATACATTCTAAGTGCTAACAAATTGGCATCATTTCTAGGGAACAAGGGTTCAAATATTCCCTGGGCATGAACGAAAAATTTGCAAATTTGATTTTTGATGGTGAAAAATAGTCAAACATCAAGAAGGTTGTGTATCTTTAACCTGGCGACTCCATTTCATAAATTTTGGCTGACTCCACTGGTGGCATGATCTAGAAATCAAGTTTCTAAAGAGAACCGACATACTCTACTGGGGAAATGATCTCATTGTAAAGACATGGAAAAGCATCATGAAAATATAAGGTACTCAAGTTTCATATTTCTCCAAGGCATCTTATCATTTCTTGTAAATATTTTCATATGCTTTCCTAATATTGTCAAAAGAATCCCTCATTGCTTATTGCATTCCAAACAAAATCATGAATTTACTCTTGTATATCCTTATTTGCAAACTGAAAGTATCTCTTTATATTGTGCATATGATTTTGATCAAGAAATTTTATTTGAGCCACATAAGAACAATGATCCGTTTTGTGAGCCTCATGATACCAAAGTTGATGTTACATCCTTTCCACATAGCCCTGTTTCTTCCAATATTCCAAACCGGTACAAACCACTTCACCTACCTCATGTTATTCATGATTTTCCTACAAAGCACTACAAATACCTTCCAAGATTTGATGGAGTATCCGTAATCTTACATCTAAAAAACATCTACAATATTTTGAACATTTCCTTGACCTATTTGAAGTAGAGCATGATGATGTTTGTATGAGGGCCTTTTCCCAATCTTTGCAAGGAGATGTTAAGGAATGGTTTAAGCACTTACAACCTGAATCCATCCGTACATGGGAAGATTTTTCTAATGTCTTTTTGAAGTTTTGGGGTGAGAGGAGGTCATTGTACCAAGTTATTTTAGAGTTTTATTCCACGAAGAAACATGAGGGTGAAACCATGTCTAGTTTCAACAAAAGGTTTGCAAGATTTTAATACAATATGCCAAAAGATATTCAACCATTAGAAGGTGCTGCTAAATTGCATTATGCATCTACCTTCCCTCCCAAATTGTCATTTCTTCTTGGAGAGAAAGTCAATCACATTGCAGCATATGTTTATTGATTCATTAGAGGTTGAAGACAATCTTAGGATGTCTAAAAAACTTTAGTCTAAGACAGTGATAATAGAATTGAAAAGGAATTAGAGTTGAATGAGCAATATGAACAAAAAGAACTTACCCTTCCTTCCAATTCTGTTTTTGTGAGCAAGAAGATGATCAAACCAATGATGTACAAGAAAAATGTTTTAATCAATTGTTTCATGAAGATTGCAATCAACCCGTAATCAATATTGTTAGTGATTATTTGAAAGAAGTTTTCAGGCTACCTGTATATGATGAATATGAGGCTGATTACTTGGATTATGTACCCAAACAAAGAGTTGCATATTTTGCAAATTCTAGGCCAGTTAATGGAGAAATTTTGATTGTAATCCATGACCAAAAGGTCAAAAATAGAGAGGATAGTGAGTGTGATGAAAGTGACTATTTGCCTTTAAGTTATTCTTATTTTGAATTGCTGAGAAAAATACATAAAGTCTCTAAACAAAAACAGAAATTTGAAATAATATAAAATTTCATAAACTATTTTGAAATTGATGATGAAAAGGAAGAGAAATCAGGTAATCACTCTCAGCATGTGGAAAAACCAACAGTGTGTAATGAAGAATTAAATCAAAAAGAAGAATATGGAGGTTCTAAAATGAATATTTCTTCATATTTTTCAAATTCAGAAATTTCATGTCAAGAAGAATGATTTTGTTCGCTTGATTTTATGGAAGAAAAGAATGATATTTTCTTTGAAATGCATAAAAAGAATCAAATTTTAAATTCTAATATTTTAAATGAAGTTGTGGATGTCTCGCTTCGAAATTTTCATGAGATTTACTTGCATGGTCCTTTTGAAAAATGGTCTGAAAGTATGCAATAGGAGTTACTCTTTGAACAACCATGTCATGGCAAGTTAATGACAGAAAAAATTGAAGGTTTGCATGTTTTTTATGATCTGATGGCTGATTATATGGATAGAATTTTCAGTCAGGATGGTTGATTATGCTTCTATCAAAAATACCACATCTTTTATCATAACTGTTTGTCATTATGGTTTTTAATTCTGATTTTAATGAAGCATGAGGAAGAAGCTTGTTTATTGGATCAGTTGCTTGATTGGATTCATTGGAAGTGATATGTTACTTAACCCGACACTTGTGCTCGGTTAAGTAGGGTAGGTAGGTGTGAATAAGCTCGACATGATGAGCATTTATTTCAGCAGTTTTCAGTTTCAAATTTTAGGTTTGCAGTTACAATTGGTTTCAGTCTTTAGAGGATGAATGGGCGTTAGGTTACATCCTGTAGTATGGATTAATTACAGGTTGACAGGGATTTGTTTGTAGAACGTTTTGAGTGGCTAGTTTCAGAACAGAATAGGTTGAGGATTTTAGAGAAATATTGAGATAAACCCAATGGATTTGGAACTTGGTCTACAGGGTTCTTTGCTACCTCGCAGGGAGGATAACATCCCCAATTAGAGGTAGTTGCTAGCACATATTTTGTTCCATGTGATATTTGTTTCAAGGAATTATGCAACCGGTGCGGACACTGCTTGTTCCTCTATCTTGTAAGACACAAGAGTAGAACAAAATAGCATAGCAACATATCCTTCCCCTAGATAACCAATTTGATCAACATGAAACCAAAATCATACCTCATATCTAAGTCCTTTTCATCCTTGTTCCAAAAGTCCTTGCAAAATTCAGTACCTGCAAAAGAGATTAAAAGACGAAAGCACAAAGTCAGAGCATCATGACAAATCAATCATCTATGTTAGTGATCAAGGATTCTAACAAAATTTAACTGATATTAACTCACATTAAATACGGGAAAGGGGTACACTTTTGTATTAATAATAAGAGAGTAAAGTTACAACCATAAAGCCTTGATGTTGCTAGCTTTATCCTCTACAAAAGATCTACAATCCTTCACACTTACAACATTCTCTTCACACATAAGCTCACTCTATCTTTCCTCTAAAACAGATATCCGCCCAACAACATAAGGGTGCTTTCTTTGGCCTCCCCCTCACTCACTCCATGAAGGCTTCATTTATAGGCCAAATATGATGAGATTCACTTGGGGAATGGATAGGAGCTAATCCCAATAGGTGAGGAAGGAGAATGTCCCCTCTCCCTAGATAGTAGGAACCAACTCCATGGAGGATTTCCCAAGGAATATTCTAGAATGTTCTTTTTTTCATGTTTTGGGTTGATCAACGCACTTGGCTTCAGGTGAAGAAGTGTCGGCGCCTTTTTCTCAACAAGGAGAAGCATCAACTGCACCTACTACCAAAAGGAAAATTAGAGCTGGCGCACTTTGCTCCACTAGACAGAGCACCGACGATGCTTTGTCATAATTGGGGAAAAGCGTCGGCCTTCCTAAGGATGGATTAAAGATGCTAAATGAATCCCAGTCTAGGATTTCTGAAAGGAAAACAAGAAACTGTGGAATTTTCAGGTGCAACATAATGCCCCCCAAAGTATGAGACTAGAAGGAAGTGATAGGTGAAATAGTTTGTTAGATGTCAACCAGGTATATAGGCAATGAGAGATGAGCTCATAACTGACTTATCTGACTTGATCATGGCTATGGACCAATACAGTGCAGATCCATGATGATGACTATGTCATGGATACCAATGATATACTATAGATCCATGAATAGCTGATGTAGGAGGTGGAACATAGCTACGGAACATATAAAGTAGATCCATATTATCCATCCTTAAATACTAAACACAACCACCAAACATACAATGTGGATCTGTGCCAAGAATCTAACTGATCTTCAACCGCAACCTAAGGATAGGAAACTATGCTAATGAACCCTAACCGCTCAGGGTATTCATTCCAATCCCCAACCGATACGATTCTAACCATGTGAATAGATGTTTTGACATCAAACATGGTAGAAACCACTTGATTACTAGTCATTGAGTTATATTTTTAACAAGTGTGAATGAAATAATCATTAATGTCAATGATACCCAAGGTATATCAGTACATTCTCCCAAGTGCGAATGTATGTTTTAAAGTCGAACACTTGATAGAATCTTTCAATCAAAGGTCATTGATAAAAACCTACCATTGAAAGCGAGGAAACCTGCCATTAAGGCATGCAGGCTTCAAGTTAATTGACTAAGTTTCTAAGTCTAATTCCCGGATGATGAGTTGAAGTAGATAGGAATAGACTCGTCAAAGGAGGGCCATGATTATTCCCCCATCAGTGACATGAAACACGGAACAAAATTTGATTTGAAGTGACAAAACTGACTCAGACATGACTAACTTTATGAATAGATAAAGTTACCGATGAGTTATTTTTTGGAAGAGACGTCCTTTGAACAATTTACGACATGACAAGTGACTTGGAAACATTGAATTGATGAGACCGAAACCAGGTGCAATGCAAAGAATATGACAAAGAATTCTTTGAATTGAATCAAAGGATTCAGGTGACTCAAAAAAGTGGATCAACTTGGAGACAAGATGAATACCCAATTGTTTAGATATGCAAATGCAGACAGGTGCCATGTTCAAAGGTGGACTGTAGAATGCCATAAATATAAATGAAAAACATTCCCCTTTCCCTGAATTTCCCCATCTTGAAGGATGAGTGCCTCTTTTCATTTTTATGAGTCCAAAAAGGGTAACAAACACTCGTTGTAGCTCATCAAGAAATGAGTCCATTCTCACATATTTTGTGAACCTAAGAAAGGAGGGATTCCTTCCAAGATAGGGTCTTTCACCCTTTGATTTTATGAGTCTGATGAAAGTGAACTAAATATCGTTCATGTTTAGAGAGTCTGAACGAAGATGCAAGAAGACTCCAAAAGGTCTTTTTTTGTAAATAGCCATAATCGGTCCGAAAAATTGATAACCTGCCATAGACTAGTCGGTCATTCTGATACTTTTACAAGCGTGAATGTAACAAGCTCGCTTGGAAATATTTTTGTGTTTTTAAGGAGTCTGAAAAGAGCTTAAATATAACTCCGTAACGGGTTCTCTTTTTCATAATCCAGTTCTTACGAGTTTGAAAAAGCAGTAAAAGTGAACTCGACACGCTTTTACTGGTTTTTAATGAGCATGTGAAAAGTGTAAAAATACACTCGGTACCTTTTCATTTCCACTTTAAGCTTGAAAAAGACAAAAAGAGCTTATGTCATAGCCACGAGCCATATGGATTTGACCTAGAAGCTTAAAAACACATTAAAGCCAACTCCAGTAGAAACTATACAAAATAAATTATAAAAACCTACATTATTAAAGTAATTTTGGAATTAAAAATAATTTCTAATTAAATAATAATAATAATAAATACCAAAATTGCTATAAATAGGAGGGAATAGTAAAATTTCTTACCATTGTTATTTTACCATTTGAAGAAATTGGAGTTGGAGCAAAAAGAGGAAAGCTTCTTTTGGTGATTGTGAGTGCCACGGTCCATCGTTTCTCAAACCGCTTGGAAGAGGTAAATGCCAAAGCCATTATGTTCATTCCCACTATGATGTTTTTTGTTTTAACTGGAGATGGGGGGTTTTGGGGGTGTTTTGGAAGCCCAAAATGTGCGCTGGGAGGTGTCGTTTTTTTCCAACCATGAGCACGACGATGCTCTGTCACGCTGGGACAAGTGTGCCGTAGGCGCTCTGTTCACAGCCGACAGGAGCACCTAAACTCGGTGCTCTGTAGTTTATATACAAAGGTTCCATAGGTTCTCTTTCTGTGGCCAGTAGAAGCGCTGGGTGCTCTGTCTATGCAGAAAAAACGTTCTGCAACTAGGGTTTTTCCAAAAAGTATCCCCCTCATCCATCAAAATCATTTTTTTGTGTTTCCCCCATCCATGGTGTGAGTTCTAATACATGTTTTCTATGTTGTGCAGGTGCAAAACAATATCCATGCCATCCAATATGGAAAGAGAGTGAGCATGAAACAATAGATAGAGCCAATATGGATGCCATCCTTAGACACGATGAAACCAAGCAATCAACTAGTTTCGACACAGAAAACACATTTGTGGGGGTTGAAATGAATGTTGAAATGATGAAATATAAGAAAAATAGCTCTCAGATGATCGACATGAAGGCCCCACTATAGTAGAGTGAGTAGGTAGGTCATCGAGATAGGGCTCCACAACGTGTTTGATATCATGAAAAGCATACGACATGGTGCGTTGAAACATAGCGGCATCATTTTTTAAGCCAAAAGGTAATTTGCAATAGGCAAAGGTCCATTAATGAAAATATTATGCTTATATCATAGTTATCGAGTATTTGATCGATATAGAGAGTGGGGAAATTGTCTTTGGAACAAGCCCAATTCAAATCCCTAAAATCGATGCAAACCCTGATAGTACCCTGCATTTTGTTCACAAGAACTATATTGATACCCATTTAGTTAAAGGTACAAGGTATATGAAACCAACCCTTAGAATTTTTTCAACTTCCCCCTTAATGGATGCTTCTTTTTGTTGATGTAACTGGCGTTTTTTTTGGCGAACTGGCTTTGCACTAGGGTAGGTTTTGATCTCATGAACGACAACGGAGGGATCAATCCATGGCATTTCTTCATATTTCCAAGCGAAGACATCTCAAAATTTCTTGAATAAGTCCGTATATAACTGAACCTCGGAAGGCGAAGATTTCTGGCCTATTTCAATATTTCGTGAAACACCAGCTTTCACTGATATATCCACGAGCATAGTTTTGGTAATATTGCATAGATTTCCCTCAGACTCGACATCATGAGTGAGGATCGGAGAGTAAGGGTCTGTGACTATATCAGATGAAAATACTAATGCGAAGTGCTCTTCTACCACATGGCAAGAGCGAAGGAAAGAGGATCGATGATGATGATATCTCCAAGGAATCTCTTCCAGTGACATATTTTCCATAATGGATTCATCAATAGGAAGTGTATGTGAAATATTTTCTAGAGATGGGGGGTGGCTGTCTAGCCAACATGGTAGGTGATAAAAATATGAGGCCACCAACAAAATATCATTGATGGTAGGTTCACTGGTGGATTGTATTGCATTGTAGACTTCCTCAAAAGGACTAAGTGATGTTGATTCAACAATAGATTTTCCTTTGTCTATGATAGAGGTAGAAATCATATTTACGGATGCAGCCTACGAAGCAGGAGGAGGATTTGATAGTGGAAAGGCTCCCATGAGTGAAGAGTATTTAAGAAGGCCTACTCTGATATTCTGATACTATGGGGTAGCCAAAAGTGGGACATTGTTTGCATCATTGGAAATAGAATTAGGAGTAATGAAATCTAATTGATCTATAGTAACAATCCTTGGATTGGGAACTAGACGATCCAAAAAATGGTCGATGCTATGGCTTGCATAGCATAAAAATAGTTATGTCCTAGTAGTAGGTTGTATTCCAAAGGAGCATCAACGAATTCAATGTGGATGGAGACTGATTTCCCCCCCATTTCAATCTGGATAGCAGGCAGTAATCCATTGGGTTTAAATATGTGACCATCAAATGCCTTGAGTGTGGTAGGTGAATGGTTAATATCAGGAGAACTAATGGCTCTCCAACAAGACAAATACATAACCAAAGTAGAGGCTCCCTCGTCCAAAAATGTACGACAGATATTCTTTCTGGTAATTTTGGTGGATAGTTGGAAATCCAACTGATGTGAGAGCCTAGTTTTAAAGTCATCCAGTTTGAAAGCAATGATGTTATTATTCTCAGGATCCATAGCTCCAAGTGCTGTAAGCAATTTTTTTTGCTGGGTGGGACAAGTTTGGAATACTTCTAGGGTCGACATAGCACATGGTGCCTGGGACAAATCTTCTACAATTTTATAGTATTGGGCAGCATGTGCATCAGGATTAATAACGGACTTACGAAGCATACTCTTGGGTGAGTAAAACATTTCCTCAGGTATAGTTTTTTCAATATGAAGACCATTACTAGGAGGAGGTGTGGATGTTGAGGGTTTATCAGATGGAACTTCATCAGGTTTCTTCTCTAGAGGGAGGTCATAACTATGTGCTCTTGTATTCAGATTAATCATTTCACTGGACATCATTTTTACTTCATCAATGGATGAAGAAGGCCCATGCAAGTATTGATGATCAATCAATTGTTGTTGGGTGGGGAAAGGATCTTTGAGAACTGTTGGGATGGGTGAAATTTTCAAAAACTTGTTAACTTCCTCATGACAAGGACATTCTTTAGTGAAATGACCACCTCCACAAATTAAGTAGGGATATTTTACCTTTCTCTTACCTTTGGAATCGACATCAAGATTTCGTGATTTATTACCTTCCTGTTGATTATTAGGTTTTATTTATTTATTCTTACCTTTCTTTTTTCCACTTGAAGATTCACTGGATTGGACCGCATTTACCTCGGTAGAAGCAACAAGAGGGGGTGTAGTTTTGGGTGGTGGTGTTGGTTGACTTACTGGTGCTGCGGGTTGAGTTTTCTCCTTGGTATATTTTCCTATCATTTGTATTTGAAATGAACCAAGGATGCCATCAACAAGTGGTTTAGTTGTTGGTCTTGATGGATCATTTGTGGGTCGAGGAGCATGGGGAATTAAATCATACAAAGTACCTGACTGGGAATAGAACAAGTCTAGGTACTGAGCATGGCTAATGGATTTCTCCTCAGTAATAGTGCCTCCCATGGAAACATCTCCAGCAATGGGTGGGATTAAAGAATTTGTAAACCAATCAACAAGTAACTAATCAGGAATGGGATCCTCAATTAACCTACATCTTCTTCTACATTCATGTATATGATCGAAGATATGGGTTGATGTAGTTTGATGAAGTGAGGTCAACATATCTGTATCCGTGTCATACTAGATTGGTGTAAATTTGAGCATATAGATCTGTAGACAAATACACAACTCACAAAGAAGATCTCACAATTTACTCAGCAATTGAAGAATGAAACAGTGCAAAAGGCTTGCAGCTGTGAATGCTTTCATTAATAAAAAAAGTAATCCAGATGATAATTACAATAATGTAAAATGGATTTAATAGCCACAAGCAATTCGAATCCACATGAGGAAGTTCGAATTGATTAGACTCTACTTGACTGTAGGTAACCAAGACTTTGTCTAAATCACTATCGGAGGACCCAGTAGTTAACTGTCCTTGTCTAAATCATAACCGGAGTTCATCGGAGCTCTAAAACACAACCAAGTGTTACATTTAGTGTTGACTAATGGTTAACTTACTGTGGTAGGTGAGAAATTCGCCCCACATGTGTGCAATCAAGTAAACCTAGCACTAACTGAATGTGGAGGACTTGAACTGAACGTAACTGACTCCTAACTTAGCTTGACTAGTCATTAACTGAAGTGAATTGACCTTGGTTGGTTTCAGCACTCCCAATGGCTTCCTAAATTGTAGGGATTGATCTAGGAGGCTCCTAAACTTATGTAATCAAGTGCAATAAGTGGCAGTGAGCCTCAATTAGTGTTCCCCACACTTTAGTAACTGAAACATGTGCCCCAATTAGGTCAAGTTTACCCAATGGTGCTAATGAATATAAATAGACTAGATGGAGTCTCGATTTAGACATGACTCTCGATTTAGACATATGACCAAATTTGGACAAGGGAGGATTAATAATCCTAACAATTGGTAACTAAAAGTGAGTTAAGCATGCCATTGATAAAGCATTGAAATCTTAGAAAGAGTTATGTGGTAGCTCTATATACCATTTTGCAACAATGCCTATGAGTGTTCTCTAAAATAACCGCAGACGGATTGAACTGCCCATCAAAGAATTTGATGAACACCATAAATGAAAATTCATCACATGGTTCTTAGAATCTTCACTGGGTTTGCCGTCAAACTTTGGTATATCCAAAGGTAATTTGATCGGAGTGGATGGCAAGGAGGGATCGTGATGTATTGGATCATTTATCAATCTGGATAGATCTTGCAGATCTAATGTAGCTAGAAATGCCAATTGTTGATTGGGTTGAGGATATTGGTAATACTGGTATGGCATTTGCAGACCAATAATACCATAGGCAGATTGATAAATTAGAATAAATGATGCCCCCGAGGCTGGTTGGTTAGGTTTTTGGTTACTTGAAGGTCCTCCAGGAGGGGGGCCACCCAATGCGGGTGGGCCTCCGGGAGGAGGAGGTGGTGGGATTCTAGGAGGAGGAGGTGGTGGTGTCCTCCAAGTGGGGGTCCTGTAGATGGGGGTCCTCCAGGTTGCGGTCCACCATAAATTGTTCCTCCAAGTGGTGGGCCTCCAGGTGGGGGTCCTCTAGATGGTGGGCCTCCAGAAGGAGGTCCTCCAAATGGTGTCCCTGCAGATGGTGTCCTTCCAGATGGTCCTCTAGGTCCTCTGAATCCTCCAGAATCTCCAGTTCCTGTCAGGGGTCCTCCAGGTGGTGGAACTTCAGGAGGACCTCCATATCCTCCAATAGTGTTTACAAAAGCTCCTCTATAATATGGGACATTAGATCAATTCAATTGTCCCTAAGGTACAAAAACATTTCCAGGGTAAGGCAATCCAGGATAGATTGTCTCCGTCAATGCTGGTTGATAAGCTTGGTGAACCGCAGGTGGTTGATTCCTAGGATAAGTATATCCCCAAGAAAGTGGAGTAATGGTAGGTTAGACCCATGAGGATCCTCCCTGACCAACATGAGGTACAATCGTAGTGGTATTAGGGGGAGGAATGTTTGCTGGAGGTGGTACTATATGTAAGTTCTTCCCCATACTAGAGACAGTCCTGCATCTAGTAGATGATGGAACTTGTGTTGGGGAACGCCCCCCATGTGTAGACACTATCAGAGAAGCTGAAACAGATGGGGAGTTCTGACTGGGAAGGGGGTCTGAACTGGATTTTGATTAGGATCTAGGGTGTCAACTGGAATCAAAGTAACCAAATTTTTGGTTGGTGATTCGGGAAGAATAGCTACTTGAGGTGGTGACAGGGAATGATACCAAGGTGGGGTTTTTCTTGAAGGATTGGGAAGAGGAGAAATACTTCTCCTCCTCTAATTTTCTATATTTTTTTAACTCTTCTATGCGTTCGCGCTATTTGCACAAATGCTCGATATATTATTGGAAAAATTCTTCATTTGACAGAGCATTATCAAGACGTCTCCTTAAAGGGGAAAGTATAGATGGCTCTGGTTGAGTTGTAGTAGTCCCATAATCAAGAATCGATAGTCCTAGATAGGTTATCCAAAAAGGAATATTTGGGCCATATTTTGCTTCTACAACTTCATTAGGTGGGTAGTTGAATGTCCATTTAGATGAGCCGGCTTGACCCTCCATCGAAAATCGAAGGGGTGGGTCAGCTGCAGGACGTAGTTGGACAAAAGGATTATCATAAATACAGAATTCTTCTCTAGTTTTAGTATCTACAGTATTTTATATACGCGCATCAGCAAAATCTAGTCGTTCCATGGTTTCACCTTCTTGTCCTTCCATGGTAGGAGGAGAGTCAAGTGGTAAACCCTGCAATCTACGAGAACGCCTCGTAAATTGCTCAGCTAGGGTGGTTTCTAAAGTTTTCTACCCTAGGTCAAAAAGGAAGGATACACACACAAACAAACCTACACAAACTAAAGGCAATCATACTTAAATGATAGGATGGGATAAATATGTTCAGTCTCTCACTAGGATTTTCAAGTTATCTCAACTCGCGATATACCACAGGGTCCAACAGTGAAACGCGACAAGGAGAATTGGGACTGTCCCTTGCCTGAACATTTGATTACCAAGATGACACATGCGTAGTATCTCCTCAATTGTTTTTCTTGATGTATTTCTCCAACAAGACAACCAAAGGGATTTTCTCATATGGTTGAGGAATCCTAGTAGGGTCTCCTAATATACACAAGGTACATGGGATCTCAAATCTGTATTGGTGATGTTTAATGCACAATCATTCAAAAGGGGCCCTTTAATATACAATCGAGTACATGAAGTACCTTTCGATATACCTCAAGGGTACGTGAAAGGTCCTTTTATATATAGATGGTACATGGAGGAGCCACACATACCCTGAAATGGAGTGCAGACATGAAACGACAACTCCTATGTTTAAAGACACTAGAACACATCTCTACCCTGTCACGCTAGTATGGTCACCAATTTTGTTTCAAGGAATTATGCAACCGATGTGGACATGGCTTGTTCCTCTACCCTGTAAGACACAAGTGTAGAACAAAAGAGAACAACAACATATCCTTCCCATAGATAATCAATTTGATCAACATGAAACCAAAATCATACCTTAGATCTAAGTCATTTTTTCCTTGTTCCAAAAGTCTTTCTTGCAAACTTCAGTACCTGCAAAAGAGATTAAAAGACAAAAGCACAAAGTGAGAGCATCATGAAAAATCAATCATCTATGTTAGTGATCAAGGAGTGTAACAACATTTAAGTGATATTAACACACATTAAATATGGGAAAGGGGAACACTTTTCTATTAATAATATGAGAGTAAAGTTACAACCATAAATACTTTATGCTTCTAGCTTTATCCTCTACAACAGATCTACAATCCTTCACACTTACAACAATATTTTCACACATAAGCTCACTCTATCTTTCCTTTAAACCAGATCTCAGTCCAACAACATAAAGGTGCTTTCTTTGGCCTCCCCCTCACTCACTCCATGAAGGAATCATTTATAGGCCAAATATGATGAGATTCACTTGGGGAATGGATAGGAGGTCATCCCAACAGGTGAGGAAGGAAAATGCCTCCTCTACCTAGCTAGAAGAAACCAACTCCATGGAGGCTTTCACAATGAAGATTCTAGGTGAAGAAGCACTGATTCCTTTTACTCAACAAGGAGAAGGGTCGATCACGCCTACTGCCAAAAGATAAACAAGATATGCCTCACTTTGCTCCATTGGATAGAGAACCGACGACGCTCTGTCATAACTAGGGAAAAGGACCGACCTTCCTAAGGATGGAAAAAAGTTTCCAAAGGAATATCAAGCTAGGATTTCTGAAAGGCAAATAGGAAACTGTGGAATTTTCAAGTGCGACAATTTGAAGCAGTTTTAAGGGAAAACTTAGATTCAATGGTGTTTAGGGTAAAAGAAGAAAATTAATTTTTCACAATGGGGGGGGGGATTTTTATTAATTTTGAATAAAATTAGTTTTATAAACAAATTTTTTGTTGTGTGGAAAAAATTCCATATTCTTGGGTCTAAAAAATTATTTTAAAATATTAAAAATATATTGGCCCAAGGCCAATATTCCAAGTATGGTGTAGCACCGAAGCATATGGAATGGTCAATGGGGGCTATGTAGTCACAATATCAAACTCCGCCCAAGTGGCAAGATTCCAAACAATACTCATATTTGTTCCTTGATGTATGTAGAAACTTCCAGGACATATAAACCCTTGAAAACATGTTTCACTTTATGCATGTGGGATATTACCGCAAAACAGTTTTAAAAAATATACATGAGTTGCAAAATTTACAAGTTATGAAATTTATTAAAAAGGGTCGTGTATATATTTTGATAGGAAAAACGTGGTGGCAAGCTATCATTTTTTTCGCATCGCAAGTGGAGATTGCAGGTGGAAGTGATCACTATATTAGGGTGTGGTTGAACATGTCAAAAGGGTATACTATCCTAATCGCAGACCTTTCTCCTGGTAAATATTATGGTCGCCTTCATATTATTCTTCTAGGTCTCGATCAAGACATGATATTTGTCTGTACACATTTTTTCAAAAGAGGTAAGGCCATTTCTATGTAGCTTGAGGGCACAGAAATTAAGGGCCAAGGTAACATTTATACAAACACACGAGCAACCACCAAACAAAGTGATGCAAATGCAGTTGTTGGTACTCGTGGAAGTCTTACTCATCGACTGAATCTTGAATATTTCCCAGTTAATACTCGTGCTTATGAATATCTTTCTAAAATTGAGGATTTAAATCCAGTTGAACTTTGAAAGTTTACTTTGCAGAATCCATATGTGCCATTTTATAGTAATATAGTGCTTAATATTAAGGAGAATGCTGATAGATATAGGCTTGATGAGCCAAGCTATAAAATGTTTCATTACCATTTGTCTTGTCATTTACCTTTTTGAAAACAATTGACTCTAATCGTGGTCCAATTTTGAATGCAATTGAAATTGGCGAATATATTCAAGGAACTTTGAAAACAAATAGCAAAGATGATGTTGTTTCGATTGCATTAATAGCTATGTCACTAGTGACTGATTGAGCAGATGAAGATTAGTTGTTCGAGGAGGCAATCATGTAAAGAATTTATTGTAAATAAATACTGCAAACAGAATCAATGATCAACAACGTAGGTAAAAGCACATATCAATCCAATGGCCAAAAATAATTTTGCACAAGTAACTTGCATGAGGTAATTAAAAATTCGGATTTGTGAAATGATTTTAAATAATGGATAGAATGAACGGTTAGATCAGCAGGTGGAAGACATCGACATTTCAGGTAGATTTCACAATGTGAACTTGCACGGGAAAAGGAAATTTTAAAATCTGCGGAATTTTTATGCTGAAAATAATTCCATTATCTAGTCAAATTGATCAACCGCTGAAAAATATTCCACTGATATAATGGAAGGGAGGTAAATGTTCACCATTGTTGTAAATTTCATTGGTGAATGTTCTGAGTAATTTTATTGCAACACTTATTACACTGAAGCTGCCTGGGAAGTATTATTTTTGTATCTTTGTATTGGGGAGTGATCTCTTTGTAAAACCAAAGATGAGCTACATAGTTTTAAAACAACACAGAAATGAAAAAAAAATAACATTTTTTAGGTTTCCTCCCAATTCGTTTCTTTGATCATACTAAAAATTAAGTATGCAAAGGGTTAAAGTGACAAATCAGCTAAGTTACATAAGCAGTAAAATAATTTCTCTGAAAATGACTGCTTTAGTCATTTATTTCAATCAGTTGTTTCCGCCAAATGAAGAAGAATTTTCTGAAACTGAAAGAGTATTTTCCTCAGTTAATGCTGATATACAGGAAACTCTTGCAGTTTTTACATAGTTATCATAGACTGGGAGAATTGAATTCATCTTCAGAGGGAAATTTTCCATATTTAAAAAAAAATCATGTCTAAGTCATAAATTTCAAAAGTAGATTCCGAGGAGCTGGAGAGGAATATTGAAAAATGAAGACATGGGTTTTTTTGGGAACATGGCCAATTAGAAAAAATTCTCTCATATTTCATACAAATATCACCAGTTTAGATATTCAGGTGGGGCGTTGAAGCCTAGTTTTCAACAGTCCGCATCCTGAAATGAAGGAAATTTGTTGTAACTATTTCTTTTTTTTAGAGTTTAGTTAGAGTTCAAATTCAATATAGGGTAGAGTTTATTTTTATATCAATTCATATGTAATAGATAGATCTAGGGTTGTATTTCAAGAGAAGAGAGGCTCTTCATTATAATGGCTTTCATTTTCAGTAGATGAATAAAAAATGTAGAGATGGAAGGTTGACGTTTCCATGGCAGAGACTTCTTGTGCCATCTTTTTCTTCAGTAAGTGATATTCTTGTGACTGTTATTCCAATTTTTCCCACTCCATTTTGTCTTTGAATTCATGCTTGAGCATTAGTTTTATGAACTAGAATCCATCTTGCATGCTCTAGTTTCATTTGTTCAAGCATTTTCAAACCATTTTCTGTTAATTTTTTGCAGAACTCACCCAAACTTGGTGTTGTACTTGATGGTCTGTCCTCTTTGTCTTCTAATCAACATGGAAAAGCCTCAAGACTGATGAAGTGGTGTCTATATTTCTTCTGTCCATGATCCTTTCAAACCTACCTCTTGCAACCTAAATCAGATCTGATTGTTGAATTCATTTCCCAATGGTCTCCTCCATGATTGTCCTTCCAAACCTTTTTAAAACAATTTGTCCTATCATAAATATGACGTTATGAGTTTCATTAATTGAATATCCCGAGTGTGAAAACCTTGTAAATAGTGAGAGATCCCTCTCTGACTGTATTGGGTCAAAAATACAGTCTAAAGTGGTTATGATGTTAACTCAGGATCTACCTTCCACAACCTGGGTACATTCTGAGTGCTAACAACATACATTCATATTCCTATGATCTATAATCATGTTGCTGATTCTTATGCAACTATGTATTAGAATGGAATTTGTTACAACAATCATGAAATAACACACATTCCATTCACATTCAAATACACATGTAAATATAATAAACCAATCACTATAATGTTGTACAGGATTATGCACCTTATAACCTAAGGTCTGGGGTTACCAACATACTCAATCAACTTGCAGACAATTGACTTTAGAGTGCAGTAAAGGAAATAGGAGGATGGGAAAGACTCACCCGATGCAAGACAGTTGATCCTATCTTGTCCTCTTCCGCTCTGCTTCTCCTCCAAGGTAGCGTATAACTAATAGATAGAACAACTAGACTTATCTGTCATGTAGGAGACATGATCAGATTCCCCAGGTATAATGGATAAGAGGAGTAAGAAACTCAAAGTGATAGCTAAACAAAAGTGGACACTAAAACATGGATATCGAAAAAAAAAGAGTGCTATGTTCAAGGATGACATGCTGCCATTACTAAAAACAAGAGAAAACTTCTTCCTTACCTTCCCTGTGAAATTTTAACGAGTCCAGGAAAGTTAACTCGGTTCCCTCTTCATTTTTTAACAAGCTTGAAGAGATGGGAAAATAATGCTTGATAGTGTCACTGATTCGTGGATTTAATGAGCCAGAACTAGTACATGCTCAGTCAGTGTTTTCACATTTAGAGAGTCTGAAAACTCCAAAGAAGACTCCAGGAGTCTGAAAACTCCAAAGAAGACTCCAGGGGGGTCCTTTTTCGTCCAATTTAGTCTCCTGAGGCTGAAAAAGTATAAAACAAACCACAGAAGAACTCTCTTAACTTCCAAAGAAGAAAAGGTGAACCTTTTTCGTACTTAGTCAGGGAGGTCCAAAAAAGGTTAAATTACCACCTACCCAACGCTCCTTCCAGAACAGCATAAAATAGCTTGAGTTTTACAAGTGTGAAGGAAAGCAAGATCACTCGGAAAGATCCATTTGGTTACGAGAAATGGGACTTACAACAATAAACTCGTTGCTTTGTTCTTAAGTGTTTAACGAGCATGACAAAGACACAAAGTACACTCGGAATCTTTTTCATGTTTAGGTCCAGAGCATGAAAAAGAGAAAACTAAGCTCAAACCGGGTGTTCCTTTTCCGTAAATTTAGTCCCTCAGGTCCGAAGAAGTGATAAACCTATACTTGAGAATACTCTTCTCAATTCAAAAGAAAAGAGAGTGATCCTTTCTCATATTATTCCGCATGGTCCGAGAAAGAGATAACCTACCACCAATGCAGATGCCCGTTCACATATTCTTAACGAGCTTGAATGGATGAGTTAACTCGATAGTCAAGTCTGTTTTGAAGGAGTTAGACCTGGGCCTAAAGAAACTCCATAAGGGCGGGGAGTCCTATAAAGGGATAGCTTGTAAAAAGAGATTCAAAAGAAGCTCTATTTTGCGTGAAAAATAGCTAGGAGGATACCCCTGAACCTAGAACAGTGGCTGCATGAGTACCAAAAGATGACAAAGGCATATAAGAAGGATACTCATGAAAGAAGGGTCCTATCCACGGAGGAACAATGGTAAATACAAGGGACTAATGGCTTAGAATACCATAGTCCGTGGCAAAATGTTGAATGCTAAGGTTAATGTGGAGTGAAAAGATGCCAACATGTATTGGAAATAACAAAACCACCCTATTGGAGCAACAACACTTTGTAAAAAGTGATAAACCTATTCCAAGGCACAAAAAGTATGGTATTAGTTGATTGACATTTCAAACTATAGAAAAAGACCCACTTTATGAAATATAATTTCTATAAATAGGTTGAAAATTGAAACAAACTCACCATTTGAACTTTTGATCCATAAAAAACAAGTTTTACCCTCTACCTTTGATCGATCATTGTGGACAATTGGACCGACGAAATCGAAATCCGCCAGCTTCAGGTAAGCCTACACCCTAAGCTCTTCAAATTGATCCAAGCAAATGTTAAGTTTAAGTTTGAATTCAATATTTAAAAGCATCCTAAACTGTAGCAGGGCGCATCCGCGGGTTGCTAATATGGAAACTCGCGGATACGCGTTATATCCGCGGGTTGCCTAACTAGACAGCCGCGGATGGTACGTGACATGTCTAAATAGATAGTTGCGGATACTGCATGGAGGAAAAAAGCTTAAATATATGTAAAAAAATTTGAATTTTGATATGGAAATACTGAATCAAAATGTTTGTATTTGCTAGGTAAAATATGGTTCTGGAGTGGAGGGAAAGGGAGCACGAAATAATGGACCAAGCGGCGCTCCAAAGTGCACCCACCATACAACCATTGAGAACCAGTGGGCTACTGAAATTCTTTTGTAAATCACCCATGCGGGCCAATGTCCACATACTTGAGTTCATGATCAATTATTGGGATCATGATATGGGGATGTTCAATCTACAAGGTGAAACCTTAGAGCTTACCGTGGAAGACATATATTTCATTACCGGGTTGTCACGACGGGGAGCACCGGTGAACTTGGAGGGCACGGGCAGGGGCGGTGACCCCTTAAGTGTCCAAAACTATGTAGAAATATTTTGTACACCGAGTACTCAGAGAAGAGGAACCAGTGTTTCAATTGCAGATATCTAAGATTTTACTCTCCAGGTATTAGCTAGTACCATTGTGAGACTTGCATGATCAACATCTTTACATTTGGCCACCAGGAATCAAATGAGGGTGGCAGTTGACTGTTTTAGAGGTGATCTCTATGATTGGTGCTCGGGAGTTGCCTCCATGATGAGGAGACAACTATCCGACTGCAAGAGAGAAAGACGCAAGAATTTTGGCTATGCAAGCATATTAGTGGCGTTCTTCGAGAGAGAGTACCAGCATTGAGCCCTGCTATACCTTTACCGATCAGATCTCCACATCAGCCAAGGCTGAGCAGGTGGGGAGACATCTTCCTCCGTTAAGGAGGAGGGGACTCAGTACACAGTGTCTATGATGATGACTTCTACACATGGTGGGAACAACAGCTACCGGCATTGGAGCAGTTTCCATATGCCGGGATAGATTTCTGAGGTGACCCTGACCTTGTCCTCCCTCCATGAGGAGCATGGGGAGAGCTAGGTAAGTAATTTTTTAATTTTTATCATTTTTAAATTTTTATGAATTTTTCAATGCTAGATATAACATATGTACAAGTCTTAACCCTATTCATGTGTCAAAATGCAGATATTGGACCAGTCTGCCCTGAAGGACACCCTCGCATGTTTGTTCGTCCTATCGTGGGAAAGGATCCAGGATTGATCAGGGTACTAGAGGGGAAGCTGTCCAGGTTGACCCAACGAGTACCTATGATGCGGATTGAGCATATCCCTACAGCCATGCAGGAGTTTGTTGTGAGGGTTCCACCAGTTTGGCTACGTCTTTTCAGACGAGTATTTAGAGTAGTGCTCATATACATAGATGCGGTGGAGGTTGTCGAAGCCGAGGAGGCTAAGGAAGCCAGAGTGCAGAGGGACCATGGGGACCAAGGAGGTCCTAGTGGCCAGGGCGACCCTGCTTAGTTCTAGGGAATTTTGATGGACTATGATCCACATTTTTGTACATTTTGTATATGATGGGATCTAAGGATCAGACTTGACCTATCTATGGACAGATATTTTACATAAATATATATATTGATGTTGGTTGTCAGTTTATTTACAAATGTTTTTCATATGTTTGCTGTGTATTTTTATAAAATGTGTGTGAGATGCCAATCCAAAATATAATTAGCATATGCATCAGTCAATGAATTTTGGTTTCATGGAATATGATTGAAAGTAATAACCTCAAAATGTCTTTCCAATAAACGAATTTGCATGAACTGAAGTAATAAGAAGGATTTCATACCTGATAAGCTCGATTGAGCTGGGAAACCACCAACTGAGAATCCAAACGGAACTCAAGCTAGGTAATGCCACGTGACAAAGCATCCCATAGGAGCTCAATGGAAGCCCTATACTCAGCAACATTATTAGAAGCAGGACCTAGAAAAGCGCCTCCCACGGCAACAAGCTGTCCTGAGGGAGAATAGATAACCCATGCTGCCGAAGCTAGGTTACAAGTATGACGGATGGTGCCATCAACGAACCCTATATACCATTCGAAAGACATCTGCAACAACTAGCAGATATATATAAAAAACAAAACTGACAACCTAATGTACATAAAAATACATACAATAAAAATACAAGAAAAAGTGCTAAGCCTAAGCGTAGTACTTCTTCAGGTAGAGCCCATTTCTAGGCTCAGGCAGCTTATTCCCATCAAAATCAACTAACTCATATGCGCCCTTAATTAATAATTTCGACACGACATAGGGTCCTAACCACATAGCCTTGAATTTTCCTGCCCCCAGAGGTTCTTTATCTTGGTCCCAAAGCAAGAGAAGTTCCCCTTTAGAAAAAACCCTAGGTTTGACTGATTTATCATACTGAGATTTAACCCTATTTTATGAGCCTGATTAGCAGTCAGCGCATCTCTACATTTTTCATCAAGGTGTTCTAAATGTACCATACGTTCCTCAAGCTCAGTCGTATCAGGTAACACATGAATAGCTATCTGAAGAGACGGGATTTCACATTCAATCGGAGTAACTGCTTCCACACCATGAACGAGTTGGAAAGGGGAGAAACCCGTAGCAGTCTTTATGTTGGTTCGATAGGCCCAAAGAGCAGGATATAACATGATGTGCCAATTAGAGTGGGCTGCATCAATTGTTCGTTTAAGGAAAGTTTTTAAAGTCTTGTTGACAGCCTCAACCTGACCGTTTGCTTGCGAATAGTATGGAGAAGAATGTTCTTGTCTAAATTCGAGCATGGTAGTCAGTTTCGTCATCATGTTATTTTGAAAATGACTTCCATGGTCAGTGACAATCACTTTGGGTATACCGAACCGTGCAATAATCTGATTGAATACAAAGAAAGTTGTTGTTTCCGCGTCGGCTTTGAAAGTAGGCATTGCCTCTGCCCATTTCGTAAAATAGTCAACAGCAACAATGATGTAGTTATGCCCCCCAGTCGAGGCTGGGTTGCAAGTCACATAATCAATCCCCCATTTCATGAAGGGGCCTACCAAGACAATGGGAAATAACGGAGCAGGATGTGACCGCATTTTCCTGGTGTAAAGCTGACATGGATGACATCGCTTCACTGCTTCCACACAATCTTTAAAGATCATGGGCCAGAAATAATTGGCACGCAATATCTTCTAGGCCGGTGCTAACCCAGATAAATGACCCCCACATGCTCCGCTATGAGAATCATTTAAGACAATATCCGCTTCCTCATGAGTAAGACAACGATGCAAAATGGAATCTACCCCTCCTCGATATAATGTATCTCCTATAATGAGGTAGTTCTTGGCATGAAGGTGTAACTTACGTCGTTCTTCCCTTGAGGAAGCTGCAGGATACTTCAAATTCTGGAGATATATAAGAATATCTCTGTACCAAGGATTAGAGGTAGATATCAGGAAGATGTGCTCATCATGGGAATGAGTCATCCTCAACCACTACATCTTCTTCAATAGGAAATTCTGCTATAAGTTCAGCAAAAACTAAGGACTTCTTAGACTTAGCGGACTAGAAATCCAAATCAAACTCTTGGAGAATGACTATCCACTTGTTAAATTTTCCCCCAACAATCCGTCGGGCTAAAACATATTGGAACGGATTTACATCCGCCACTACTGTGGTGGTCCTCAGTAAAATGTAGTGACGTAACCTCTGCATAGCATAAACAGCTGCTAAGGCTAATTTCTCAACGTGGGAGTATCTAAGGTCAGGTCCATCCAAAGCACAGCTAAGGTAATAAATGGCATGCTCAACAAGCTTATCGTCCTCCTGGACTAATACTACCCCAATGGTCGACTCTGACGTGGCCAGATATAATATAAAATCCCTAGAATAATATGGTGGACGTAATAAGGGTGCCGACAACAAAGCTTTTTTCAATGCCTCGAACGCAAGTTGTGCGGTTCCATCCCAAATAAATGGGGTGTCCTGTTTGAGCAGGCGCATGAAACCCTTAGTGTTTTGGCATAATTAACAATAAAACGTCGAAGGAAATTAGACTTTCCTTGCAGGCTTTGAATTTTCCTGAGGGAATGAGGAGGAGGCAAATTTACAATGGCCTCAACTTTCAGTGGATCCACCTGAATGCCTCCACTAGAGACAATGAACTCGAGTAATATTCCTGACTCGACGCAGAATACACACTTGTGGGGATTCAAGCTAATTTTATAATATCTGCATCTCTCAAATATCAACCATAAATGATCTGGATGTTGCATCCTCTTACGAGAATGTGTGGGGAGATCATCAAGGTATGGTTCGACAATGGCTTTAATGTCATGAAAAGCAAAGTTCATAGCCTGTTGAAAGGTAGCCCCAGCATTTTTTCAATCCAAAGGGAATTTTCTTATACGCAAATGTACCCCAAGGGAAAATGAAAGCAGTTTTATGTTGGTCTTTCGGTTTGATTTGGATTTTATTGTAGCCGGAGAAACCATCCATAAACGAAAACACCTCACTTCCCGCACATGCATCTATGATCTGGTCTATAAATGGTGTGGGATAGTTGTCCTTAGGACAAGCTTTATTGATATCTCTAAATTCTGTACAAACGCGGATAGTCCCTTGCTTTTTTATCAACAGGAACAGGGTTGGACACCCATTCAATCAAAGCTATGGGATATATAAAACCAGCTTTCAACAGCTTTTCAACTTCTGCCTTCACAACCGCCGCTTTGCGCGGGTTCACAGGTCTTAATTTTTGTTGAACTGGCTTGGCATCAGGATATGTCTGGATTTCATGTTCAACAATCGATGGATCTATGCCTGGCATCTCCTCATATGACTAGGCAAATACATCATGAAATTCCTTAAAAAGGGCAGTATAGATGGCAATCTCTTCATGAGAGCAGTTTGCACCTATATATATGTTTTCCATGACATCTGGGTTTATAGAGATTTTAATAGGTATAGTGGCAAAAATATTTTCCATATCCCCCTCGGCAAACATTCCTTCCCTAGGCAAGGGATTGATAGGTATATCAACAGCTTCTGACAGTCTCACTCGAAACTCTTGGTTTTCTATTCTGCTTAGTTCTGGAAGAAAATAGGATCGATGATGAAGATCCTCACAAATGTTATCACGTCCACTCATGGCTTCCAGAATAGCTTCATCGAAAGGTAAAACCGTGTCTAAACAATCTATAGAATGCGAAGAGTTTTCCGCCCATGTGGGCAAATAGACTTCTTCCAGATCGTCCGAGACTATTAGAGGATCTGGAATGGGATCAATAGTGGCTTGAGTGATGGCTTGATAAGCTACCTCCACTGCCGATAAGGGCACTTTCGGTTCATGGGGAGTTGGGAGAACCCAAGGATCAGTCCTATCGACAACTGTAGTGATGGACTTCCCCACACTAGTGGAACCAATGTAATTAACTGGGGCTGGAAGATCAAATGTGCCCATCAGTGATGTGTACATTCCATCCCCCAAGCTCTGTGTAGCAGGTTTGACCTGATCAACCAATGGCACAATGGACTCATTAGACTCTAAACGATCTTTTCGGGTAAAATCAAGTTGATCAATAGTAACCAACTTGCCCTCATGTGGAAAAACCACTACACAAAGAACGGCCGAAGCAATAGCGGACATCGCATAAGTCCAACTTCTTCCCAGAAGCAAATTGTAGTCCAAAGGAGAATCAATCACTTCTACTTCAACAGACACTGCTTTGCCTACCAACTTAATCTCAAAATCCGGTAGGATACCATGCGGATGGAAGGATATTCCATCAAAAGCAGTAAGAAAAGTGTTTGATGGGACCAGCTCTGGGGATCCAAGAGCTTTCCAATAGGTTAAGGACATAACACATGTAGAGGCCCCCTCATCAACAACTTCCCTTCCAATGGTCTTACCACCATGGACGACATCTATTGATAGGGCTACATGATAAGGGAGGAGAATTTTAACATTAGACAAATGAAATTTCCCCATGAGACTCGAAGAGTCCATGCTGCCTAAAGCTACTAAGAGGGCATCCCGCTGAGCGGGACAACTCTGTAACACCTCTAAAGCTGACATTGTACACGGGGTTTGAGCTAAGTCTTCAAACACGGAGTAGTTTGAAGCAGCCCTAGCATTTGGGTTATGCAAGGTCTTCTTGAAGACACCTTTCGGTATCTTTGGCATAGTTTCAGCAGGTTTCTCTATTGTGAGAGGGTTCGAAGTTTCACCTACAGCTTTACCCTTCTCAGAAGTCTCAGTCTCATAATTTGTGTTCCTTGTCTGCAACAAAGTCGAAGATCGAACCATGTTGATATAGTTTGGGTGAGGGGCAGTTTGAGTGCCCCCTGCTACGTTAGAAGCTGAAGCAGATTTCTGTCCTTGGGGAAAAGGATCCTTCAGGACAACCGGTTGTTGAGCTTTAAGCAGCTTCTGGGCTTGATACATAAGGGGAAAAATGTGAGTAAGGTGGTCTTCTTAGCACAAATTACAAGGGAACTTGACCTTCTTCTTTTCTTTCTTGCCCCCATCAGCATTGTCCGCGGGCTTTTGCTTGTTTTGGTTTCCCTCTCCCTTTTTACCTTTCTTTTTCTTCCCGCCGGGCTGCTGATTGCCCTTCTAAGAGGTTTGTGCAAAAACATTTACACTCTGGGGGGAGGGGGCAGCTTTTGCTGCCTCCACCGTAGACTACTTGACAGACAACTAGTGAAGTTGCTTAGTCAAAGACTCTATGGTGGGAGAATTAATGGACCCAACCACACCATCGGCATGGGGTCCAGGCTTAGGCTTCTCCGCATCGTGCGAAGGCCTCGGTGCCTCAAGGATGATCTCATATAAGATCCCAGATTGTGAATAAATCAAATCCAGTTGCTGGGCCCTGAGAATGGCTTCTTCTTCATTCGTCACTCCTAATGTGGATACGTCCTTAGATATGTATGGCAACAATGATTTAAGGAACCACTCTAAAAGGAACTCAGGAGGGATAGTGGCTTTTATAAGGCTCTTTCACCTCCTCCACTCTTGGATGTGATCTGAGATGTGGGTAGCCTTGTTTTTCCTAAAAGTAGACAACAAGTCCGTTCCGAAATCATATCAGATCGGAAGCTGAAAGTGGCTAAGAAATGCACTAGCCAAATCCCAGAAACTACTAAAAGCAGCAGAAGGCAGTTCAATATACCATTTTGTCACCATACATGTCAAGGTTCTCTGGAACAGCCTCAACCTCACCGAATATTCATTCAGCAAATTTGAAGAACACCATAAATGGAATGTGGTGGCATGAGCCCCAGGATCTTCACCAATTTTGCCTTCGAACTTAGGGATGTCCGATGGCAATTTGGTGGGAACAGGTGGCCACAAGGGGTCATTCATCAATTTTGACAAATCTGGCAAGTTTAAAGTTGCCAGGAAAGGAAGTTTGGGTCGAACCATGGAACTAAATGTGCCAGCTAGGGGATTAGAGGGACCTGCCCCCGAATGCCCATGGGTAAAAGTGGGGTTGCCCCCTCACACTGGTTGTGTAGTGGGAAGGTTGCTCTGAAACAGATTCCATCCATAAGCCATAGGATTGTGTGTGGGAGGTGCAGTGTAAGAAGTTCGGGCCGTCCCCATAGAAGCAGGGGTCTGAAAGACAGGAGCCACTATCACTCTGCTAAACAACGAAAAGGGAGAGCTCGTGTATGGGACCAAAATAGGGGTTTGGAAACTTTACCCATAAGAGGTGTTGTTCCCAAACTGCACTCCTACATAGGAAGGAGATGGACCTACGTATGAATTGGATGGGGGAATGTGCCCCCCATTCCAAGGAAATCCTTGGACAAAGGCCGAGGATCCTACCGGACCACTCTGGGTAGTATAAGGAAAGGAAGAAGGAATGGTAGGTATACTTGGAATCCCAGTAACCATGTCACTAGAAGTACCTACTAGGTTTGAGTGAACCGGTGGTTGAACCACCCGGCTCCCTGGAGTCAAAGGTGTAGAAGGTAAACTACATCTAGGGGCACTTACCGGGGGAGGTAGTACCCCTTCAACCAGAAGGTTTGAGGTGAACACAAAAGGACTTTCTTCCGCAGAAGACATGATCCTACCCACAGGGACACCTAATAGAGGTGAATCAAAAGGTCTAACCTGAACGATCACAGGATCGTTTAAATCAGTTAAGGGGGTGTTAAAGTTTCTTACAAACTCATCAGTCTACAATTCTTCTATCTCAACTGTGTCAAAATAAAAATAGTTAGCTATCAGTTCTGGTTCACCAAGAACTTCACTTATCCCTACTGGTTCAAATGAACCATCAGTGTCTAATCTCCGCCTTTGGGGTAAAGGTGGAGGCTCCAATGTGGTGAGAGGAGGAAGGTTTCTCAACCTTCTTGACCTTCTAACAGGTTGGTCCTCCAAAATTAGAAATTTGACAAATCACACCCTAAGGCCAACTAAACACAGGCAAAACCACAGAGCATACACTAAAAAATCCTAAAATCTCAAGCAATCAAACAAGGGTAAAAGATATACTTTCCCGAAGAAAGCTTATGAACGATTACTTGGCGTCCTTGAAGTGGTTCTTAGGCACAAGTGGAGGAATCACCCAACCACCCTCCTGCACTTTCAACAAGGGTTACCTTCCTAGCCCGTTCAAGGTGAACCAGAAATAACCTTTTGGTTTACCTAGGTATGAACCCTAAAACACAAGAGACTAAAGGCCACCTTGGCTATACCAACAGTCTGGGGGGGCAGTCGCAAGCCGGACTCATAGGCATGGGAAGGGTAGCTGAGCCTGAAACTCTGTCTAGGATAGAATCCCCAGATGCGTAAAATTCCTTAGTTACGCTTTGACAAGGATTCGGAGGGTTATCTCCTCTATCCAAGCCTCCACGCGGCCTCATGCTTAACTCCCATTTGATAGGAGCTTCCCAGATACAGTCGATAAAGTCAAGGATTTACCTAAAGAAAGGTCCACTACGTCTAAGTTTTATAACTTGTGGGAAGTTTTCACTTCCTAGCCCACAAGTCTAGCCTAAGCTAGTAGGTGAAAGGCCCCTAAAAACAAAACTTACTAGTAAATTTTAAATTATGCGTTTATTTTAAAGGGTTGTTTCTTACTCAGAAGGAAATGGAGGTGGTGTACTTGTGGTTTTTTGACTCAATAAGAAATAAATAAAAGTAAAGGTGTATTCAAAGCAAAATTACCATTATAAAAGCAAACTTCTTTTTCTTTTTTTCAAATATGTATTGATGAATTGAAAGCAGCGATAAAAGAAACTAAGCCTATATTTTTTGTAGTTTTTGAGATAATATCGTTAAATTGAAATAAACACTACTTATGTAAAAACAAAATGCAAAAGCTTAACAATGTTTTTTTTCACTTTTAAAAATACTCAAAATTCTACCATGCACCTACAATGCACTGTACTTGAGCAAACTGGAATCAAATAAACTGTATAAAGCAACAAACTAAAGCAAACAGGCTGACAGAACCAAAAGACAACCAACAAAGGAAGGCTAGGAACCCTAGCTTGGGTGCACACAATGACAAAAATCACTGTAGAATTATAAAGGCAAGTGACAACCAGCCACTGTCAAAAGACAAACTGGAAAAACAGAGCCCAAGACCCTGATCACTGATCTGGACAGAGGCACTTTAACCTACAACCCAAACAGGCCAAACTACTTCAGCATGCAAGCAGGAAATAATCCAAGCAAAAGAGACTCAAGGGCTTTTGAAAAAGCAGAAAGTGTGATCACCAAAGGTATTCGGACAAGCTACACAACATTCATAAAGAAAATCAACTCACAAACAGGGATTACACAAAGAAAGGAACAAGCAAACCTTAAATTAAAAAATCCTTATTCCAGGCACGTACGTGACTGTATATAAGTGCAACTCGTGGATGATACGCGACTACTCAATACAGCAACCCACGTATGCAAGCTTGTATCCGCGACTGTGTAGAAGGGAAACTCGCAGATAGGTATACAAATTTTCTCAAAAACAAGAAAAATTCCCAAGACTTTCAAATACTGAGGAAAGTTTGAACCAGGATAAAAGATCACACACAAACTTCAAAGCAAAGACTAGTCAGGGGTGACAGAAACAACCTACAGCATTCTGGGTTCCCTAGCGGAGTCGCCAGTTCTGTTGTATAGTATTATGCACCTTATAACCTAAGGTCTAGGGTTACCAACATACTCAATTAACTTGCAGACAATTGACTTTAGAGTGTAGTAAAGGAAATAGGAGGATGGGAAAGACTCACCTGATGCAAGACGGTTGATCCTAGCTTGTCCTCTTCCACTCTGCTTCTCCTCTAAAGTCTTTAGGGATGCTTTCTCCTTCCCCTGTAAAGATTCAGTCTTCCAAATACAAGATGATTCATATATATAAATAGGTTAGATAAATCATATATAGGATTCTGAAACATAAACATTTATCAAACCACAATACATGAAATACATTCAAGACACATATGGAAGAAGGATTCTCTTTATTAACAATAATGAGGAAGTTCATATTACAACCCAATGCCTGAGACAAGGACTCCTCTGCAACCAAAGGATTCTGAGTTCCACTACTCCAAAGACTTATGTATAAACTCCGCCAGCATAACTTTGCTCTCCAAGTGTATGTGCCAAACACCCTCCCCAAGGCCTGTATTTATACATGGTGAAATAAGGCAGTTTTGAAGGTTGAGGAGGTTGAGATAGTTAAGGAGATTAAGGTAAATGGCTTAACTAATCTCAAGTAATCGCGTTTTTTTTATTTTTAATGTCAAAGGGACATATCCGCGGGTATTAAGAATGACAACCCGCGTATGATCCGCTAGTTTCTATAAGAGCAACCCGCGTATACATCCATACGCGACTTGCAACAACCGACACTCAGGTATGATCCATGAGTTGCATATATATAGGGTCGCGGATATGACTTGACATAGTTAAAAAGTCAAAGTAACCAGCTGGATGGATGAGGAATGTATTTTATAATAAGCCCATCTATAGTGTTTTGGGAAACCCTCAATCCATAGATGTCCTTTTGTGTGCCAACATGAGGGATGTCGGCACTCGGACGGAGAGGTACCATTCAGGTGGATAACATATAATCATTTTCATTTTCAAAATATAGTCCAAAAATGGTTTCATAGTACAAATGTCATGGTACACAATTGGGTCTTTAAAGCCACCAAAAAACACTATACAGTTGGTAAATAATGTATATCTAGGCCTCTAATGCTGCGGAGCGGGGTGATGTTCATGAAAACACATGACAACATTTTCCAACTATCTGAAGAGTCTAACCCATGCACAGGGTACTCCCACTACATGTCTCTGCATTTCCTTAGGAAAGTTCTTGACTATGCACCATAGGCACCCTGTGCGTCATACAAACAAAATTGGTATATATGCTATGTAGTGTGCACTCTACAGCTTCACCTAGGATATTATAACCTTGTCCCCTCTGACGATGTCAAGGGAAGCCATCCGACCATCTAGGTCTCACAACTGCATGTGCATGATCAATATTAGTACATGATACCACCAAAAACACATTTTTTTATTTCATTATATCAAAAAATACAAAAAAAAATAGTTTAAAAAACACATTTGGGACTGTTACCTAGATCACCATATGCAACACCCTATGCTAATGGCATGTCCGGGTTTCCACAAAAGTTGATCCCTGCATAGGGATAGTCATCCATGGCCAGGATCTGCCACTACCACCAATGGTAAAATTCTGGGGGAAATGGAGTGGGTGTCCTACCTCCCCCTAGTCGTCGCATCAGCTCTACCCATTAGGTATGGGATGAATATCATAGACCATGTGGATGAACTTGCACTCTTGGGCTAAGTACCAGTACCCTCTCGAAGAAGAATGTACTAAGAATTTTGGTGAACCCAAAGTTCCTTGTACTACCTAGCTTGCAGTCAGTCAACTATTGCTTCATATTGTTCAACAATGATGTACTTTAGTTATATATTATGGGACTCATACACTCTATCGTATAGAACATAAAAGGCCTGGAATCCTATTGTAGAGATGCCAACCCTGCTATCCTAGCTAGCACTAATACTATCACCTTGAGACCAAGGATCCAAATGGAGTTGACATGAACCCAAATTCTAATCTTTTCAGTATATGGAAGACATTACACAACTATGTACTCCTTGATAGTGAGACCACCTCCCACTCCATGAGCCCTCAGATTGACTACATCACCTTGGCGATATAGTCCAGTGATGAAATATATGTCTTCCACCTCAAGTCTCAATGGCATCTTGTAAAGATGAAAAGCCTCTGTATCCAGATCCTAATAGTTCACTAGAATCTGGAGTAGCCTTGGCTGAGCTCTTAAGGTCCCAAGTTTCCAAAACTTGTACATACCACATCCTCTTAATTCTTGTTGGGAATTTGCTTCACGCTGCAGTTCCCTATCCATGTCCTTGTGTTCATGTTCATGCCGTTCTAGCACCATCCTGCAAAGAAAACACACATTTTTTATGAAAATTTTCCTCTTTTTTGGGTATGCATGCACATATATGCGAATTTTCTTGTTGACAGTCACACGTATACATGGGAAGCATTCAATTTTCCTGCGTATGCCTAGCCCTATACACGACCTAATAAACTATGACCCACATGGGCCTGGATATCCATCTTTGGGTGGCTTCAAACATAAAATGACACCGTGGAAATTCAAAATAAATACCTGCAAAATATAGAGAATTTCATGAGGATTTACCTAGCCCTGACGGTTTATGATTCCATTTTTCCTAGCTCCCAGAATTTGCGATTAGAGTTCGTAGTCCAAAATGGCTCCAAATGCACTATATTTGGTAAGAAATCAATTGGTATGGTGAAAAATGATTTTTTTACTATTTATAAAATTTATTTTGAAGTTTTTACCCACTTGCCTATAGTTTTGGACCTTTATTGACATTTGTGAATAGTTTTGGCCTAATTTATGATGTAGGGACTTGTTTCGAGTGCATTTTCACCGAGGTCTTAACCCGTTCGTATCTATTACAAGTATATTTTCAAGTTGGAATATAGGATAGGATCACTTTTTTTCTTGCATCATGCATCACCCTATGACCATGTTGCCTTTACTAGAGGTACAAACCCACTTCATAATTTTACAGAACCTCACACTGCTACTAGAAGTGGCATTATGTAAGTGGTAGCGATTTCCTATTCATGGGTGCCCTAGTAAGATCCCGCTTTGTTGTACCCATGCTGTGATTTTTCCCTTAGGTCTCGAAGTCCCTTATAATCACTCCATGTCTTCAAGTGAGAACCACATATTCTTTATTGAACTTTATGATGGCCATCTCCCATAGAGACTCTCGTTTATATCAAGTTGTAAATGCATTTTCATGCGTCCGGTTGCCGTATTGAGCTTTATGCCGGCTCCCCACTTCATATTAGCCATATTTCCCAAGCTTGCCTCAATTCCAGCCAATCAAGGCCTCTTTTATATCCTTTACATCTTAACCATCTCTTACCGAGAGGAGGAATTCCCTCAAGTGTCCTTATCCTACACTTGCTTCCTTGTATTGAGAATAGGTATGTTCCACTGCTTGGAACTAGTTTGCTTGCCCGTGACACTCATCTCCTCCTAGATATGTACTATAAGAACTTTTATTCCTTTTCAAGCATTCTAATCTAAAAAAGACTAAAAAATTAAAAATACATTAAAATCCGGACATGAAATGATATTACTTTTGGAAGCCATCGAGTTGTGTTTACTTCGAATAGAGCACTGTATATTCCATCCATCAGTTGGGTTACTAGTATGACATTAGGATCGGTACTCGTTATTCTAAGTTTTCTCCACCAACTGGTTATGCTTCCAGTCCCTATGGATCATTTGTCAATGCCTCATGTGTCGCAAAGTTGTCCCAGTATGGATGTCGAGTCTATGCTACCTGTGAGTCACCATCTGCCTTATGCTCTTGTTAAAAGGAATTTTTAGCCTGAGTCAACCATTCCTCAACTATATTTCCTTTGCATGTTAGACATTCCTGATACAGTTACTGGTTCATGCACATCTGCCTTTTTTGCATTCTTCCAAATTATACAATGTTGCTGAGTACCTCATGTTGGTTTATGGGGGATGCCTTAATTCCATCCTTCCAGCGGATTCCATTCAATCGACTTCAGATCATTTATTCTAGAATAGGATTCTAGAGTCCATTGAGTGCCTTGAGGCTTGCAGTCATCAATGGCAAGTTCTATTTCCATCGACAGCCTTGGGAATACATTAATTTCCACTGATCGATGGATTCACTCAAGTGTTCAACATCAACACATCTATTCACACTTGTGTGATTTCACTCTGTACCTTGATTCTCATTATCATTATCAGTGGGATATCTCACGTCTGTTGACAAGATACATCATATGATGGACCATCATCTTCGACCTTGACACCTTTATTCACATGATGGGACATGTACCCATAGCGGTTTGTGCAGAATACCTCTGAGCTTGGTGGCATTCCATATATGCTACCTCTTTGATCGTGCCATTTTACATGAGATGTCATCTCTCATGACCAAAATACATTGTATTATCAAATGATGGACCATCATCTTCGACCTCGACACCTTTATTCGCATGATGGGACATGTACCGACAACGGTTTTTGTAGAATACCTCTGAGCTTGGTGGCATTCCATATATGCTACCTCTTTGATCGTGCCATTTTCCATGAGATGTCATCTCTCATGACCAAAATACATTGTATTATCATATGTCTTCATTCAATATGGAGACCTTATTTCATTGTATATTGTATGTGTAGATGACCACATGACTCATATGTTTATCATGCCTATTCATGGCCATTGTGCTATGTTGTATTTGGGAATTTTGTACTTCATATTTTAAATCATATGCTAAGACTTATTATTGTATGGTACTGATGAGTGGATGGTTTTTCCACCTGGGTATTCATTACTCCACTTCTGGATTGACATAATGTATTTCAGCCATTGTACTACTCCTCTGAACTCACAAATTAGGGGGCATATGTTATATATGATTTTACCACACTTGATCTATCACACTTCTAAAGGGGCGCTTCCCTTGAACAACCACCAGGGGGGATCTCAATTATTTTCCCCTTCATCCCCTCCCCCCATCCCCCTCGAACCCTCCCTGATGACTATAGTGGGGGGTGAACCCCCTCACACACCCCATCAAGTGCTGGGATCCAAACATGATTGAAACATGACCTATAAATCAGTAAGATCATGCTCCACAACCCGCATAGAGAAATTTCATAATATCAGTCTCGATATGGAGGGATATGTATTGAATAGTCCAATGACTTCTATCACAATTGGTGTTGTTGATGTTTTCTTAGGGGTTCAATGGTTACAACAATTGGGAATAATGGTTTTTAATTTTCAAGAAATTTTCCTGAGGAGGAAAGAATTTGAGTTAAGGGGTGTCATAAGGAAACTCAACAAGGTGATAATCTCTAATGGAATGACAACATTGTTAAAAAAAGGACATCAAGGTGTCATTTCACAATTAATAATGCTCACTAGAGTTTCAAACATCTAAGCCTCATATTCCCCTAGATATCCAAAGGGTCATTAATAAGAATTCCAAGGTATTTTAAGATATTTCAAAAGGTATTCTACCTACTCGAGATTGTGATCATGCTATTCACTTGATTCCAGGAAGTCTTTCTCCTAACATCAAACCTTACAGATACCTCAATGGATAGAAGAGAAAAATTGGGCATATGGTTGAAGAAATGTTAGAGGCTAGTATAATTATGCCTATCTAAAGTTATTACTTTGTATCAATGGTAATGGAACACAAGAAGGAGGAATCATGGCACATGTGTCCATATTATAGAGATACCAACAATATCACCATTAAAGATAAGCTTCCAATTCCTTTCATTGATGAATTGTTAGATGAACTAAATGGAGTAGTTTACTTCACAAATTTGGATATTTAGTCAGGGTATGATCATATTAGAATGAAGGAAGAAGATATGCCAAAAACATCATTCATAACTCATGAAGTTCATTATAAATTTTTGGTCATGCCTTTGGCCTTACAAATGCACCTTCCACATTTAAAGGCTTGATGAATTCAATTTTAAGCCTGAAATACCTCATGTGTTAAGCCCCAGACATATGTAATTTGTAATTATTTATTATTATGGAAGTAGGTGTAGGTAAAGGGTATTTAAGGACCAAGAGACATTATTATTATTTTTGTAAATAATTAATTAATAAAATAAAACAACTGATATCGACCGATGAAACATAAAGGAGTATGAGGAACTATGATGTTACGAGTACGAGAAAGTGGGAAACTGTGATCCTAAGTGTTTGTGTCTATGTTGGTTAACCCTCTTGAATTCTACACCCTCTTATTTTTTGTTTCTCATTGATTTTATTATTTCAGGATGGTTTTTATTAAAATTGGAGTCACTCTCTCTCCTAGTGTTCCCCCTTGAGTGCCACTTGGTGTTTCCCCTCATGACAGTTGTAACTCCTCCTTAGTCATTTTTTGTTATGGAAAATGATCTCCTCTTATGAATCTCTCTCCCCCAACTCAATTTTTCATGAGGAATTTTAATTGGTTGGTGTGGGATTCATTTTTCTTTATTTTTTGATTAATGATTCATTTTCTTGCTTCTTAGTATGTTCAGGGTTCTTGGCTTCATTCTCTTGGTCCTTGGTTCACTCACTCACATGCATTTATCTTTGGAACTTTGGAATTTGATATTATTACCTTGGTATGTGTGAGATCCTATGATCCAATGGTATTTTTGGATGGTTGGTATTCCCTTTTCGATACCATTCCCAAGTAGAGAGGCTCAATTGTTGCTAGTCTATTTGTCCTGGATTAGAAGTGACGTGGAATAAACTTTCCATTGGATGTAGTTGGAGGGATGGTATATTAGTGTTTTATTGAGTCTATATATCCTATAGATGTATGTCTTGTATTGGAAATAGTGGGATCTATTTTACATTGGAATACAGTTGGACCGATGGTAAACTTGTGACTATCTATCATGGAGCCACTGTCCCGGATTGGAAGTGATGTGGAATCCACTTGCAATTGGATTTGTGGTTGGATAGATTATATTTTGCTTTTATGGTTGAGTGCAGTCTTACTTGTGGCATCATGGTTCTATCTCATGGACGACCCATGCAAAAATATATTTGGCATGTACAATGTCTACTACTAGGGGGAACATGGCACAATCGTTTTCAGTTGCAGGAATTAAAAGATAAGTGGTTGTATTTTATTTATATGGGTTTTTTTTTTATCTGATATATATATATATATATATATGTATGTATGTATGTATGTATGTATGTATGTATGTATGTATGTATGTATGTATGTATGTATGTATGGATTTGAAATATTTTATGGAATGAGTAAATCAAATGTAAATAGTCATTTTCTATGATTTTGGTAGTTTTTATATTACTAGTTCTTTTGGAAAAATTTCGGAAAGCTAGTTTTGGGACTTTGCAAGATCAAATTTTGTTATAATGTCTATGAGAATCCTATGCTAAAAATATGATTTCAATGTCTCTGATATGGTATTGGTATAATGTGTTATTCAAATGTGGAATAGTTTTAGAAAGGTATTTGTAATCCATTTGCAATAAATTCAATTTTTTTCAATTACTAGTTTTCTAGAAAATTAGTTTTAGCTATATTCAATACTTTGCAAGAGAAGTGTTTGTTAAAATGTATATATGGGATTTTATTTGATTCATATAAGATATTTTCATCTGATATGTTTGACTAAATGTGTGAAATATATTCCAAGACAGTCTATAAAATTTTCTACCATGATCCATGTCAATTTTTTGAATTGCTAATCTTTTTGGAGAGGTTTCCATAACTAGATTTGGGAATTAAAATATGGAATGTATATGAGTATGAATATATATAAATACGAATTTATATGAGCTCTAATATAGTTTTCATAATATCCGATCATTTCCTTCTTGTTGAATTGCTTTTGAAAACTAAAATTGGAAACCAACTTCAAAACGGTGAAATTGGTAACTAGTTTTTGGATTCGAATATCTGTGTTTGGTAAAAGATGAATGTACAGCCATATGATCTATTTTTTGTAATTTATTTTTGTTTTATAATGATATTTTCCAAATATGTACCTTCACCTCTATGTTCTTCAAAACTTATTATGATTGGTTTGATTGAATTCCTAGCAGTGTTTATTAACTAGTTGTACTGATTGAACTTGAAAGATCCTTCGTTTATGTACTTGTATCGGATATAAAAAAGTAATTTTATTTTGCTATAAATGCACACTTACTTATGCACATAATGTCCGTAGTTTCAATTTTTGGATAGTTGGTATGGTTGTGCATTGAAAATGCACAAGACTAGTTGTTTGCATAGTGAAACTAGTTGACTAGTCTTGGTATCTCATTTTCGTGTTTATTATTATTACTTATTTAAAAATGGTTATTTGGCCATATTTATATCGATGCAGATGTTAATTAGCCATTGGTATTGATTAATTGTGTTAATTATTCAAACAAAATATTTTATGCTAACTGTCGTCATTTGTAAGTTGTGTCGTAATTAGCACATTAATTACCTTATTTAACATGTTAATGGCTTATTGTTGGAAATTATCTTTTTGGGTGAAAGTAACCTATTGTATGGCTTGGGATGGATACATAATGGTGTCAGACATTTTTGGATAAGCTTTCCCATCCTTGGTTCAATTGCTTATTCAAATGTAAATTTTATTTTAAATAAATTTGTGATTATCGATATTTTGTCGTAATTAATTTCTAGAAATTGAAATTAAGTAATTTTCTCTTTCTTTGTTGTTCTTAAACTTTGTAATTAGCCTCTTAGAGATAATTATATGTCCCTAAGTCCATTTTATATCCTTGGGGGATATTATAGGTGGTATCATAGCTTTTGGTTCCAACTCTACGACTGTTGGGCCTATTACAGACTTATAATTTTTATATTTATATGCATTTGGATATTATAAATGTGCATAGTGAAATATTTTAATCTCCCTTATGTTAATGGAAGAATTGAAAGCCTCATTTGAGAGATCAATTTTTTTTTTAGATTTTTATTATAATTTCAAAGGTCAAGATATTATGGGTCTGTTAGTATATGTAATAATATATTAGCATAGAATAGTATATATGTTGTAAGGCGACATATATATATATATATGAAATTATGAAAGATATATAAAGATGATGTAGTATTACTATTAATAATATTAATGGTTTTTAATGAGAGATATACTCTCTATTGTCTTTATTGCTTCCCTCGAGGAAATACTTTTATGTATGGGCATTATTTTCCACTTGAAAGGTAATGGTTACATCAATGAATAACTCCTTGGATATTTTAGGAATGAGACATTTGTCTAAATGGTGTTCCCATTCTCCTTTTTATTTTATGCATGTAGTATTTTTTTATATTATTTTTTTATTACGACAATCCTAACTTATCTAATTAGTTAGTGGTGGAATAGCCACTTAGAGGTAAGAATATCTATGGGCTATTCTCATATTTTATTATTTAATTTATTTATTTTGTGGCTAGTGGTGGTGTTATTATTATCCTAACTTATCTTACTGATTCATTTATTGAGGGGAGGCATTGAGCCACTTGTCTTTGATGGTTCATATTATCTTTTATTTTATTTATGGAGATGTAACTCCTAGCCTATTTTTGGAGGAAATGAGCCACTTGTCTCTAATGGTTGATATTCTCTTTTATTTTATTTATTTTACTTATGGAGATGTGACTCTTAGTCTATTTTGGTGGAAAGGAGCCACTTGTCTCTAATGGTTCATATTATCTTTTATTTTATTTATTAATTAGGGAGATGTAACTCCTAGTCTATTTTTGGAGGAAATGAGCAAATTGTCTCTAATGGTTTATATTCTCTTTTATTTTACTTATGAAGATGTAACTCCTAGTCTATTTTTTGAGGAAATGAGCCACTTAAATCTAATGATTCATATTCTCTTTTATTTTATTTATTGTACTTATGGAGATGTAACTCTTAGCCTATTTTTGAAGAAACTGAGCCACTTGTCTTTAATCATTCATATCATTGTATTTTATTTTATTTTATTTTAGTGTATAAGAATGTAGTATAGTAGTGTTTGATCATATTATATATATTTATGACATAAACATGAATATGTATAATATAATCTAATATGTGGTGTAAGATAGATGAGGGGTATATGATATTGAATGTGTGCAATATATATAGTTGTTAAAAGTATATATATGAATAGTTGTATGCATATAAGAATGTATATATGTTGGTATATACTATAATATGTATTTTATTACATGCAATAATTATTAGTATTACTTGTATTTAATATTTTGAACATACTATATGTATAGATGTGATCGTATGTAATGAAGAGTTTGGAAGTGTTCAGAGGTATTTGGCAGTGTTTGAAAGTATTTGAGAGTATTTGGAAGCGTTTGGAAGTACTTGAAAGTGTTTGGTAGTATTAGGAAGTATGGTGTGACCAAAAGTGTTATGCTACTATATATTTATCATACGTATCCAATATGATAGTATTGGGTTAAGTAATTATACCATTGTAATTGTATGGATATTATGGTATAACATAATATTTATAAGGGTGTATAAAATATATGATATATAGGTTATATGACTAATATGTTGTGTATGTGATTTATAATAATATGATATATGATTGAAGAATTATAATATGTACATAGACAAAATGGGCATATGTATAGAAATAATACATAGTAATATTAAGTATGGTGTATGGTATGAGTGTATGATGTTGTGTTGTATAGCTAGTAATTATTTTATTGTAGAATATTAGAAGATTTTGGTGGTAGGATGTTTAGTTGTTTTAGGTGACTATGTATTTACTTTGGTTGATAGTATAAGTAGTGAGATCTGTGTAAATAATTAGTAAGGTAATGTATGGTTAGTATATGGGGATTAGATGGGATTTTCGTCAAAGTATGTCTGACATTGCTATTGATGGAGTATGTATGCTGACAAGATGTATGATTCTGTATGTGTTGGGTACTTACATAAGTGCAATATTAGTAGTGTTTGTGTGATGTCATTGGTTGTATACATGTATTATTAATATACTATATATTATATATATAGGCATGTGCTAATAATTATTACATATAATGTTATGATAAATAATAAGTATTCAGTATGATTCCTATAGTTAATGTATGTTGTTTGATATAATTATTGGTTACTATTGGTTGTTATTGATTGACATTGGTTGATTAATGGTTGATATATGTATCATATTTTCATCATTGTATGTATGGGAATCATTGGTTGTTCTTGGTTGTTATGGCTACTATGTGTATGATTGATGAATTCAGGTTGATGTATTCTACTTAGTATAATTATGATTGATATAATTATTATTCATGTGCTTTGATTGATGAGTCCCAGTTGATGTATTTTGATTGATTTTTTATGGTTGATGTTTATATCGTTAGTTAATGCATGTATGGTTGTCATTGGTTGATATTACATGATCGATATATGATTGATATATGGTCTAGGTATTGTGAATAGATGTATTAAGGACGAATATTTGTATGGATTATATATGCATGATGGTCAATGTATGATTGACATTGGTTGATGTTACTATTTGATACCGATCACTATTAGTCGATGTATAATGGAATTTTGAATGTTCTCTAAAGAATACATGCTCTGTGTGGAGATGAAAAGTAGTATGTTTAATTACTAGTTGTTATGGCCCATTTTGGTTCCTAGTTAGATTAAAATTGTTGCATATAAGTCGCTTTACATGTTACATTAAAGTGCATAAAGCATTCATGTGATATTTGTGATCCTTATCTTTACGATATTTATTAGAAAATGTATCTTTATGTCTTTATTGAAAGGTATGATAGTAATATCTTGGTGGTATTTCATGTATCTTTGATGAAAAGTATGTACTAACCATGTGACTGATTAAAGTATGATATAGGTACCTTTGTTGAATATGTACTTCATGTATCCTTATATATCCAGTTTTAAACGTGTAGAATGTGATACATATTTGTTAGAAAACTATCTAGGTGATATTGTTGAAAAGAAGAAAAAAAATCCTTGTGATCATTACTAAAAGTATCTTGCTAGGGTATGCTTGTGGTTTATCAAATACCTTTTTTGAAAGGAATATTTGTAAAATACCATAGTGATAGTTCATGCACCTTGTTGGAAAAATATCTTGGTGATACTTCTTCATGCATCCTTGTAGGAAAAGTATTTGAGTGATAAATCATATAAAAGCATCTTGGTAATGCATCTCATGTGATTGACTAATAAGAACACATTTAATGTATCTTGTTGATGTAGCATATGCATGATGCATTTCATGTATCTTTGTAGAAATAATATGTAGTTGATGCATTTGTTGTGATTGATTGATTGGGATGGCTATGGACTTGATGTCTAGTCAATAAGGATAATCCCATCGTTTTGTCTCAGTGACACCATAACCTAGCTCGGGGTGGATTATGGAACTTACACGTCCATTTTCCTTAATAAGCCAAGTACTCTGATATGTGTTCCTGAGATGTGGTAAAGGTATTATTAAGTTGTAGGTCATGTAATTGAGATTGTTGGTCTTACCAAGAGGGTAGCTATAAGACAAAATATGTTTGTACAAGGATCAATAATGCATACATTAGCATAGTTTATATTGTTGAAATGAACCTAGAACTAATATGGTGTTACATGTAAGTCATGGAATTTATTTTCATGTTGTAATTTCATGGGATTTATTTCATATCCCTTTGATGTATTTCGTGCATCATAGGCAAAGAGAAGTGGAATGGAATTTATTTCATGTTCCTTTGAAGTATTTCCTGTGATTAATTAGAAGTATTTCTTGAAGATGTATTTTATGAATATCGTTGAACAATATATATATCTATATATATATATTGTAAATTATCAGGTCCTTCTATTACCATAGATATTAAAAAAATAGACATTTACAGCAAAAACCTAGCCCTCCCATTTCTAGGAAAACAACCATGGAGATCATACTGGCAGTCTCCCTTGAAAGGAAACAAGACTAAACCAGAATGATTGAGAATTATTGATAAGTCTCAGAGAATTTTCTTTCATGAAAACATAAATAGTAACCATTACCACTAGCAGTTTTTTTCTTTTTTAAACAGAGAAAGACTTAAAACAAGGACTGAAAAAAGAACATGATCAATCAAACCAGTGTTCATGGGGTTTGAGCTTCAATTTCTTGGGAAGCTCGATCTGGTCCAAAATCTTGTGCAGTATCAACATGATTTGGTCCTATTGTATCAAAATTTCCCCATGTTGCTAGTCTTTTTCTACCAAATTTTTTCCAAGGATGAAATTCTATGACCATTGCAACTCCAGAGATTTTTGATACAAGGTGAGAATTCCCCTGGAGGTGCCAAGATCAGGGATTAAATTCTTAAATTATGATCTAGGAGGATATTGGTGATCACCCACATATTCCACTTGGACCCCCACCATTATTTCTTTCAGTTTTCCAGTTTCCTTAATTGTAGCACAATTTACTATTTTTGGCAATTTTTGGGTCCTAAACTTTTGGAGTCGTTTTGAGGCCCTAAACGACGTATTTTCGGCATCGAATAAAATATGAATTCGTTTCGAACTCGATATTTTCCATTTATGGATGTAGTCCTTGTATATATATTTCTAACGATGTATCATGTGCGTCAAACAGAGGTAGTATTCCAAAGTTACGACCCTAGGAAATTGATGTACCAAGTTACCCAACGGGCCCACATTCTGGCTTTCCACCTCCTAGGGTTAGCTTTTTGGATGTGTAGGGTTTCCATTGTTTCTCATTAATATATAGGCCTTCGAGCCTCATTGTAACACAGAGTTCAAAGGAATGTAGCCACCACATCTCTTCTCAGAGATAAGCTACCAACACTCTAGCTAGTTTATTTCCATTTTGTATGTAAACAAGTTTTAGTTCTTTGATTAAAGAAATGAAGTGTTATTTTCACTGCATATTTTTTTCTATGATTATTTGTGTATTCTATTGCATTCCTACATAAATCCAGATCAGTGGTATCAGATAAATCTACTCTTTCTCGATTATTCTTTGCATGTTCCCAACGAGGGTGGGGTGTAAAGAGTTAGGGCTTGATCTGGTTGAACCTTTGCAAGATCATCCTCATAAATCATGACATTCACCCATGGGGGACGAAAATAAATACGAGAGTGCAGAATATCCTATCAAAATTTTGCTCAAGGAGGCCCTTGAAAAACAAAGGAATGCGATGATGGATAACTTCACCCAGATCCTTCAATGACTTCCCACTGGCGGTGCATCTGCATATAGTAGCCACTCTGGAGTCGCAACCCCTTTTAAGGTAGAAGTAAACTTAGACATTCTCATATTTGATGGCCTAATAGATGCAGATGCCATAGATAGATGGTTGAATCTATTAGAAGGAGATATATCGGTTCATGACTTTTTCAACCAGGAAAATATTACTTTTTCACTACTCAAAGTCGGCCCCCCATGTCAAGGACTGGTGGGAAACCTACTGTGACAGAAAAGACGAGGAGGAACCCCTCTATTTTCTCAGCCGTACCCACTTGGAATTATTTTCGAGGTTCCATAAAGGGACATTATTATCCCGTGGGGAGCTATGAGGACAATTAAATACAATGGACTACATTGCAGCAGCAAAGAGATCAAGATGTGCATGAGCTGACGAATCTGTTCCATACCTTGCACACTAAGTGTGGTATCAAATATTGAGAGAAACATTTGGTTCTAAAGTATTGCAATTTCCTACATAGATACATTCAGGAGGAAATGGAGTTCCTCGACATCTCCTTTCTTGGTACAGCATACCGGTATGCTGCCAAAATTGAGGAAAAACTCAAACAGAAAAAGCGAGACTTTGGATCTGTGAATCAGAAGCAAGTGAAAGGTGCCCCCACACCGCAGAACCAAGGAAACAGCCAAGGATTGGAAACTCAAGGAAACTTTCCAAAGCCAAAAGAAAAGAGCAAAACTGCGAAGTCAAAGAAGGAAGCAGGAAGGTGGTGCGAGTTCCATAAGATCCCCACTCACAACACCAGTGAGTATCAGGACAAGCAGTCACTGGTGGCCGAGATAAAGGCTTCTAATAAGATGAATACTTTGACACTGAATCAAAACCCAAGAAGGGGAATGACAGAGGGAATAATATTATTGATGCAGAGCCCAATGCCATCGTTTCCACCATGAAGCTCTAAAAGGAAGAACCAAAAGATTCAGAGGAGGAGGAGCATCTTTTCCAGTCCCAGATTTGCGTAAAAGGTTCCCTGCTACAGTTCATTATCGGCTCCCATCTCATTTCAGCATAGGTCAAGAAGCAGTTGGGCTTGTTGACCATAACACACCCGCAGCTGTACACCATCAGGTGGCTCCAGCAAGGATAGGATATCTGCGTCAGCCAACAGTGCCACCTTCCCTACAGCATCAAGCTCTTCCTCGATGAGGTATTATGTGATATTGCTCCTCTTGATGTTTTTCATGTATTATTAGGTCAAACATACTTATGGAAGCGACATACTATGTATGATTCTTGGCCTTGGGCTGTTATTATTACGTTGAGAAATAAGTTGTACAGGATACCAGAGGTACCACCTCCTGCTACTATCTCTTTGGTTACTGCAAAACAATGCAGTAAGCTCATTTCCAAAATCGAGAAATTTTTTTTCTTGATGATCCGCCCTCAGGGAAAGAAGAATATCGTAGCCACGACCTCCAGACAAGTCCCCTCCACACGACAACAACAAATGGACAAGGTCATGGAGGAGTATCGGGACATATTTACTTCACCCACAGGGGTGCCTCTGCATTGTCAGGTCAAGAACCCCATTGATCTGACCACAGGTGCGCCACTTCCCAATGGACTGATCTATCGATGCTCTATTATGGAGAATAATGAAATCAAGAGGAAAATTTGGGAGCTGATGCAGAAGGATCACATTCGGCCAAGTTCATCGCCCTGTGGGAGCCCAATCATGTTGGTACAGAAGAAGGATGGTACCCGATCCCATGGATTCATGACCTCCTGGACCAGCTTAAAGGGGTGAAATATTTTAGCAAGATTGACTTAAATTTTGGGTATCACCAGGTACTGATCAAACCGACCAATGTGTGGAAGACTTCCTTCAAAGCCAAGGAGGGCATTTTCGAATGGTTGGTCATGAATTTCAGGTTGACGAATGCTCCCGCAACCTTGATGAGACTGATGGACAACATCTTGCAGCCATTCACAAACTCATTTGTAGTAGTGTGCTTGGATGATATCTTGATATTCAGCCAAACTTGGGAAGACCACCTCCACCACATCCAACAGGTCCTCCAAACACTGCGGAAGCATAAGTTGTGTGTCAATTTGGACAAGTGCACTTTTGGAATGACCCAGGTTCATTATCTAGGATCATTATTGATCAGTGTGGGGTACATGTGGATCCAACCAAGATCCAAGTCATTCAAGATTGGCCAGCCCCAACTACTCTAACAGAGCTTCGTAGATTTCTGGGTCTTTCTAATTTCTACCACAGGTTCGTGTTGGGATTGTCTCATATCACTTGGCCCTTGATTCAAGTCACCAAGGGAGGAGCAAAAGCAAAATTATTCTGGTCGAAAACTCAACAGAAGGCATTTGTAGAATTAAAAAATCACCTCTGTTGTGCCCCAGTGCTCACATTACCAGACTTGCAACAACCATTTGATATCGAGACAGGTGCCTCTAACTATACTATTGGGGTAGTCCTTACTCAACAAGGGCATCCAGTGGCATATCACAGTGAGACACTATCCGACACAGTCCACAAATATCCCACTTATGACAAAGAGATGTATTCCATTGTACAGGATTTTCGATAATGGAAGCATTACATTTTAGGGAAGGAAACGATCATTCACACATACCACCAACCCCTACAATTCATATAGACACAAGGGAAGTTACAGAATGATCACCATCAAAAGTGGTCAACATATATACAACAGTTTCATTTGAAAATCAAGTACAAGAAGGGAAGCACCAATAATGTTGCAGACTGCCTCAGTCGACCACCGATTGTGGCGATAACCACCGTTCTCAAACTCTTGTGGGCACGAGAATTCTAATTGGTTGCTTCTCTACAAGAGCGATCTAGATTTCAGCCACACATATAGGACACTCTTGGAGGGAAACCAAGTTTCAAATTTTCACCTCCAGTATGCATTACTATGTCACATGGGATACCTTTGTCTTCCTTCAAGCGAGCATGCCAAGATGATTTGGGAAGCGCACTACAATTGGGTTGTTGGGCATTTCAGGGTCGATAAAAGAGTGGCAGTACTACAGAAGTATTTATATTGGCTAAACCTTCGATAGGATGTCAGGAAGTACATCCGATCCTGCACTGCCTGCGCCATTGTCAAACCGTCCATCAAGAAGCAAGGACTTTATACTCCATTACCTACCCCTAGTTGACTTTGGGAATCCATCTCCATGGATTATGTTATCCCTAAAGTTGAACCTAGACTACATGGGTTCAAGCTTAAGGAAATATTTTTCAAAAATGTACAAATCAATGAAATCAAACTAAAAAACAAGTTGGTATGAAATCAAAGCTATTGGAAAAATCACACAATTATGAATGAATTAAGCTAGTATAACATGAGAACTATAAGAAAATCAAACAATTATCGAAGACCTAGGATGGTATGTCAATAAGAGCTATAAGAGAATCATGAAATCATACAGGAACTGTATAACATAAAACCAAACACAAGGTCCAATATCTCAGTAACTATGATCATAAAGTCATGAAATGAAACTGCCTCTATTTTCTGAAAGTATAAAGGATAATTGTATTTCAAAATAAGAATCATTGTAATGGAATTCTATGGACCATATACATGATAAATTATAAGAAACGCAACTCATAGCATACATAGACAAATCATAATCATGCTCATTGAATATAGAACCTGTATTGAAGCTGTAGAGCATTTATGTTATACAAACAGTGATCAAAACTGGGCTTTCATAACTCCAAACTTGCCAACCCCCCCACCAAGTCTCATCTAGAGACTCTCCTTAAATACTCAATATCTGTTTGTTTAAGCTAACTATAAGATCCTATTTATAAGGATCCAACCTTCTCAAAAATAGGGAAGTCAATCCCCTTTAAACACTCTTTGAGTACAAGTGTAAACTAAAAGAGACATCTGTCAACAAACAGAATTGCTTTCACAAGCAAACTATAACTCTAAACACTTAAATTGAGCCTCTAAAATGGCATTATAACATTTTCTCTAAATCCCAATGGCATCATACTCGATTTTGTAGCATAGCTCAAACTCTAATTGGAAGCACTTGCTTTTTCTTGGGTATTGAACACTTATGAGGATTTAATGTCAAATCCTAAGTCTTAACCTTGTTTTTATTACGATTACTCTGCTTGGCAGCAGCATAACAAAGCCAATGACTATGGCATGTTCCCTGTTTTAAGAGCTTTAATCCTAGTCGACATTGATACTAATCCTTGAGAGACAAAAATGAATATGAATTGAAAATAGAAGGCATAACAGTTTTCAACATTTTAATCTACAATTCCAAACTCTTTCATTATTGCTGTCGCTCCAAAAACACAGAAAACGTTCTGTACATTCCTTCCATTTCAAACCAAACTGAGTGTTGTCAAAGATCTTCTCTATGAAAATGTGCATAGGTTTCATTCCGACGGTGGCATAGAATGATGAGGTCTGTCCCATGTAGAAGATGGCTTTGATGTTCTCACAGAGTGCGCTGATGAATTTGAGGACCGTATACTTGCACGATTTGTCCTACTAGACTGAAAGGTAGAGCTTGGTTCATTCATACATGGATACTCCTCTTTTGATAATTCACCATTATGCAGGCTTTCAATTAATTCCTCAATCATTGGATAGAAACGTGACAATTCCCAAGCTTCCTCGTCCTAGTTTCTCTCCTTTCTGATTCCATGTTTTTTCTTATGGGTCCCAAATTTAAGAGAAAATCCTCCAGATTGCTTTTTGGAAATGGGAGCACTTATATATTCCATATTTTTCACTACATTCATGTCATCTGAAGAGAGGCGTGCAAGTTGTGTCCACTGAAGGGATTTTTCACTATCAATTTTATCAGGGTTGATTGCTGCATAAATCATCAGTAAACGTAACTTATTCTCTGCGGTTATATCCTCCTTTGTCTTTAACATATTGATCAATTCCTTAGCCCCTGCATCCCCAAAAACCAGATCTTGCTCTAAGCGACCAATATCACTTAATCCTTGTTCCTTGATCTTTTGATTTAATTTTGCAGCTATATTAACGTGAAGACTAAGCTTATCGAGTTGATCACTGTACTATGGTAGAGCTTGAACCATATTTTACATGTCTCTAGTTGACAATTCATTTCCATCTCTTCCAAGGCGAATTTGAGCAGCTTTAAAATGCTTTTTCAGGGTCAAACTTTAAAGGCATAAAATGAGGAGAGTATTGGGCATGATATTTAATGTTAACTGCCACCTCTGAAGCTTCCTCAGCTGTAGTATGAACCATACTTTGGAACAGCAGAAATATTTCCCTTCAAAGACCCATTGCCCTTAGTTGTCGATGCCATAACCCTGTTCTATGCTTCTCCTGAGGACCTTGCTCAACACCTTTTCTAAGGGGATCACCAACAATACGACTAAGGAACTGTGCTTTTGCCTTTTCTGAGTGGTCACTTTGACATTTGGATGCTGCCAGAAACTAAAATTTTGTTGGAACAGATCTGATGATAACATCTGGCTTTGTCTGGGGATGGCATGCTCCCTGTGAGCTGCCAAGAACAAGTAGACCAAGTGCCTTTCCATTTCATTGGGCTGGAGTCTTCATCACAAGTCTCGGTTACTTAAAAAGCTTAAAAACAAACTATTGATTGAATTTTTGAACTACTCTGCAAATTGACTAATCCTCTCACAACAATCTGATGACACTGTACAAACTTAAGGAAATGGTTGAAGCATCAAGCTTATTTATTTACAGCTCCCATTCTAATCATCTGCTTTCTTTTGATCAGGTAAAATCATGCTTCCAATGAAGCCATACAAATATTTGACTAACTGGTAAAACTTCTGATTTGGAGATGATGAATAAAGGAACCCATGGAATATCAAAATTCATTTCAAAAGAAGGGAAAATCCAACCTCCATTTGATAAAAACAATCTGAGATTTGAGTTGCTCAAAGACTTCATATAATCAACAAATGGATCAATAAAGCTATAAGGAAATACCTCTTGCTGAAGATTAAAATATCTTTGTGTATCCTTTTCCTCATAATGGCTGCCACTTTTAGCTACCTGCAAACTGAGTTGCAAATATGTCTGCTCAATGTCTTCTACAGATTCAGGATGGTTGATTTCCACACAATGTTGTTCCTCATCAAAATTTGATTCATAGTTGTCATACATCCGTTGGCTTCTCCTCAAATCAACAAAAGCTGATGTAGGGATATGCTCTTTTTCATCTGAATACTCATCATAGATTGGCATATCTTCAGAGTGAATCGGTTGATGCTGATCCCAATCTAGAACTTCATTGTATTCATCATAAAATGGAGCATTCTGATCATTTTCTAAAGATGAAGATTTCTGTTCTATGATGCTATGATCCACTTTAATATCAGAATTTTGAAAAATTTCTTGTTGTAAAACAGAATTAGAGGAAGATAATAGATCTTCTTCCTTCTTCATAGCATAACCACCAACTTCATCTTTACTACTGGAAGAATCTACTTCTAAACCCTGGATATATAATGCATATCCCCTACAACACTGCTCAAAAAGACACTTAGCTGGGTAAATCCTCTTACAATATGAATAAAGGCATCATGAAAATCTTTCAAAGAGGAAATACTGGAAGGAGGAATAGTTCTGTACCATTGTCTCACACAAACATCTAATGAATACATAAACATTTTCATGAATACATCTTCAAGATATATACTCCGCTGATCCATGTATTGATGAAATTTAATTACATGATGTGCCGGATTGTCCTCTTCCTTTTCTCGGAATCGCGAAAGAAAATCTCCCCATTCATCCATGATAGGTACTGTATTTGGAAAGCCAGGAACATCTCAGAAATTGAGCGGAGCAAATCTCTGTGCCAACATAGATTCAAAACGCTTTGACATCTTGTAAAATCGCCTCTGGATTCTTCAAACATGGAGTCGCCCGGTGAATAAATCTGTAGTCAAACTAATGCCCTGCTCCTTTCCACCATCAAGAGCTGGATCTGATCTTTGTCATTCTTTCCCGGGGAAGATATCTTCACTCCTGTGTCCCCGGCAATGGCGCCAGAAGATGTTATCCCTAAAGTTGAACCTAGACTACAAGGGTTCACGTCTAAGGAAATCTTTTTCAAAAATGTACAAATCAATGAAATCAAACTGAAAAACAAGCTAGTATGAAATCAAAGCTATTGGAAAAATCACACAATTATGAATGAATTAAGCTAGTATAACATGAGAACTACAAGAAAATCAAAAAATCATCGAATACCTAGGCTGGTATGTCAATCAGAGCTATAAGAGAATCATGAAATCATACAGGAACTGTATAACATAAAACCAAACACAAGGTCCAATATCTCAGTAACTATGATCATAAAGTCATGAAATGAAACTGCCTCTATTTTCTGAAAGTATAAAGGATAATTGTATTTCAAAATAAGAATCACTGTAATGCAATTCTATGGACCATATACATGATAAATTATAAGAAACACAACTCATAACATACATAGACAAATCATAATCATTTCCATTCAAGATAGAACCTGTATTGAAGCTATAGAGTATTTATGTTATACAGACAGTGATCAAAACTGGGCTTTCATAACTCCAAACTTGCCAACCCCCCCACCAAGTCTCATCTAGAGACTCTCCTTAAATACTCAATATCTATTTGTTTAAGCTAACTATAAGATCCTATTTCTAAGGATCCAGCCTTCTCAAAAATAGGGAAGTCAATCCCCTTTAAATAGTCTTTGAGTACAAGTGTAAACTAAAAGAGACATTTGTCAACAAACAGAATTACTTTCACAAGCAAAATATAACTCTAAACACTTAAATGGAGCCTCTAAAATGGAATTATAACATTTTCTCTAAATCTCGATGGCATCATACTCGATTTTGTATCATAGCTCAAACTCTAATTGGAAGCCCATATAGACGAATAAAACTAGAAGCATCCATTTGATTGTAAATTCCACTACCCTCCTCAAAAGAAGAAATATCTTGGCGATATAAGCTGTATGGACTTCCTCCTCCCCTTTCGCACTTGCTTTTTCTTTGGTATTGAACTCTTATGATGATTTAATGTCGAATCCTAAGTCTTAACCTTGTTTTTATTACGATTACTCTGCTTGGTAGTAGCATAACAAAGCCAATGACTATGGCGTGCTCCCTGTTTTAAGAGCTTTAATCCTAGTCGACATTGATACTGATCCTTGAGAGACAAAAATGAATATGAATTGAAAATAGAAGGTGTAACATTTTTCAACATTTTATTCTACAATTCCAAACTTTTTCAGCATTGCTGTCGCTCCAAAAACACAGAAAATGTTCTGTACATTCTTTCCATTTCAAACCAAACTGAGTGTTGTCAAAGATCTTCTCTGTGAAAATGTGCATAGGTTTCATTCCAGCGGTGGCATAGAATTACGAGATCTGGCACATGTAGAATATGGATTTGATGTTCTCACAGAGTGGGCCGATGAATTGTTGGACCGTATACTTGCACGATTTGTCCTACTAGACTGAAAAGTAGAGCTTGGTTCATTCATACATGGATACTCCTCTTTTGATAATTCACCATTGTGCAGACTTTCAATTAATTCCTCAATCATTGGATAGAAACGTGACAATTTCTAAGCTTCCTCGTCCTGGTTTCTCTCCTTTCTGATTCCATGTTTTTTCTTATGGGTCCCAAATTTAAGAGAAAATCCTCCAGATTGAATTTTGGAAATGGGAGCACTTATATATTCCATATTTTTCATTGCATTCATGTCATCTGAAGAGAGGCGTGCAAGCTGTGTCCATTGAAGGGATTTTGCACTATCAATTTTATCAGGGTTGATTGCTGCATAAATCATCAGTAAACGTAACTTATTCTCCGCGGTTATACCCTCCTTTGTCTTTAACATATTGATCAATTCCTTAGCCCCTACATTCCCAAAAACCAGATCTTGCTCTAAGCGACCAATATCACTTAATCCTTGTTCCTTGATCTTTTGATTTAATTTTGCAGCTATATCGACATGAAGACTAAGCTTATCGAGTTGATCACTGTACTGTGGTGGATCTTGAACCATCTTTTGCATGTCTCTAGTTGACAATTCATTTCCATCTCTTCCAAGGAGAATTTGAGCAGCTTTAAAATGCTTTTTCAGGGTCAAACTTTAAAGGCATAAAATGAGGAGAGTATTGGGCATGATATTTAATGTTAACTTCCACCTCTGAAGCTTCTTTAGTTGTAGGATGAACCATACTTTGGAACAACAGAAATATTTCCATTCAAAGACCCATTGCCCTCAGTTGTCGATGCCATAACCCTGTTCTATACTTCTACTGAGGACCTTGCTCAAGAACTTTTCTAAGGGGATCACCAACAATACGACTAAGGAACTGTGATTTTGCCTTTTCTGAGTGGTCACTTCGACATTTGGATGCTGCCAGAAACTGAAATGTTGCTGGAGCAGATCTGATGATAACATCTAGCTTTGTCTGGGGATGGCATGCTCCCTGTGAGCTACCAAGAACAAGTAGACAAAGTGCCTTTCCATTTCATTGGGCTGGAGTCTTCATCACAAGTCTTTGTTACTTAAAAAGCTTAAAAACAAACTGCTGACTGAATCTTTGAACTACTCTGCAAATTTACTAATCCTCTCACAACAATCTGATGACACTGTACAAACTTAAGGAAATGCTTGAAGCATCAAACTTATTTATTTACAGCTCCCATTCTAATCATCTGCTTTCTTTTGATCAGGTAAAATCATGCTTCCAATGAAGCCATACAAATATTTGACTAACTGGTAAAACTTCTGATTTGGAGATGATGAATAAAGGAACCCATGGAATATCAAAATTCATTTCAAAAGAATGGAAAATCCAACCTCCATTTGACAAAAACAATCTAATATTTGAGCTGCTCAAAGACTCCATATAATCAACAAATGGATCAATAAAGCTATAAGGAAATACCTCTTGCTGAAAATTAAAATATCTCTGTATATCCTCTTCCTCATAATGGTTGCCACTTTCAGCTACCTGCAAACTGAGTTGCAAATATGGCTGCTCAATGTCTTCTATGGATTCAGGATGGTTGATTTCCACACAATGTTGTTCCTCATCAAAATTTGATTCATAGTTGTCATGCATCCGTTGGCTGCTCCTCAAATCAACAAAAGCTGATGTAGGGATCTGCTCTTTTTCATCTGAATACTCATCATAGATTGGCATATCTTCAGAGTGAATCAGTTGATGTTGATCCCAATATAAAACTTCATTGTCTTCATCATAAAATGGAGCATTCTGATCGATTTCTAAAGATGAAGATTTCTGTTCTATGATGCTATCATCCACTTTAATATCAGAATTTTGAAAATTTTATTGTTGTAAAACAGAATTAGAGGAAGACAATATATCTTATTCCTTCTTCATAGCATAACCACCAGCTTCATCTTTACTACTGGAAGAATCTACTTCTAAACACTGGATATATAATGCTTATCCCCTACAGCACTGCTCAAAAAGACACTCAGCTGGGTAAATCCTCTTACAATATGAATAAAAGGCATCATGAAAATCTTTCAAAGAGGAAATACTAGAAGGAGGAAGAGTTATGTACCATTGTCTTGCACAACCATCTAATGAATACATAAACATTTTCATCAATACATCTTCATGATATATACTCAGTTGATCCATGTATTGATGAAATTTAATTACATGATGTGCTGGATTGTCCTCTTCCTTTTCTCGGAATTGCAGAAGAAAATCTCCCCATTCATCCATGATAGGTACTATATTTGGAAAGCTAGGAACATTTGAGAAATTGAGCAGAGAAAATATCTGTGCCAACATAGATTCAAAACGCTTTGACATCTTGTAAAATCGCCTCTGGATTCTTCAAACATGGAGTCACGCGGTGAATAAATCTGTAGTCAAACTAATGCCCTGCTTCTATCCACCATCAAGAGCTAGATCTGATATCTTTCATTCTTTCCCGGGGAAGATATCTTCACTCCTCCGTCCCTGGCAACGGCGCCAGAAGATGTTATCCCTAAAGTTGAACCTAGACTACAGGGGTTCAAGCTTAAGGAAATATTTTTCAAAAATGTACAAATCAATGAAATCAAACTGAAAAATAAGCTGGTATGAAATCAAAGCTATTGGAAAAATCACACAATTATGAATGAATTAAGCTAGTATAACATGAGAACTACAAGAAAATCAAACAATTATCGAAGACCTAGGTTGGTATGTCAACCAGAGCTATAAGAGAATCATGAAATCATACAGGCACTGTATAACATAAAACCAAACACAAGGTCCAATATCTCAGTAACTATGATCATAAAGTCATGAAATGAAACTACCTCTATTTTCTGAAAGTATAAAGGATAATTGTATTTCAAAATAAGAATCACGGTAATGGAATTATATGGACCATATACATGATAAATTATAAGAAACACAACTCATAACATACATAGGCAAATCATAATCATGCTCATTCAAGATAGAACCTGTATTGAAGCTATAGAGTATTTATGTTATACAGACAGTGATCAAAACTGGGCTTTCATAACTCCAAACTTGCCAACCCCCCCACCAAGTCTCATCTAGAGACTCTCCATAAATACTCAATATATGTTTGTTTAAGCTAACTATAAGATCCTATTTCTAAGGATCAATCCTTCTCAAAAATAGGGAAGTCGATCCCCTTTAAACAGTCTTTGAGTACAAGTGTAAACTAAAAGAGACATCTGTCAACAAACAGAATTGCTTTCACAAGCAAACTATAACTCTAAACACTTAAATGGAGCCTCTAAAATGGCATTATAACATTTTCTCTAAATCCCAATGGCATCATACTTGATTTTGTAGCATAGCTCGAACTTTGATTGGAAGCCCATATAGACGAATAAAACTAGCAGCATCCATTGATTGTAAATTCCACTACCTTCCTCAAAAGAAGAAATATCTTGGCGATATAAGCTGTATGGACTTCCACCTCCCCTTTTGCACTTGCTTTTTCTTGGGTATTGAACGCTTATGAGGATTTAATGTCGAATACTGTGTCTTAACCTTGTTTTTATTACGATTACTCTTCTTGGCAGCAGCATAACAAAGCCAATGAATATGGCGTGTTCCCTGTTTTAAGAGCTTTAATCCTAGTCGACATTGATATTGATCCTTGAGAGACAAAAATGAATATGAATTGAAAATAGAAGGCGTAACAGTTTTCAACATTTTATTCTACAATTCCAAACTCTTTCAGCATTGTTGTCGCTCCAAAAACACAGAAAATGTTTTGTACATTCCTTCCATTTCAAACCAAACTGAGTGTTGTCAAAGATCTTCTCTGTGAAAATGTGCATAGGTTTCATTCTGGCGGTGGCATAGAATGATGAGGTCTGGCCCATGTAGAAGATGGCTTTGATGTTCTCACAGAGTGGGCCAATGAATTTGTGGACCGTATACTTGCATGATTTGTCCTACTAGACTGAAAGGTAGAGCTTGGTTCATTCATACATGGATACTCCTCTTTTGATAATTCACCATTGTGCAGGCTTTCAATTAATTCCTCAATCATTGGATAGAAACATGACATTTGCCAAGCTTCCTCGTCCTGGTTTCTCTCCTTTCTGATTCCATGTTTTTTCTTATGGGTCCCAAATTTAAGAGAAAATCCTCCATATTGCTTTTTGGAAATGGGAGCACTTATATATTCCATATTTTTCACTGCATTCATGTCATCTGAAGAGAGGTGTGCAAGCTGTGTCCACTAAAGGGATTTTGCACTATCAATTTTATCAGGATTGATTGCTGCATAAATCATCAGTAAACGTAACTTATTCTCCGCGGTTATATCCTCCTTTATCTTTAACATATTGATCAATTCCTTAGCCCCTGCATTCCCAAAAACCAGATCTTGCTCTAAGCGACCAATATCACTTAATCCTTGTTCCTTGATCTTTTGATTTAATTTTGCAGCTATATCGACATGAAGACTAAGCTTATCGAGTTGATCATTGTACTGTGGTAGAGTTTGAACCATCTTTTGCATGTCTCTAGTTGACAATTCATTTCCATCTCTTCCAAGGTGAATTTGAGCAACTTTAAAATGCTTTTTCAGGGTCAAACTTTAAAGGCATAAAATGAGGAGAGTATTGGGCATGATATTTAATGTTAACTGCCACCTCTGAAGCTTCTTTAGTTGTAGGATGAACCATACTTTGGAACAGCAAAAATATTTCCCTTCAAAGACCCATTGCCCTCAGTTGTCGATGCCATATCCTTGTTCTATGCTTCTACTGAGGACCTTTCTCAACACCTTTTCTAAGGGGATCACCAACAATACGACTAAGAAACTATGCTTTTTCCTTTTCTGATTGGTCACTTCGACATTTGGATGCTGCCATAAACTGAAATTTTGCTGGAGTAGATCTGATTATAACAAATTACATGTTGGGTATTCCTTCTACTAAGCATAGCAATGACTATGTGTTCATGGTCGTCGACAGATTCTTAAAGATGTCCATAATGGCGGCCTACAAGAAGAATATCACAGCAGAAGCCACTGCTAAACTCTTCTTTGAACGGGTGTGGGTACACTTTGGTATCCCACTGTCTATAATATCAAATCGGGACAGCAAGTTCCTTAGTACATTCTAGTCTAGCCTATGGTCAATGCTAGACACCAAGCTCACAAAGTCCACAGCTTTCCATCCCTAGACTGATGGGCAGAAAGAGGTCATCAACAGAATGATCGTACACATTTTGTGCATGTACAACTCAAAGCATCTGTGCACATGGGATGAGAGCCTCCCCTATGTACAACATAGCTATAACTAGGCCCTCCACAGCTCAACTGACCAAAACCCCTTTCAGGTGAGCTTGGGATTCCATCCACTATGTACCATTGGTGTAGCCATGCCATTTGCAACTACTCAGGCTGATTCAGCTCATGTCCTCTGAATTTTCCAAGGTGAACAAATTCATTGAGCGTATTCAGCACATTCACCAAAAGGTTCATGACATATTAGACAAATCCAATGCTAAGTACAAGCAACGGCGTGATCGGCATCGAGTGCAACACAACTTCCAGGTGGGTGACAAAGTGTGGCTACATTTGGAGAAGGAGCGCCTCGCTGCACCCCACCAAAATATTCGCCCACTATGATATGGGCCATACACCATCACTAAGGCTGTCAGGGGAAATTCCTTTGAGCTCAGTGTTCCAACATTCCTTGGTCTACACCTAGTGTTCAATGTGAACCGCCTTCGACCCTACTTTCCACCTCTATAGGACACATTAGATGTGGCAGAACAACTCACACCAACAAAGTTAAACCCCGACTACATGGAAAAAGCCACAACTAATAGGATTATGGAAACATAGATCAAGAACAATCCCTAGGAGAATATCAATCTATATATAGTTGTCAAATTATCCCAACTCCTTCACTAGGGAAAGTGGCTCACTAGGGACCAAGTTCAGCAAATGTTTCCTCATCTCATGGAGGAACTCAATGCATTGGGGAACATTGCTTCCTAAGGGGGGAGGAATCATCCAGGGGGATATTGGTGGCCACCCACCTATTTCACTTGGACCCCCACCATTTTTTCTTTCATTTTTCCAATTTCCTTAACTGTAGCACAATTTACTATTTTTGGCAGTTTTCGGGTCCTAAACTACCGAAGCCATTTTGAGGCCCTAAACGACGTTTTTTCGGCATCGAATGGTCGGGAAAGGATAACTATATTTAAAACTCAATAATTTCCATTTATGGATGTATTCCTTGAATAGATCTTTCTAACGATGTATCATGCGCGTCAAATGGAGGTAGTATGCCAAAGTTACGGCCCTAGGAAATTGATGTACCAAGTTACCCAACGGAGCCCGCATTCTAGCGTTTCACCTCCTAGGGTTAGTTTTTTGGATGTATAGGCTTTATATTATTTCTCAATAATATATAGGCCTTCAAGCCTCATTTTAACATAGAGTTCAAATTCATGTAGCCGCCACATCTCTTCTCAGAGATAAGCTACCAACACTCTAGCTAGTTTATTTTCATTTTGTATGTAAACAAGTTTCAGTTCTTTGATTAATGAAATGAAGTGTTTTTCCACTACATCTTTGTTTCTATGGTTATTTGTGTATTATTTTGTGTTCTTGCGTAAATCCGGATAAAAAATTCTTAATCTCCTCCGGTACCAAGCAATTTCAATCCAACTCAGCCTTTCTTTCGGCCTTTTGGATGCTGTCTTGGACAGACTTAGGAATTTCATGTTTGAAATGCTTGTTCTTCTCCACAATCATTTTTTGGAAATGGAGGGGATGAGTCATCAACTTTGGCTTGTTAAGACCAAGGGTGGAAGAAACAAAGCGGGAGCGCTTATGAGGAGGCATGACGACGGGCGAGAAGGAAATCATCCAAAGCAGAGATAAATCAAAGCTGAGGTTCAGGAGGATGCCAACAGAGGCCGAGGCATCCACAGAAATCCTAGCAGGGAAATGAGGAAGAATATCTGAAAACTTAAAGGTGATAGGAGAGTTCACAGGAAAAATAGTCTCCCTAATCCACATAGTGATATGAATAGAGAAAGACCGAGCTTTCTAGGGTTGAAGTCGAAATCCAAAAGCAGGAAGAAGAGTTAGCTTACCCGGGTTTCCTGTATCCTGAGAGCACCCATGAATGTAGAAAACATCATGCATATGGAGCCACCCTTTTGCATAGTGTTGGAATATATTAAACGCACTCATAACTTAGGATAAAACAATTAATCATTATTTGATTAATTATTCACCCACTAGCTTAATTAGTTGGCATCCACTTGCACATTAAAGTCAATACATGCTAGCTATATCCTAGGAATGATTTGTTTCTAATTCTGGGTTGATCTTGACCACCTTTTGACCATCCAGAATTAGTATACAACACTTTACAACAGATTCTACTTTATTCTGCTTTTCCTAGTTTTCTGTGGATAAGGTAAAGCTAGTCAAACTAGGAAACTGGGTGCTTTTGTCGCCAACCCATCCTTCATGACTTTTCCTCCATTTTCTAGTATTAACATGTTTTTTCCATATCCTTGAAAACTCACTCATGCTTTTTCCAATTCATGAGGTCTTTGATAAATTTGGGAAGTGCTTTAGCCACCTATGGGGGTTTTCTATATTTTGGTAAGTCAGCCTTTTTTAGCTTTATGAGTTGTCTCTATACAACTTGATTTTCCTATGAGGGATGTACTATTTATGTACACTATTTTTCATCATTATTCAATGGAAGGATACACATCAATATTCATCTCTTAATTCATGTGATTCAGTCTCTTTTATTCTCTCTATTTTTCCTGTGTATGCTTGTGAGAATTCTTAGTAGGAAGATCTATCTTTTGTGCTTCTTCTTAGCATCATTGCTCATAGCATTGATCTATTATTTATATATTTTATCATAGCTACATGGAGCACAAACTTGTAAGCTCCTACATGGTATAAGAGTAGCAAGGTTGATCAAGTTCTACAGAGTTGAGGAGTGCATCCAGTCTCCTATCCCTCTCTGAAGAAGAGCTTGTCTAGCTTACAAGATTTTCTCCTAGTTTTGTTTTTCTGGTTACAAAGATTATATCCTAGAACATATCAACAACTGCTATATGGATTCAAAATTTCCTCTATTGTCTCCTTTCAACTATGCTAATTGGAAGCCCAAGATGAGCACATACTTGAAGAGGCAATGTCTCTTTGATGTCTCCATTGGTGCATTGAGCGAACCTGACTATTATGAAGAGAATATTGATTGGATACATAATTGTGATAGAGATTATGGAATTATTTGTTTGGGAATGTCTCCAAATATATATCATCTCATAGATTCTGCTGTGTATCCATTTGAGCTTTGGAAGAATTTGGACAAAGCTTTTGGTTTGCAGGAAATAGAAGATGAAGCATGGAGTGAACCCAATATCTCCTCTTGTTCTCTCTCTCAAGATTTCTTGGCCTCTACATTTTCTAATTAATTTTATCATGATGAATAATTTTCTCATACAGTTCATGTTGTTGCTGCCCTCTTTGATTCAAATGCTTCCTCCTTCAATCAAGAAGCAAATATTGAAGAGCCATCCTTTCCTGTGTCTCTTGAAGGTGATTTTTCTTCTTGTGATACTAATGATGAAAAATAAGTAACATATGGTGCTGATATTGATATTTATGATGATCCTATAACCCATTCATTGTTCTCTAAATCTCCTATCTTAGATTCTTATATCTATGTGCCAGATACTTCACACCTTGTGCATATCTCTCTCATTGATGATGTGCAACCCAGTGATTTCCAGGATGTTTTCTTAGCCAAATAAAGCCTTATGTGTGTCATACCACTTACTTACATGATCTTAAGCATCTCCTTTTTTCTTGGCATAAATACTCAAAACCTCCTTGAATATTGTGAACATCTCATTCTTTCCTCCTTTCATACAGAGGATTCATTACCAGTGTATTCCCATGAGTCTACTGATATGCTTATATGTGATCCTTTGGATTATGATTTAGAATAATATTTGTAGGTTGATACACATATCATACCACCATCCATACCATCTACCATACCTCTGAATAATCCTAAGACTATACAAATCCCAAGTTCACTAGTTGATTCCTCATTGGTGTCTTATGTAGTGTTACGTATCTTACATGGTTTGAAGTCTTTCCTATATTTTAGTGGCTGGTTATCTATGACCTTAGTCATATTTGGAATGATATTAAACATGTTTGTATATTTTCTAAACACTTATGGTTCATATCTTATGCCCATCCATCATTCATATTTTTACACCTATCAGTTTTCCCCAATTGCTCATAATTTTCCTAGTCTAGCCCTATATCCTCATGGAGCCAATGAGGCCTTTGTATTTTCTGTTCCATATGCTAATGTTTCTGATATATTATATTTTTATCAGCCTCATATCAGATCTGGAGAGGTGCTACATCTGATTGGAAGATTGGCATGTGATTCACATTACAATTTTGCAGCTATTCAGAGAATTGGGTGTGAAATAAATTGTCTTAATTTTTGTACTCTTTGGGAAGGAGTATGAATAGATATCTTTTTCATATCAGATTATGTTTTTAGATCAGAGTTTGACAAAAGCAAGAATAATTTATATAATTCTCCTACTTCATGAGATGATGAGATACAAGGACTCTCTCCTCTTCCTTCTTGCAGATTCTACAATCTAACGCATGATCATGGAGTTCATGATTTCTTCAGCAAGTCCTTCATCCAGAAGTAGTTCATTCAGCTCATTAAAGTGAAGATCAAGATATGTTGAAGACATATTTAAAATTTTGTGCCATGTCCTATCTTGAGGGAGGATTTTCCCCATGTGGTTTTTCCTCTTTCCTAACTTTTCTGGACATAGTAATTTTTCTTTTTGTGACCATAGCCTTGTTGTTGGGACCTATATGAATCCATATTTTTTGTCATACCATCATAAATTCAGACTTATATGGGGGTGTTGGAATATATTAAACCCACTCATAACTTAGGATAAAACAATTAATCATTATTTGATTAATTATTCACCCACTAGCTTAATTAGTTGGCATCCACTTGCATCTTTATGTTAATACATGCCATCTATATCCTAGGAATGATTTATTTATAATTCTAGGTTGATCTTGACCACCTTTTGACCATCCAAAATTAGTATACAACACTTTACAACAGATTCTTCTTTATTATGCTTTTCCTGCTTTTCTGTGGATAAGGTAAAGCTAGTCAAACTAGGAAACTAGGTGCTTTTGTTGAAAACCCATCCTTCATGAATTTTCCTCCATTTTCTAGGATTAGCATGTTTTTTCCATATCCTTGAAAAATCACTCATGCTTTTTCCAATTTGTGAGGTACTTGATAGATTTTGGAAGTGCTTTAGCCACATATGGGGGTTTGCTATATTTTGGTAAGTCGGCCTTTTTGAGCTTTATGAGTTGTCTCCATACAAATCAATTTTCCTATGAGGGATGTACTATTTATGTACACTATTATTCATCATTTTTCAATGGAAGGATACACACCAATATTCATCTCTCCATTCCTATGATTCAGTCTCTTTTCTTCTCTCTATTTTTCCTATGTGTGCTTGTGAGAATTCTTAGTAGAAATATCTATTTCCTTTGCTTCTTCTTAGCATCATTTCTCATAGCATTGATCTATTATTTCTACACATAGTCCCACCACTTGTCAATCAATAACAACTGAAGATATTTCCCCACAGGCCCGAGAGAGAAGCAAAGGATAGAAATCCCATGGAGTGGGTAAATGTCCAAATAACTCAGTGAATTGGAATCATTAGCATACATGCAAGAGAAATGCTCATCCCTCCACCAAATATTCCCAATAAAAACCATCATAATCATATTAGTTGAAGTAATTTCCATGCTCTGCAAGTTCGTACGAGCCACCATCCGGCTCAAATGCCGCAGGTGTCGAATGATGGAAAAGTGGGGTGTGAATGAGTGTGATGTCATCTACACATGTGAGATGTGTGGTTATATTAGGTCCGATGAGGGTGGTGAGGTGTTAGAACCAGGGGATAAGATCCATGCCATGTGCCTCTCAACCTCCCCCAAAACCAATATATTGTTCACTCATGGTGGGGATGGTCCATCCTGATCTCTCATATACTAAAGGTGATCCTTGAGAGGTTGAAGATGGAACTGAGTCCACTGTTGATCCAGGGACTATGTTGTGGCATCCTCGCCAAATTTTTCAAGGTGATCCAATAGTTTTTTTCCCATTCTTATAATTTGGATTGCTTGAAGGACCTAGAAGTGAGAGAGGGAGTCCTGAAGCTTTTCCTTCATCTTGTCAAGACGCCAATGCTTTGACAGTTTGCTCAGAGGAGTTGCAAGTAGTTAGTTTTTGCACCATGTTTATCATAATCTGAGAGTATCCTTCAACAATTAGGAATGACCTTCTTAGGTGCCGAGCTATGTTAAGTCCTATGATTAACACCAATAGTTCAACAACATTGTTAGTGGAGGACCCAATGGAATCCACAAAAATATGCAGAATTCCACCCTTTCCATTCATGAATACCCAACCAATTCTGGAAGGCCCGAGGTTTCCCTTAGAGGCCCCATCAAAGTTAAAATTAATGAACAAAAATAAGTGGGAGACCATATAGAGGGAATACAAGGCTTGGGGGGCGGGAGGAGTAGGAGGGACCAGGAGATGGAAAGTGAAAGTGAAAGTGAAACTTCCATAGTATGGTGTGCTCATGAGGGGAGCCATCCAAGTCTGATTCCAACCAATATTTGAGCTGCAAGGTCTCCTGGATATTAGATTTAATGAGGGAGAGAACTCTAGTAGAAGGAGAGGTTTCATTTTTGAAAATCCTTTTATTCTTTTCTTTCCACATGTTCCATAAAGCCATACCATTAAATAAGGTACAAAGTATGTTAAGAAAATGGATTATGAATAGATGAGGGTGCCAACCCTTGATGGTGTTCCTCAGGTTGTTGTGGCTTTTATTAGACCATCTGAATAAGATGGTTCCTAAGTCCCATATTTTCTAAGCATAGGGACATTGATTTAGGAGATGTTCCATATTTTCTTCCGCAAGATTGCATAAGGGGCATCTGGAGGGTCCTTGAAAACATTTTTTGTTGAGTTGGTCCCAGGTGACGATACACCCATGAATGATAAGCTAGAGAAAGTCTTGAATTTCAGCCAAAGGATGGGATTCCAAATTTTGTCCCAAATCCTGTCATTCTGATTGTCCATGCTCAAATTCCATATCTTATATGATTCTTTTACTATGAAGTATCCTTTGCGTTGGTATCCCCATATTAGCTTTTCATGGGTTGTCTAGATGAGAATTTTCCTATTCAATAAATTGTTATCCTCTTGAAGAGATTCTGTGCCATTCCATTCTTCTTTCGGGATCCAAGATTGCCACAAGCCATGAGGAGGGGGCTGGATCTAGTAGTGAGCCAGTTTTCCTTTACCATATTGTTGCATACTTGTTTGCATACCTAGAGTGCTAGCATGAGCTTGTAGTGGGGGGATTTGTTTCCATGCGTCTTCCCAGAAAAGAGTTGTGTTCCCATCTCTGATCTCCCAAAAGCTATGGGAACGATCAGATCTCTTTGGGATTTGGATGCGTTCTTTTGATCTGATTGGATCCTCCTGACTAGTGTCCTTCGCATATTTGTCTCTCCATATTATAGTCCAAGGGAGATTAGGTTATGTGATGTATCGCCACCATAGTTTGGAGTAGAGCACCCTGTTAAGAATTAACGGATCCCTGAGGCCCGAAAATCCATTTTTTTTTTCTTGGAAGAGGGTCTTCCAAGATACCAATGACCATTTTCTATGTAGAAGGGCTCCACCCCATACGAACTTGTGTTTCAAATTACGAATGGATTTGAGGATATTCTGAGGCTCAACCATGACTAAAAAAAGGTATAGGCGCATGTCTTGGAGGACCGATTTTAATAGAGTGAGACGAGTAGGGAAGTTTAGAGATATGAAAGTCCATGAAGAGAGTTTGGATTCAAGCTTGACTAGAAGGTATTTCTAGGAAGCATTTTTTAGAGCTGAGTCAATGAGGGGGGCTCCCAAGAATTTGGTCAGAAGGGAGATCTTTTGGAAACCAATAATTCTGGTTATTCTGAGCTGAGTGAATAGAGGAGTATTGAAGAAGAAAATATGAGACTTAAGACAGTTGATGGAAATACCTAACACCTCCACAAAGGTGCTTAGAATATTTTGAAAATATTTAGCCTCATGGATAGAGGCATGTCCCATCATCATTGTGTCATCAACAAACTGTGGATGGGAGTGAATATTTTTAGTGTCATCCAGTTTGATCCCTTGAACTTAATTGGCCTGAACCTGTGCTTTGATGAATCGTCCCAGTCCTTTTTCCATGATGATGAAGAGGTATGGAGAAAGGGGGTCCCCTTATCGAATACCTATTGTGGAAGAAAAACTGGTCGAGGGATATCCATTGATAAGGATGGAGAAAAAGGTGGACAATACCAGATCTAGCACCCAATTGGCCCATGAGTTTGAGAAACCAAAGGACACTAGCATGGCTTTGAGGAATTTTCAGCCTATTTTATCGAAGGCTTTATACATATCGAATTTTAAAAGCATACCAGAGGTGGGGGAGGTTTTGAGAGTGTGGAGCCTCATGAGCAGTTATGATGTCATCCAAGACTTGTCACCCTTCCACATATCCCGTTTGCTTAGGGGAAATGATAAGCGCAAGAATGGGTTTTAATCTCATGGCTATAATTTTATAGATGATTTTTTAAATGACATTGTAGAGGGCTATGGGTCTCAAATTGGAGGGATCGACTGACTTTTCAGTCTTAGGGATAAGGGTTAGGAAGGTGGCATTAAGGGAAGGTAGGATGGTCCTTGATTTTCTAGAGCTTTCAACCACTTTACATACATCCAACTTGATTAGTTCCCAACAAGCCTAAAAGAAATCAGAAGTAAAGCCATCTAGATCTCGGTCTATTTCTGCATTCATCTCCATGAATGCTTTTCCACTTCAAAGAGGGGGAGGTCTTGGGTTAGGCTGAGATTCTGATCCTGCAAGACAAGGGAGGAGATGTGCTGCAAGATTTGATTGATGGCCGCGGTTCGATCTCCATTTGGTTACTTGAGGAGATCAAAGTAGAAATTTATTAGCTCATATTCAATTTCCTCCTCATTCTAAAGGTTCTGACCTTGTGCAGAGGCAATCCTGGTGATTCAATTATGCTGCCTTCTTTGAAACATGGAATGATGAAAGAATTTGGTGTTTATTTCTCCTTCCTTGAGCCATTTGATACGACACTTTTTCTTCCATATTTCTTCCTCTTGTTGATATCGACTATTAAGTTTTCCCTAGAGGATTGACTACTGTTCTTTGATCTCTTTCATGTATCCTGGGTGGATGGCTTGTGTCTGGATCATGTTCAACTGGGATTCTAGAATTAGTTTTTCTTCTAGAATATTTCCAAATTTCATTCTGTTCCAAAGATTAATATTCCCCTTTAGCTGCTTGAGTCTTTGTTGTAATATGTAAATTGCATATCCCTCAATATGTGCAAAATCCTCCCACCGTTCCTTGAGTTTGGTTAAAAAATCCATGTGATATAGCCAGAATTTCTCAAATCTGAGGGGTCTTCTGCTGTTAGCACCATCAAGATTGAGGATCAGGCAGATTAGCAAGTGATCAGAGCCTACAGAGGGGAGAATGGTGGCAGAGAGATTGATTTGATTCTACAGAAGTGAGGGAGAGGTAAGAAAGCGATCTAGCCTACATGCCACTTGTCTTTTCCCTCCTCTTCTATTATTCCAGGTGAAAAGACCATTATTGGTTTGAATGTTAGCAAGTTTAAGATCACGGGTGAGGGTTTGGAGGGCAGCACTATCTCTGTCCAGCCTTTTGATACCTCCCTTTTTCTCATTGAGGGAAGAGATGATATTGAAGTCCCCCCCTATTATCCAGTTTTGGGAAGGAATTTTGTTGTGGAGCCAGTTGAGGTGTTTTATGAAGCCAATATTTTTTTCCATTTGTTGCAGTCGATAAATGCGAGTCAGAACTCCCCCATGATTGGAGCCTGTGATTTTAAACAAGCCCGAAAGGGTGTGTTGGGATGAGAATAAACCTTCTATATTCGGGATGGTAGGGTCCCATAGTATGGCTATGCCTCCTATACTTCCTTTGGAATCCAAGGCGATGGCTTGTGCATTCCTCCAACTTTTGGAGACAATGTCTAGGAGCTTTTGCTCTAAGCATTTGGTTTCCTGTAGCATAATAAAAACAGGTTTCACAATGAGAATCCTATTTTTTAAAAGACGTCATTTAGAATATCCCTTGATTCCCTTGATGTTCCAGGATATGATTTTTAAATCCATTTAAACTATGGGGGGAAAGTGTTCCTCAAGGAAGGAACTTTGTCCTGAGTTGACTAAGAAAGTACCCAATTATTTGATTAGTTTTATGTTATATTTCTTGCCTTTATTTGGAGTATTGTTTTGGATTTTTGTTATGTCCCTTCATTATTTTTTTGAGTCCAAGAGTTTGTTTTCCCGGATATTTTGATGATACTTATTCCAGTTTTGCGGTCTCCTTAGATGGATGTATGTTCCTATAAAGGTTTTCAAAGAGTTTCAGCTGATCAGATGAGATGCATTCTGCTTTTCCGTATTTCTTGGCTTCATTCCAGATTGAAAGGTCTAGTTCCTGTAGGAGCGGTAATACATCCTTAGTATATAGTTTGTACCTTAGGCTAACTTGATTTTCCTAAATTTCATTGATGTCCTATGGTTTAGACTTAGGAGATTTAATACAGCAATATATCTCATTTTTTTTGCCTGTTCACACCTACAACAATGCCTTGTTTGGTCAACCTAGCCCATGTGCTCCCTCATTAATGCATTGGAGCACTACCTCCTTGATTTGTGGGGCCCTAGTTTGACCAAGTGCGCTAGGGGTGTATTTGCCTTGTTTTAGCTCTCTTAGGAGCATTTATTTCCACATAGAGCACCCCACTTGCCTCTATCTTCTCACCCATGCATGCCTTGGAGTGTTTAATGACCCAACACACCTCACAAACACTCACACATGAATTCAAGTTTGTTTGGGCTGATTTGGGTCTCCATTGGTCCACTTAGGGGGGGATTGAGGTCATTTCTCACATTGACACATGTATAAATCCAATTGGCTTCCAAAGCCACTCGAATGATTCCATTCTATTATAAATTATGTATGATAATAATATGAAAATTAATAAGCACCTTTCACATGTGTTGTTCCAGCTATTTTCTGTCTCTTTGTTTTCTCTTGCATCTTTTGTCAAACACTTTGATGGTGAAATTGTTCTAGCTCGTAGATCTAGTTTGAGATGCAATTCTCACATGGTGTCAGAGATAGATGGAGCTGCAACAAATCTTGTGAGGTTGAGTTGTTGTTTAGGGCATATTTCCAGTTTATGTGAGCGTTTTTCATGCAGGTTTTTACAACAACTTCATGGATTCGAAAGTTGTTCCTCTCCTTTCCCCATTCAACTATTCTGAATGGAATTCAAAGATGTGTGCATATCTCAAGAGGAAATGTCTCTATGAGGTGTCCATTGGTGTTGTGAGAGAACCAAAGTCCTGTCAAGAGAAGGATGCTTGGCTTAATGACAATGATAGAGCCTATGGAACTATGTGTCTAGCTATACCTCCTACAATGCGCTACATCCTTGATTTTGTTGATTACCCATTCGATCTTTGGATAAATATAGATGAAGCTATTGGCATGTAGCAAGAAGATGTGAGCTATATGGAGAGCAAGCAAATGGGAACCTCCTTATGTTTTCTTCCTATGATCTCAGCTTCATGCATTTCTCAAGAAGATGTTCAAAATGAAGAAGAAGAAGTAGCCAAAGATTCAACAAATGATCCAACTCAATTTTCTTCCTCTGTGGCTTCCTCTTCTTGTCAAGAAGCTATGTTTCATGAAGAGATAATATGAGTTTCTTCCATCACTACTACTGAAGATTTATCTATCCATTCTACACCCTTCTCCTTTATGTCTTTTGTTACGAATGGGCAATATGTATTGCTAGTTGATGTCCATAGCGAGCCTCCTCTAGAAGATGGATTTTCTTCACATAAAAGTATTGCTTCGAAAAAGGGAGATGTTTGGATGTCAAGTGAAGATCTATGATTGCTTCACACTATTTTTCCCATGTATTCCTCCACCATCACTAGTAGAGTTCCTTCAAGTTCTTCTTAAGATGGAGAATATTTTTCCATCACAATGGCACATTTGGGACTCTTGTTCCACATTCTTGTAGCTGATTACAACCTTCATTCGAAATTGATGCTTCAAGATCCGTATGAATCGCTTGGGGTCACCTATTCTCAAGAATTTACAGTCTCCTTCAGGCATGGCATCCAGTTTGGTTTGAATTACTCACTTGGTGGTTCGAATTCCTCACATGGCATCCTATTTGGTTCGAATTACTCACATGGTGGTTCGATGTTCAAATCTGAAGAGTACCATTTTCTCTCCCATCAGTGCATTTTAGTTGTTCTACATGGTCTAAGGATTCATCATGCAGTTGTTCTTGAGTTGATTGAGCACATTCCACTTTTTCCCAAGAAGAAGATTCCTCCAGACATTTTTTAGTTTGGAATATATGCAGATTTTGTTTATGTTTCATAATCCATTTTTTGAGGGGAGGTTTTGTCCCATGGGGTTTTTCTCCTTACCTCTATTACATGGATTAATAAAAATTTTCACTTTAAGTTGTCCATAATAGATCCATCCTGAGTGCCAACCTTCGACATAGGAGGAGTTGAGGGGCGAGAGGGGACCTGAGAGGTAGAGCCAGTCCCCGCACCTCCATTCCCTTTAGCAGACGAGCTTGGCTTAGAATTCGAGGTCAAGATAACAAGAGGTAAGGCCGAGGGGGCCTTGCGCAAGAGCATGGAGCTAAAGGAGGGGTTCCTCCAGCCTCCACTACTGGCCGCCATTACAACGAGCAGTCCAGGAAGAAAACGAAACCCTAGGTTAGACTAGTTGCAAAGGTCATTTGAAATCCAATGCCAACATAAGTTATTTTTCAGACTCGCAATATATAAGTTTACTACTAACTATGTGTCTATTGGGAATGTGGGAAAACATATTTGTTGAAGAAGAATCTCTATTTCAACTATCTTTATTGAAGAATATGGTTTAGTTGTGAAACAATATCCTTATATCATGTATCCTATATTTTTTTACATGATGTTAATCATAAGGTTGACTGAAATATGAATGTCAAGTGAATGTGTCTTTGTTGATATTTGAAGACCTTGTAATGGGGATTGAAGATTCACCCTTGCTTCTACACTACAAACCACTCTACTAGTATTTTTTCTCACATAGGAATATAGGAAATGGGATGGTGATATCTTGATGGATGAGTTAGGTGAAGGGAGTCACATCCCATATGCAGTGGAGGTGGACACAAAAATAGTAGTGGAAAGTATTGTGGTTTCTTGAAATAGGAGTTCCAAGAAGGAATTCTTGAAAACTGAAGGTTGTGATCCTTTTGAAAGTAAAAGAATGTATGTATCATGCATCGAGGACAATGCATTGTTTAAGGGGGAGGGGAATGTAATATCCCATGTGTTAATCCCTAGGCATATGTAATTTACAATTATTTATTATTGTGGAACTAGGTGCTAGGAAAAGGGTCTTTAAGGACCAAGTGACACTATTACTATTTTGTAAATAATTAATTAATAAAATAAAATAACTCATATAACCAATGCCATATAAAATTGTATGAGGAACCATGATGTTATGAGCAAGGGGAAGTGGGAAAGTGTGATCCTAAGTGTTTGTGTCTATGTTGGTGTACCCTATTGACTTATGTACCCTCTTATGTTGTGTGTATCCTTGATTTTATTATTCTGGTATGGTTTTCATTAAAATTTGAGTCACTCTCTCTCCTATTGCACCCCCTTGATTGCCACTTGGTGTTTCCTGTCATGAAAGTTGTAACTCATTCCTAGTGGTTTTCTATTTTCGGAAAGTAACTCCTCTTGTGACTCTCTCTCCCCCAACTTAAGTTCTACATGAGGAATTTGAGTTGGTTGGTGTGGGATTAATTTTTCTTTGTTTCTTTATTAATGCTTCATTTTCATGCTTCTTGGTTCATGTTCAAGGTTCTTGGATTCATTCTCTCGGTTCTTAGTTCACTCACTCATGTGAATTGCTCTTTGGAACCTGGGAATTTGGAATTTGATATAATTCCCTTGGTATGTGTGAGATCCTGTGATCAAGTGGTACTTTTGTATGTTTGGTATTCCTTTACTGATCTTGTTCCCAAGAAGAGAGACCCATTTGTTTCTAGTCTATCTATCCTGGAGCTACTTGTCCTGGAATGGAAGTAATGTGGAATGCACTTGCCATTGGATGTAGTTGGAACGATGGTATATTAGTGTTTTATTTAGTATATATATCTTGGCAGTGTATTTCATGGATTGTAATTAGTGGGATCTATTTTCCATTGGAATACAGTTGGACCCATGGTAGACTTGTGACTATCTATCCTGGAGCCACTATCCTGGATTGGAAGTGACATGGAATCCACTTTCCATTGGATTTGTGGTTGGAACGATGATCATTGGGTTTTATGGTTCAATACACTCTTTATTGTGGAATCCTGGTTATTTCTTGGGGGAAACCTATGCAAATAAAAAAAAATCTTGTACAGTGTTTATGACTAGGTTGAACGTCGCACAATCAATTTCAATTGTGGAAATTGCAAGATAAGTGGTTGTATTTTATTTATATGGGTTTTTTTTTTTTTTTTGATGTATGTATGTATCCATATGTAATATTTGATGTAATGTGTGAATCAAATTTAAACATCCCTTTCCTATGATTCCAATAGTTTTTCCATTACTAGTTCTTTAGGAAATATTGCGAAAGCTAGTTTTGGGACTTTGCAAGAGAAATGTTTGTTAAAATGTCTATGACAATCCTATGATACATATATTATTATTATATATATTATAATATTTGTATAATTTTTTATTCTAATTTGGAATATTAAAATTTAGAAAGGTCTATGTAATCCATTGGCAATAAATCCAGTAGTTTTTCAATTACTAGTTTTTCGAAAAAATAGTTTTAGCTAGATTCGAGACTTTGAAAGAGAAGTGTTTGTTAAAATTTATAAATGAATTTATTTTATTCAGATGTGATATTTTAATCTGATATTTTTTACTAAATATGTGAAATATATTCCAATATATTCTATAAAATTTGCTACCGCGATCCTAGTCCATTTCTGGAATTAGTAGTCTTTTTAGAGAGGTTTCTGTAGCTAGATTTGGGATTTAAAATGTGGACTGCATATGAGTATGAGGATACAATAATATGAGTGTATATGACCTATAAAATAATTTACCTAATCTCTTATCATCATTTCCTTCTTGTTGAATTGCTTTTGAAAACTAGAATTGGAAACTAGCGTCGGAACGGTGAAATTGGTAACTAGTTTTTGCATTTGAATCTCTATTTTTGGTAAAATATGAATGTACAACCATATGATATATTTTTTGTAATTTATTTGTGCTATATAATTCTATTGTTCACATATTTAAATTCACCTCTATTTTCCTTGTAACTCAATAGGATTGATTTTTATTGAATTCCTAACAGTGTTTATTAACTTGTGCTAAATGAACTTGGAATCTTCGTTTATGTACTCAGATCGGATCTGAAAAAGAAATTTTATTTTTCTATACATTCATTATTATTTATGCACATAATTTTTGTAGGTTCAATTTTTGGATAGTTGGTATGGTTGTGGGTCGAAAATGCACATGACAAGTTGTTTGCATAGTAAAACTAGATAACTAGTCTTGGTATCTCATTTCCGTGTTTATTATTAATTAAATAAAAATGGTTATTTGACCATATTTTCATGGATGTAGATGTTAATTATCCATTGGTATTGATTAATTTCATTAATTAGTTTAACAAATTATCTTATGCTAAGTGTCATCATTTGTAAGTTAAGTGTTGTCATTAGCACATTAATTACCTTAATTAACTAGTTAATGACATATTGTTGGAAATGACCTTTTTGGGTGCAAGTAACGAGTGTTATGGATTGGGATGGACGTATAATAGTTTCAAATAGTTTTGGATAATACTTCCCAGAGTTCCAGTTTCTTGCTTAGATGTAAATTTTATTTTAAATAAATTTGTGATTATCGATATTTGGTCGTAATTAATTTGTAGAAATGTAATTAAGTATTTATTCAATTTCTCCATTGTTATTAAAATTTGTAATTAACATATTATACATAATGATATGTCCCTAAGTCTATTTGATATCCCTCGAGGATGTTACAAATCCCTTAGAAAATTTGTGTTAGTATTTTTTAATGATATATTAATCTATAGAAAGTCTTGGGAAGAACGTGTTCTACATGTTGACAGGGTGTTATAGCTAGATCATTTGGGTCATATTGTATATCATGAAGGTGTCAAGGAATACGCTAACAAAATTAAATCCATGATAGATTGGTCAATTCACAAAATCGTGAAGAATCTTAGAAGATTCTTACGTTTAAAAGGGTACTAATATAAGTTTGTTCGCAACTATGGATGAATAGAAACACCGCTAAGAACATTATTGAAGAAGGATTTATTATATTTGACTCCATAGTCAACTCAATATTTTGAATTAATTAAAGAGTCAATGTGCAAATCCCATGTCTTAACCATGCCAAACTTCAGAAAAACTTTTATTGTGGAATGTGTTGATGCCTCAAGAAATGGAATTTGTGTTTTTATAATGTAAGAAGGAAGGCCCCTAGATTTTGAATCAATCCAATCAAGGAAAAGAACTTACACAAACCCATTTATGAGAAGGAAATAATGGAAATACTACACACACTTAAGAAATGGTGTCCTTACCTATTAGATATGCACTTCAAGGTCAAAATAAATTATGAGAGTATTAAATAATTTTTGGGACAAAGACTATCTTCAGAAGAGAAACAAAAATGGTTAAACAAGATGTTGGGATATGACAATGAAATCATCTATAAATAAGGAAAATTGATCATGGTGGAAAATACACTCCCAAGAAAATATGATTATGATGAGGCATTAATTTGTGTTATTTTTATTATACAACCCAATTAGAGAGTAGAAGTAAGGGAAGAATGATCTATTGGTATGGACTCTCATCCAAAATCTACAAAAGGGTCCAAGTGTATTAGATACTTTTGTATGGAGAAATGATTCACTATGGTATAAGGATCGCTTATATATGTGTGTGTGAGAGAGAGAGAGAGAGAACTCCCAACTCAAATAAAAGGTCCTTTTAGAATTAAACACCTCTCCTATAAGAGGGCATTCAACATTCCTAAAAGCCTACAATAGGGTCAAGAAGGTTTTTTTGTGGGAAGATATTAAATATGATGTTCAAAGGTTCGTGGAAGAATGTTTGGTTTTACAACAAATTAAAGTTGAAACAATTAAGACCTTAAGTCTTTTACAACCATTAGACATACCTTGTTAGCACTAGGAGGAAGTATCAATGAGTTTTAGCACATGTCTACCTAATTCATAAGTGAATAATGTTATTATGGTGGTTGTTGATATACTCACCAAGTATGCACAAATTTGTGCACTCCCTCCCCCTTTTAACACAAGTACAATAGCTACAACGTTCATGGAAATAGTTTGTTGTAATATAAGGGATTACATGGAATATAAACAACATAAATATATAAGAAAAGGAATTCAGATCATTATACAACAGAAGATACCTAAGTGAAGGGAACAAGAACAACAATTTTATTTTATTAGAGACAAAATATGTACACAAGTAATAGAAGTTTACTTGAATAACGACTTACCATCATATTTATATTGCTATACAATTAGTTATTCAGTTATAAAAGTAGCTATGTCGACTTAAGCGACCGACTATAGTTACTGGAACGACCCGACGATGGTCAGTGGAAGGACCTAGTCGGCTGGTTGACTAGGATCCTCCAACATCTTCCCCACTAACAAAATTTTTCGTCATCTTGAAGAGAATGAGGAGAGAGAATGAGGAGATGACCAAAAGATGGATCAAAAGTGTAGATTTTTGCTATCTAAGGTTGTGACCTAGTTGATGCGGCTGACGGATCAAGACTAATACATGCTTCAATAATAGATGGAGCTGAGAGAGAAAGTCGTCGTTTGAAATATTACCATATGTGTGAAGCAGTCTGCATATCCACAGTCAAAGTAGTGAGATAATATAACCAAATGATTTTTTTTAGTAACGAAAAGATGTTTAAATTTTGTACATGTCTGGTCCCAAGAGAAGGTGTCGATTGTTGGCGCGACGAGAAGCAATTGGATCTACTTATGTTTTTTCACCTTGTCCTTAAGAAACGCACTATTCTTGTTTCTTTTGAAGCTCATATAGGTGTTTCTTCTCCATTTGGATCCGTTGTTCGATCGGCCTATCACGTGTGAAGTGTATTCCCACCCAATATTTTTAGGATAGCGTTCATGGCTTCGTTGGAGTGGTTAGTCATGGTCGGTGATGTTTTCTTCGACGGTTGAATTACTTGATGATGTGCCGACTATTCGTTTAGAGGCCCACTAGTCAGTACTTCTTGTCGGTGATACTTGGGTGGATTTTGATGGGTTCTTCACACACTTTTATCTACCTTGTTCTCTATTTTCCAGTCTATAGTAATTGCGTTAAAATATATTGCCATCAACCATTTCAAAGAGTCCCATTTTTAAAGTAGTATAAGTCATTATGTGACCTTTTACTTTCAAAATTAACAACTTATTTACAGACAACCATGAGTCATGCCCAAATATGGGGATGTGATGTTCGACCAAATGGCGATACAACTATTAATCGGTGTCGCACCCATTCTATGCTTTGTATCTTTTTAGTTGAGTGCCATTGAAATTTTTTGAGAAACCTCGTCCCTATAGAGTCTTAAGTCGAACCGCCCCAATACTGTTAAGCTCCTCAATAATATATGGGCACATCTGAGAAATGTACAATTTTTTTTGTTTTCTTTTAATCCAACTGTCATATAATAGTACAAGTGTTGTGAGGGATATCTACCTTATGACTTGGAGTCCTAGGGTCACCAACATACTAGGTTTTGATTTGTAGACATAAAATATTACATAAACATATATGAGAAAAATGGGCTGAATGAGATGTGCACCTCATTACTGACGGTTGATCCAATATTTAGCCTTCTTCCTCCAATGCTCCTCAAGCTCCATATCTCTTTTTGTTTCTTAAAAGATAAGTAAATATTTCTTCTAAACAATTTACGTGCGGTATCCCTTTTATGTGTAGTCTTTCTTCGACAATATTTACTGAGCAACTCTCCTTTATTGGTGACAACTCCTTTTCTGGCTCCTCCCTCATGGGCTCCTTCTCTCTCACCAAGTCTTTCTCTCCAAAGGTTCGTTGCCTTTCTCTGATACTACTGACACGGGTCGTGAAGAACCTCATCAATGAATGTATTATTTCCTAGAAGAGTATTACATATAAAGGAAATCAAAACCGTTATCTACGGTTAGATAACAAGATTATTAATGATAATTTACTAACTAATAACTGAAATATTATTTACAATGAAATCCTGAAGGGTTATTTAACACATAAAACCCTAGTCAATCCAAGCATATATATTTGGGCCTATATGAGGTAAACAAACTAGCCCGTGAACTATTATCGTATTACAACAAGGTCTTGCAAAGATGAATCAAAGAAATACAACACCTTATATGGCTTGTGTAATTCAATGGTAGCATTTATTTATAAATTAAGTAGTTATATGGTGATAATGGTATTTGTATTTTAGTTGGGTATTCACAAATCACTCTCTTTTATATTTCAACCATCATTTTTGTTATCAATTTAGGCATGCTCACTCCTTCATTTTCACGTAATCATATTTCACCATGTCCCCATTGTTGTATTATGGGGGAATGTTGAAATGATGATGTGTAATATTCACGTAAAGCCTCAGGTTAACCCATATTGTGTTTATTATTAGTGCATCTAGATAACTAGGTGTTTATCATATTATAACTAGAGGGTGAGTATGTAATTATAAACACTATATTTCCCTTTAAGTGTTTAGGGATTTAGAGTGTTTATAATTACTTACTTATCCTTATTTTATCCCTTTATCATTAACCAAGTGTTCTCTTATGTGATTATTTATCCTATAGACACCTAATCTTATGTTTCTATTGTTAATGGGTTCATTTTCTCTTCTTCTTACAAAAAAATTGCATTAAAAGTGGAAAATCTTATATGCCAAATATTTGAGGAGAACTATGAGGAAAAAATCTATTCATCGGGTCATCATTAAAACAAAATATCTAAGTGATTTAAGAAGATGTCAGATACAATTATTTATATAAATGCAACAATACATGGTTACATAAATAATTGGGTTTTAAAAAGGTCTTAGGTGATAATAAATAGTCATGGTTATATGTCATTAGTAGGTAGTTTACATTCCTAGTTGTATTCCTACTTACAAAATTTTGATGTGTACACATTTTTGATGCAAAAATTGACACACAATCTTTAGAGTTAAACACATAATATTGTATATTCCAAATGTTGTAAATCTTTTGAGGCACTAACTAGAACTCCATGAGGACACCAACCCTCCACCCCCCCCATAATTGGGAATGTGAGCTAACCAATGGTGGTACTTGTCAGAATTGGCCAAAGAATACAAACTCTTTGGATAAGATTGATATTCCTAATGAATCAAGAACCTAAATATTAAGTCACAGAATACAACCTGTTTAGAGAATATTGATATTCCTAATCAATAAAAAACCTAAGTCATAAGTCACAATGTTTTCACATGCATATCCAATTTGTATCACATGCAATATGTATGTGATCATTTCCAATCTATCAAAGTGAGGGGAGTTGTAACTATGCTTGCCGAGTACTTTCCAAAAACATGAACAAGCATCAACATAAAATGTTAAATGAGTTCCCCGAACTTTCGTTGCAAAACTTCAATCAAATGACAGTAGTGAGAAATTATGCACTATATCTATTTCCCTTTTTATTAATTCTTTAGTGGGTGGGTGTAATGAGCAACTGCAATTTTGTTTGTACATAATATTTAAAAATGAAATCATGTAGCCTAAGACTAGAAGGAGGAATCCTCATCACATTATCCTTCGAATGTCCCACATTGTCTTTCCTTTGAGTACGAGTCATTCAAATTTCCTAGTTGAAAATTTTGAGCATTTTGCTCAAAAGGTAGGATAAAATAAGGTATAGACTTAGCATCCTCCTTTGCTAATATCCATAATTGTTCTTTCGATGCCCTGGCCCAACACTATTCTACATCTACCCCAAAATTTAATTTATTTTCCACTCCTTATGAATATGTTCTACAAGGTTATATTACCTCCTTTTCCTTTACCCCATCAATATTTACTCCCTTACACATGTACCAATCAATGGTGCTCACTATTAACCCAAACTCACTCTTACAAACCATTCCAAATTATTTCCAAAGAGATTACACAAATATAATATTAGATCCTCATTGTCAACTTGTTCTTTAGTTATATTCCTCATGGCGACATCCGCCACTTTCTCTGTTTCATTTTATGCTAACACACCACCACATAAAATATTANCCCCCCCCCCTACTCCACTTCCTTCACATGCAACACTATACTTACCATTGATCAATTGGCCTTCTCCACTTTGTCATTTGATGGAAACACCTTTTAAAATTCATCGTATTGTTCTCAAACTGGTAGGTATTTCATCCCCCATTATGCATAACACTTTTATCAAGCTGACATGGCCTCTCCAACAAAATATGACAAGCATCCATGGGAAATATGTCAAAGAAAATGTTAACGCTATAACCCCTAATATTAAAATCAATAAAAAAATTCTCCATCACAATATCTCTATCCCCATTTCATAAGCATGACACTCTATATGCTTCTAGATGAGCTATACATTTTAATTTTAAAGTGTGAACAACTTCGTTTGACACCAAATTCATTGAACCACCATCAATAATTAAATTACAACACTTACCTTCTATCTTACATTTCCTTTTAAAAAACGCCTTCCTCTAATTTCTTTCTATATTAATGTAGTAGACACATTAAGAACAATACAATTAGAATTCATGCCCATTCATAAATAAATCTATTTATTTCCTTCTCAATCTTTGTTAGTTAATTATCTTATTATTGGTATGTAGCTAATATTGTTTATTATTATTTATGTTCATAACACTCAGTTTCCTTCTCATGCTACAACATTACTTTCCACATAAACCAAATTTTACCCTTGGTATGGCCTCAACTCTACCACCTCACTTTCTTCTATTGTTATTTCTAGTTTAATAATATGAATTCTCCTCTCTTGTCTTCTTCCATCCTTATCGAATTATGGGAATTAAAATTTCACATGGTTGTGCATTCCACATATGTGGAACATGCCTTCAAATTGTCCTCCTCTACTTCTCATTAATCAAACTCTTCCTTTGTCTACATTAAATCGTCTTCGAACAAAATGGTCCACAACATTAAAGGTTCTTTCATTCTCTTCCACTTTCTTTACTTCCTTGTCTCCTCTTCCATATCCCGAGTGTTTTCTCATGGTATGTTGTATCCTCAACAATTTCTCCTCATCCTCAAAGCTACTTGGTAAACCTCCACCACTAAATGCAAATTCAAAATATTAAACTCACCTTGAATGGCATAACTTAAATCATTCACATATCTTTCAAAGGATTCTATACTCTCCTCATTTTTCCTATATGTTATAGAAGGTCTACAAATCTCCTTTGTGTATTTCTTGATTGACATCTTCAATTGTTTCAAATTTTACAATCTTCTCGGTCAATTTAAAGCATAATATATAGCTGAAAAATTATTATTCAACTTTGACACAATCCTATCCCAGGTTTTAATCTTCTCTCTTCCACAACTTTCTCTATTCAACTGCAACGTATCACACCACAAAGAAGCACGACTTTTCAATTTTGTAATTGAAATCCTAACCCTCTTGGGATCTTTAATCTTCTCAATTTCAAAGAAATTTTCTATTTCTCCTATCCAATATATAAATTCCTGAAGATTTAAACTTCCAAAATAGACATGAGTATTAAGTTTAAGTTTGCCTCCATTACCATTATTTCTCTAATCATTCTTTCTTCCACTGTCATGTTCTCTTCAACTTCTTCTCTTATAGTCTCTAATTTCATTTCATGATCATTGATGTATTATACTACATGTACAACACATCTCCTTTGAGATTCATCCATGACATCCATTCCATCTAACATTTTCTTCGCCATTGCTACAATCTCATTTAAATATTTTGTATCCTCTAATATTTTGGGTATTGTGTGACCTATTCCTTTCTTTTCCATCACTATGATTCTATTTTGCGATCTTTTCTTATGTGCTTCCCACTTCACCAGCATTAAAAAATTACTCAATATAATAACTAGATCTCTTTGCTACCCCCCATAACAGGATCAACCCAATTTGACACCAATTGATGTAGAGGGACAACATCTCCCTCAAACTCAAGGTAAAAATGTAGCAAATTATAGCAACTCAAATTTCACAAATATCTACAATACGGATCCACCACACATAATAGTAATTAAACACAATTAATTATGTAGAACTTAACCACAACATAACTCTACAAATTTTATTAATGAAATTGGCCAAGCTCTTAGACCTCCATTGCAATCATTTTAAGAAATTGCTTTTGTATTTGGATTCAATGGGGTCAACACCACTACAACCACTCTTCACATGGATACAATTGACTAGGAAATACATTTTTACCCAATGCCTCTATCCACCACCAACCCAAACTAGAGCTTTCTCTCACAGACCAAAGGTGCTATCTTGTCAATATTCACTAGTAGATAAATGTATACACATAAATTTGAAGGTGAATGGCTTCACCATTTCACCTACCATCAAATGGGATTACTACTGAATTGATTTGTTGTCTCTTAAGCGTTATTGTTCCCAACCTTTGGAATTATAGTAATCCTTCAAACTCATGTACATGTGATTCCTTGGTTTAAGTTATGCTATTTTATTTTATTTTTCATTTTAGTGATTGACCCTAACATGTTTTATTTGATTAAAAATCTATATGGAATATCCTACAAATTGTTGTAGCATAACCTTGGAAGTTTTCATAAAAAACATACTCTTATTCAAACTAAAATGTGATCAGCAACAACTCCCTATCTTGATGAATTATTTGGAAAATCAATCTATAGTTTGCAAGTTTCAGGAACATGGATGAATTTATTCTTGGATTTGTAGGTTAATGACATGCTTCAAGACTCTATGATGAAATTGATTCTCGAATCCGTAGAATTTTCTATAAAATCTACGAAAATATTATGAAATCAGCCCTACATACTGGAACAAAACTAGATGTGTAGAATAACTAACTGCAATAGGGATGCTATTGCATCATTATTCCTTCTTTTTCATATAATGTGTTTTACATTGTATATTTATAAATATATATTTACAACATACAATTACTTAAAAGTATCTAAATTTGTGATCATAATATAAGTATAGATTAAAATATTCATTAAAAAATGAAATCATAAACATATAAACATCTTTTAGCAAATATCAACTATGAGAAATATAGTGGGAAAAAATAATAGTTTGAGTTTATATAGCAGAAAAAAATTAAAGAGCAAGGGTGAATGATCGTTTTTTATGATTATATGATAAAAAATGACAAAAAAATGCAAACACAATATTTTATGATTTTATATTATTTTAATATGCATTCTAAGGTAATGATTTTTATTTTACAAAATCGAAAATAATTATCCAATTATTAAATCAATGTTATAATAGTATTAATAAGAAATATTAATAAATTTAGTTTTATTTAATAATTACAAAAATGTGCCTATGTATCTTGTGGAAGGGGGATTATTAATGACCAATGAGGATCCCAATTAGATCATCCTTGCTACCACGACATCTAGTAGGATGATGGAAACGTGGAGAAGAGGAGGAAACGCTTGGACCAGATGATGTGTTCCTCTTGTAGTCACCTACTCTTGGCTATCATGGTTAGGCAATGCAAAAGTCTAGAATGTCACCTCTTCTATGTTGGTCATGCCAATGGTTCGAGGTTATATGGCTCCATTTATTATTTCACTTGTATTGATGATTACCAAACTCAACTAGAGGGCATAAAAATATGATGTGAATGTGCAATAATGATGGGGATAGTGTTGTTCATGGATTTTACCTTATGACACAAGGGTCTAGGGTCATCAATGTACAAATATTTAATTTGTAGGCATACATCATTTTAGAGATATTTATGAGAGAAATATGAAAGGAAGAACATGTATTTTATTTATGAAGGTTGGTCTTAGCTTTAAACCTTTTCTCCAAATGCTCCAGAAACTTCATGATCTTCAACACATGCAAAATAGATTGATATTTAACACATATATCTTAATTATGATATAAAGATGAATGAAATATTAAAATTTCATATAAAGATAGATGACAATGAATTTCATAAATATTAACAAATAAGAAAATCAAGACAGAATGCGGAAGAGCATCACTCTTTATTCATAAGAAATGATTGAGACAACCTCTATCTAAGACAAGCCCTCCTCTGCTGATCAAGAACTGAGTTCTATTTCTCTAATCTCCAAGATATTCCTCTAGCATAACTTTGCTCTTCAAAATTGTTTCCCCCATCCTATACCCCTTACCTCTATTTATACTTGGTGATCAAAGAAAATTACGAGGCTTGGGATGGTTATGGAAGTTGGGGAAGTTGTAACTTCAAACCCAACTGTACCTGACTAATCGTGTTTTAATTTTTTAATTTTTGTCTTAATGTAACTGCAGGTGCATATACTGGTAGATCATGAATGGACCACGACTCCCATGAAGGAAACCCACGACTACATATTGTGATCATCTAACCGCTGGTTGCATAATGTGCTACGCGCGAATGACTCGTGACTTGCAATGACAAGAGTCGCAGTTGCAAGACAAACTTATTAAAAAACATGAGAAATGTTGAAGGAATTAATGTGTATTAAGTCTCAGTCTCATCTATATATTTTGGGAAAATTCTATCCATAAGGTCCTTTTGTGTACCGATGTGCTCAATATTAGTATTGGGATGGAGAACTGTTGTTTAATTGTATAACAGATAGGTACTTGGAATCTAATATTTTTCTAGTATACTCACGAAAAATGGGAGACTATAAGCTAGCCATGGCAAGACCGCAAGGAATGTTGCCTCACTTTAGATTGGTAATAATTATTATGCAAATGAATCACAAGACGTTGTAGGGTTTTTAATGGTGGTAATTTGTTTTTATTATTTTCTTCACCACCGTAGGCACTCTACAAAGAGATACTATTGATGTCTTCAACTCGATAACAAGGTCACTAATAGGTGCTTTGAAAGGATCTGGAAGAAGCCAGGGAAAACCCATATGTACCGAGTACTCCAACAAACTAAGGAGGAAAAGAAGGTAAACCTAAGGAACATTTTGTCTCCAACCCAACGATAAATTAAAGAAATGGACACTATGCCAAAAGTGAGTAGAAAGCTATCAGCTCGAAGGAAATTTTAGCAAACATAGGGCACGTGGTACATGATGTGGGCACTTCAAGAACCCATTATACTAATTACATGAAAACTGTCACTCTCTATTGACACCTGGAAATGTTGTTAGGGAAGGCCATAATGGATGGAAGCGAGGAACAAAAATAAATATTTCTTTAGTTGGATGATATGCAGGAACATATCTGTAGGGTGGAATATAGGCTTAAACTAATTACTATGGAAATCTCAAGTATAGGCACCAAATTCAATGTGTATGTCAAAGACATGAATAGTGTCGTCTTAAAATAATGAGTTGTGGGGAAATATAACATTGTTCCACCAACATCAGAGGTGCCAATAATCGCCATTTATAAAGACTAGTTCTGATGTAGGAGCATCCTGCTCTCCATTCAAATTCCAAGTTAAATGTTGGATCAGGCCTAGAAGGGGTCTTCAAATTCTGATGATTTTTTATCCATCACATTGTAAACAACCTATGTTTTAATTTGATTCTAGATAATGATAAGACATTATAACAATCCCTCAATAAGGGCAACGAGTCATATGATAGGTTTGATAGTTGAGTTAATTAAGCATATTGTTGAGTGTTTATTGGATCTGAACCAGAATTGGTTTTAGAGTTCTGATTTTGTATATATGTAAGCCTACGAGGCGTAGATAGAAAAAGTAGAAGAAATAGGAGAAGAAAATAGAGAGAGATGGACAGATAGGGAGGTCAGTAAGGCCTGTAGGAAACAGAGGAAATGCCAATAAAAGTTATATCAGGCCAAAGAAGATCAGAATGTAGGTTCTGAGACAGTTGTATGTATAGTTGTTGTGTGTGAATGTAAAAGCCTATTTCGGCTAAATATCAGTGTGTAAATTCATTTCTGTTTAAATATGCGATTTCATGAATGTTTGATTTATTCTTTATTAATAACTGATAAGCCGTATGTGACGGATGGCTTCTGAGAGGGAGGAAATAGAGATCGATTGATTGAGCCTCTGATCAATCGAAGGGGAGACTTAGATGAATAATCCATTGAAGGATTTCATGAATGAAATGCGCATGCGGAGTTAATCTTGTTGCTGGATTCAGAAACGGATAGATCGATCACTGTAAGGATCGAGAAAAAAATAAAAGTTTGAAGTTTGCAGGTTTAATGATCAGAAGAAAACCTAGATCAACGATGGGGATTGGATCTGAAATGATCTAATGGTGAGAATCTGGATCCACATAAAAATAAAGATCAACGGTTTAGATCTGCCCCACAGAAGATCGACGGTGCAAACAGAAGGTTGTGGGCGAAGATTTGCGGGAGGCTAAATCCGAAAAATGTGAATGCGCATCCCGCAACCCACATGCGGAATAGAAATTGCGGGATCAAAATTTCGGAAACAGAATTGCAGAGAGGAAAATGCAAACGCACATCCCGCATCCCGCATCCCACATGCGGGATAGGCTATTGTGGGATCATAATTCCAGGAGGATTGTTTTTATTTGGAAATTGAAATTCCGTATCCCGCATCCCGAAAGTTGCAGAAACAAATTTGTGGGGAAGGAAATTATGGAAACTTGTTTGCGGAATCGACATTACGGAAACAACATATAAGGAAGAATTTAGCGGACACGTAAGTTTAGAGGTTCTGCTAAACTAGAACCTAACTATTCCTGGGAGGGGCGATGTGAATGGGTTTACTGGTTCAAAATTTGAGTTTTGAATACGGTATTCTTGTTCGCCCGGCATCAAGTTCTTTTGTTATGCTACTGGACATTTTTCATTTTTTGAACATAGGAGACGATAATTATGATAATAGTTTTATTAGGTACTTCAGAGAATATCTTAATGCTTTCAGTTGTTATAAACAACATTTTAGACCTTTTAATATAAATCCTAGAAAGTTAGTAGTTAGTATGCAATTTTGGTTTAGGGCCTTTATGGAAAACTGATGCCAAAAGAATGGTTACGTGGTTGGTTTGGTTTCCACAATTGTAGGCTAGGCACATAATACTATGTATATTTTGCTCATATAGTAATGTAATGTTTTGTTGAGCTTAGAAAAAAATCATTACAAAAATGTAATGTATTTCAATGAATGCAACACATGTCACATTTAAAATCAAATATTTTCCAAGAAATATTAAAAATTCTAAGTTAATTTAATCATTACAAAAATTTATAATGCATTTCAATGAATGCAATGCACGGCACATTTAATACCAAATATTATTTCAATCATTATAATATTTTTTTTTTAATATTTTACTAGCCATCGAAACAACATCCATTGTCCGAACACTTAACTAATGTGACCGTTATAAAAATTTATAATGCATTTCAATGAATGCAATGCAACTCACATTTAATACCAAATATTATTTCAATCTTTTTTTTCTTATATTTTAAAAGCTATCGAAACAACATCCAGAGTCCCGTCACTTAACTAATGTGACCGTTATATATGATAAATGGAGTGAAAACCACAGGTCATGCCCATTCTAAAAATTCCCAATGACAAGTAGAACTATCACCATAAAGTGCATAAGTCTTTGAACGAGTATTGATCCCCGTAGAATTTGTATCTAGGTCTCTATTGGGTCATCCAAGAGGCCCCACTGTTGGCTCCTATAGTAATACCCATTATAATATTATTAGTATATCAAAGTAACAATAAAACATGTTACCAAACATTGCATTAGAACCATAAATGCCATCATTGTAAATAAGAATATTTAATTGCAAACATAGTTTTTCAAATGTTATAATAACCTCATCATGCAAAAGAGGTAATATTTTTATAAGAAACCATTATAATTTGAGATATATACACTTTATGAGACAAATTTTCTATGCAAAATCTTTTAAAATGCATAAATTGTAACATTTAAATATATTGATGGTGTTTGTATTTTCACTGGTATTCATTGTCTTTTAGATGAAAACCAACGTGTTGGAGAACTTGTCTCTTGATGATGGGTTGAGCTCTCAAGCCTGAAATGTTGAAAATAATCCCTCCTTACACTTAGTTTCCAGCTAAAATACATTTAAATATATCCATCCACAATCATTATTTGAGTTGGTTTTCTTGCTTGATACACTTTCATTGCTTGAGATGCTCATGGACCTTAATTCCTCTTCCCTTGAAATCCAAAATGTAGTTACAAAAGTCATTGGAGTGGGATTAATGTGAAGACCTATCCTTTAAAACATCCCCAGAATCAAGAAAGGAAAACCTCAATCCCAGTGTCTAGTTAGATCCTTTTGAATGCATGCAAGGATATGTCTATTAAAGAATCTCACCAACCACATTTATGGTGCCAAGACTATATATTTGTTGGAATTAAAAAAACCATATAACTTGAATGTATGGAAGCTACAAGAGAGAAGTGAATACTACTCAAAGTCTTGACATGCCCTTGGTCATGGACATAAAACAACTCTAGACCTCCATGCTTAAAATGGAACAACCACAATGTGATAGTTGCACCTAGAAGAACAACATGAAGAATAGTTTTGGTCATTATGGATACAAGTGTTTGACATTGATGAGAAGGGTAGGTAAAGAACAAAGGTTGGAGGTGTCTAAATAGATGAATTATGGTCATACAGGTTTTAGAGAAACTAGTAGAAGAACTACAAAAATGGGTTATAGGTCTCTAGTATAAAATGTTTTCCACCACAAATAAGGAATAAAATCCACAACTAAGTTTCCAATTATAAGAATTTGCGACAAGGGAGTGGGACAATTGTACAGCCAAAGAAAGAAATCCTAGAAAGAAATTCAATGTATTTGACCTCGCACTACGAAGAAACAATATAACCTTTTGGATATTTAACAAATTATAGACACCACATTAATTATACAATTGCTTGACCAACTAGAGAAAGCAAGATTGAAGGACTATAGGATTTCTCGATAACCTTGATAGAGTCTTGGAAAATTGGAATTGGCATAATTAAAGAGTTCAAGTTAGAAACTCTAGTCCTTGTACTTGAAGTGGGGGGGCCACTTAAGGTAAGTTGAACAATGCAAGTTGAGAAGAGAAAAAGAAGGGTCACAATCTAGCACCTCCAATTGAGCTTGAATCTGCACAAGTGAATAGATGTGGTCAAGGCCTATTAGGGTCCCCAAATAAATTTTGGACTCTTGGGAATTGTGCCACTTCATTTGTTCATGACCCTAGTTTTGTATATAGTCACTCATGGACCCTAGGCCATTCAATGGGTCACATGCACTTAAGTAAAGAAAGCTAGTATATAATCCTTCAACCTAGTTTTGGGAGGTAACATATGTTAAGATATATAGGGAAATATACTCTATTTTGTATCTCATTGTATACTTTGTCGAATCATGACAAGATCATCCATGTATTAGAGTTTGAAGTATAATAAAATTATGAGGGTATACTACAAGTTCTATTTTGTATATTAATAAATAACATGGTTATAGTTTGTTTTCCTTTACTTTCTACAAACTCCTATAATGTATTATATGTTGCATTAAGGATATATAAGGTTTAATAAACATGTCAATGTTTGAACCAATTTGTCCTAGATCATATCTCAATTAATATTTTCCTTCTCAAGGAATTGTTTCCTATCTTTTTTCATAGAACTAGTTAGGTTGGTGCTAGGCTATAATGTTTCCTTATAGGTCAACAATTACGAACCCTAGTATTTGAGATTATAGTGCTAACACATTTCATCATCCAATCCCAAGGGGGGGTATCTCAACCAACCACAATGTGGCTTCTTAATGTTGCAAGATTGTGTGTGTGTGTGTGTATTGGTAAAAGCAGCTCTTGGTAGTTGATAGCCTTGGTAGTTATAATCTTATGCTGACACTACAATTTTTAAGGTGAAGTGTTGGTTGTATTGGTTATTGTGTCTACCTATGTATTCTTATGTTTCATCATGTAATCATGGGGGAATGTCTGTAACCAAAGAATAGTTTTGGATTAACCAATCCACGCGCTTATTTTTGTGTGTATTAGTAAAAACAACTTTTGGGGGTGATTAACCTTCATAGTTATATGGTTGTGTCGATCTTCACTTTTTAATGTGACTAGTATTGGAAGAGTTGGTTAAGTACATCATGGTAACACATTTCATCATCCAATCCCAAGGGGGGGGGTCTCTCAACCAACCACAAATGTGGCTTCTTTAATGTTGCAAGATTGTGTGTGTGTGTGTGTATTGGTAAAAGTGGCTCTTGGTAGTTGATGGCCTTGGTAGTTAAAATATTATGCTGACACTGCAATTTTTAAGGTGAAGTGTTGGTTGAATTGGTTATTTACAACATGATAAGTGTCTAACTATGTATTCTTATATTTCATCATGCAATCATGGGAGAACGTCTGTAACCAAAGAATAGGTATGGATTAACCAAGCCAAAAGCTTATTTTTGTGTGTATTAGTAAAAACAACTTTTGGGGGTGATTGACCTTCATAGTTATATGGTTGTATCGAACTTCACTTTTTAATGTGACTAGTATTGGAACAGTTGGTTAGATACATCATGGTAAGACTTTATATAAGTATCCATATGTCTCATCATCCAATCCAAAGAGGAGGTCTCTTGACCAACCACATTAAGTTTTTGGGTCCTGTGTACTAGTAAAAGAATCTCTTCGAGATGATTGGTTATAATAGTCATAGATTATGGCAACAATTTAGTTTATAAGGTAAAGTGTCGTCATAGTTTGACGTATCCAATAAGCTTCGATTCAATTTAGAAGATTTAAGAACCATGCAAACACATGAGAGTGGAAAAAATAACTATCTTGTTTTCATTCTTCATCCCAACTATTACAATGAAGGTCTAACCCTTTATAACTACTATCTGAAATTTTCGAAATATGAGATTTTTGAAAATTGCTAATTTTAGAAAATTCTTGTATGAGTCTGAAACTAAACACTGACTATAAGATAACTAGAGTGAGACTAGTTGTCAACTCGCTTTTCTAATTAGGTGCACAAACTAAGAGATAACTATTAATTAAAAATAAAAATAAAAAATACTGCAAAACACTAAAGCCTCAATTTGAGGCCTTATTGATGCTGAGATGAACAGGAATACCGTATTCAAAACTCAAATTTTGAACCAGTAAACCGATTCACATCGGCCCTCCCAGGAATAGTTAGGTTCTAGTTTAGCAAAACCTCTAAACTTAACTATCCGCTAAATTCTTTGCTATATTATGTTTCCACAATGTCGATTTTGCAAACAAGTTTTTGGCATTTCCTTCCCCGCAACAGAGTTCCCACAACTTTGTTTCCACAAATTTCAAGATGCGGAATTTCAATTTCCAATTAAAAACAATCCTGCTGAAATTATGATCCCGTAATAGCCTATTTCACATGCGGGATGCAGGATACGGGATGCACGTTCACATTTTCTGGATTTAGATTCCCGCAAATCTTCGCTCACAATCTTCTGTTCGAACCGTTGATCTTCTGCGGGGTGGATCTAAACCATTGATCTTTGTTTGGATGTGGATCTAGATTCTAACCGTCATATCATTGCAGATCCAATCTCCATCTTCGATCTAGGTTTTCTTCTGATCATTAAACCTACATCTTCAAACTTTGATTTTTCGTGATCCTTATAGTGATCGATCTATCCGTTTCTGAATCCTCCAACAAGATTAACTCTGCATATGCATTTCATTCACGAAATCCTTCAATTTGATTGATTATCTAATTATTCCACGTGATTGATCAGAGAATCGATCAATCGATCTCTATTCTTTCCCACTTTCAAGAACCCTGACTTCGTACACTGATTTGTAAGTCTTTTACAGAAATTAAACAAGCACCTAGTTCATGATTTCATACATTCAAACAGAGATGAAACTTACACACACAGAATTATGCCGAAACAATATTTTTCATTCATCAAATGAAAATATACAGACAATCCATTTCAGAACCTACATTCTGATTTCTATCAGTCTATATATATATTTAGTTGGCCTTTCCTCTATTTNCACACACACACACACACACACACACACAAACAATAAGATTCATGAACCATTTTGGTTCAGATCCATAATCCATTCAAATATCCATGATCTTCTACTAACTAACAACAAATCATCTAACCTATCCTATGACTCACTACCATTAGATGAGGGCTTGTTATAATGACTCATCAATGACTCATCATTATCTAGAATCAAATTACATAGGTTATTTACAATGTGATGGATAAGAAACCATCAATTCAGAATTTGAAGACCCCTTCTAGGCCTGATCCAACAATTAGCTTGGAATTTGAATGGAGAGCAAGATGCTCCAGCATCAGACTCCCCAGGAAGAAAGAAATATGACCTACAGGGCATAGCCTTCCATATTCAATATACCTGGGTCCCAAACTTTATGTTGTAGTTGATCATCCATCTCATCATGTTGCTCTGTCTTGGACATCTTCAGTTTTCTTGGTTTCCAAATTTTATGTTGCAATGCTCCACTAGCTTTGCTTTTACATTCTTCCTCTATCATCTATTTTCTGTCACCGTTCTGTCTATTTGCTCTGCTGATGCAAATATTCATTCTTTTCTCATAACTTCTTTGTGACATCTTCACCATCAGCAACCTTAGTCCTTCAATCTCCATATCCAGTCTATCCTTTGGCTGGTACACCTGCATCTTGTTTTCTTTCTGAAACTGCTGCTGTCCACTAAATTATAAAATAATTCAGTGCTTTGGCCTTCTATCTAGTCCTTTTCAATTCTGCAATCAAACATTAAATAGTTATCTTTATCAATCCTTGGATTATTCAACCAATCTTCTAACATTTATAATTCCTCATCATATTTTCTGAAGTTAGAAAATTCTTCTTTGTATTTAGTAGTCAACCCTGCAACAACAAATTCATTCAGGTACTAATCACTCCTTTGAGACAATATAGTCTCTTCTTGTGTCATGAAAAATTTCCCCTCTCTGTCAGCAACACATTTATCCAAATATGCAAGTGTTCTTTCTGGTCTACCTTCATGAGACCATGTCATCTCATCCTTCAATTCTGGAACAAAATTATGGCTTTGACCCATGTCAAGAGTACATTGATACTTCTCTTCTTCCTTTACCCCTGGGACAACCTCACAAGGTTTATCAAATGTTATCCCTGCAGATATACACAATTCATTAATTCCAAAGATAATGAAAATTTCATCACTCATCAGCACATTCTTTTGCTGATATGAACTCTCCCAAGAGTTTACGAGACTTCTATCTAGTTCCTCTTCTACATCATCTTCATTATCCTAGAATTCATTTTCAACCAAGAGCTCTTTTATCTCAGTCATCTCTTTTAACAGCTTCATTTCTTCACTAAAATCTATCTCTCTTATAGTCTGAGCTAGAGGCTGTATATAACTTTTATCCTCCTTCACAACATGATTAGGTTCTGTTGTCATTTTAAAAATTATTTCTTCTCTTCCTTCATTATTTTTGACAACCCAAGATAATTGTTCAGTTTCTCCATGCATAATCACATCACTCAAGAGTTCTACAATACTTGCAAACATACACCAATAATTAGTTTCAAAAACATGAGACTCTGAAGTCCCTATTGATATCTCCTTTGGAATCCTCTTTTTGTGTTGGTCTGAACACAACATCAACTCCATACCATCTATAACAGAATTATACTATGTTATCATGCTTTTGAAAAGTACACTTTCTTCTTCTTCAGACTTCATGACAATCCAAGGTGACTATTCAACTTCCTCCTTCATCAGAATGAAATTTTGATCTTGCCTTGTAGAAAAGTCTTTGCACATTTCTTTTTCTGCCTTCATCTTTAGATCACCTTCAATTGACTGTGTTCCTCTATCCAATAAATCATAAATGAGTTCCTTTTTCTGCAATATTTTAGACCTTTCCTCATTTGAGAGACTTTCTTCATCAAAATTTAAGACAGTTTAAAAAACTTGCTTATCCTCTTCAACAAAATCTGCAATCACAAACAAATCATCAGTCTCAAAAACATAAGACCTTTTGGTCTCATTTGAATTCACATTCAACTCCTCCATAAATAGATCTATATTCTTTACAGAATTCATGGGACTCTCAATTGGTCTCTCCCTTTTGCTTCATCATCCTCTCCAAGCAAAGGACCCTGCTCAAGTTCACAATATGAAACCTCCCTCTCAAATTCAACTTCTCTGATTTATTTATTCAAATCAGCAAACATCTTTTTCTATAGCTTCACCTGTAGTGAATTCCATCTTACCTTCCTTTTCATGATCCAACCATACCTCTGGTTCTCTTCTTTAGAAGCTTGCATCTGCTTCTCAAGACACAAAATGTATTTTGCTAATTCTAGCAACTCTCTGTCGTATTCTTGTTTTCTTTTCTCCTTTCTTCTGCTGTGGCTTTTCTATGAACCCCTGGAATGACCTTCAATAGTCATTGTCCCTGTTTCCTTCTTCTCTTTTGTGAACTCCATCCTGTTCACTTGTGGGCTGCTTTCCTAAGCCTCCCTCAACAAGTCTCCACACTTGTCCTCTATACCTCAACAAGCTATCTCTCCTTGAGCTTGTCCTTTTGGTATCTTTGGTTCTTCTCTTCTAGAACCTTTTGAGCATCTCCTTTGCTCTTTTGGCTTCTGTAGGTCCACTTCTCTTTTGAGAACATGCCCTAGTCCTCTCTTTTCCAACCTCTGTTGGATTTCTCAGGTTCTGCCACTGCTTCCTCAAGAACTTCTTTGTTCCTTGCTATTGTAAATTCACATAGCCAGAATTAAATACAGAAATCAATCAATTCATATCTTTAAGACTATCAACAGCATTTTTCCACTCGTACAGTTGGCTGAAAATACCTCCACCGTTATCTTCAAAAGATACTCCTCTTCATCAAGAACAGAATTGTCCTTGCGCACAAATCTCCCAGTTGTTATTTCTACAATCTTTCATCAATATATAAGACTGCCAAATACTTTCAAGGATTCTTCTACATTCCTCTGTGGCTTAGTAAGAAACTTTAACCACACATCCTTTGTCTGCAATCAATCGTGAATACCCTCTCACCTAACTAACCTTCTCATACAATCGTCAGTATTCAATTTTAAAATAAATACTGAAATCATAGATTGATTTACCTTTCACATAGAATACCTTTAACCTTCTCTGATACAAAATTTTATCCACATGAATATTCATAAAAACATATCAGACTTATGCTCTGATACCAAATGATGCCGGGATGAACAAGAATACCGTATTCAAAACTCAAATTTTGAGCTAGTAAACTGATTCACATCAGCCCTCCCAGGAATAGCTAGGTTCTAGTTTAGCAGAACCTCTAAACTTAGATGTCTGCTAAATTCTTTCCTATATTTTGTTTCCGCAATGTCGATTTCGCAAACAAGTTTCCACAATTTCCTTCCCTACAACAGAGTTCCCGCAACTCTGTTTCCGCAACTTTCGAGATACGAGATGTAGAATTTCAATTTCCAATTAAAAACAATCCTCCCGACATTATGATCGTACAATAGCCTATCCCGCATGCAGGATGCGGGATGCACATTCGCATTTTCCGGATTTAGCATCCCGCAAATCTTCACCCGGAATCTTCTGTCTGAACCGTCGATCTTCTGCAGGGTGAATCTAGACCGTTGATCTTTATTTTTGATGTAGATCTATATTTTGACCATCATATCATTGCAGATCCAATCTCCATCGTCGATCTAGGTTTTCTTCTGATCATTAAACCTACAACTTCAAAATTTGATTTTTCTCGATCCTTACAGTGATCAATCTATCCATTTCTGAATTCTGCAACAAGATTAAATCTGCATGCGCATTTCATTAACAAAATCCTTCAATTGGATTGATTATCTAATTCTCCCATGTAATTGATCAGAGAATCGATCACTTGATCTCTGTTCTTTCCCACTTTCAAGAACCGTGAATTCATACACAGATTTGTAAGTCTTTTACAAAAATTAGACAAGCACCTAGTTCACGATTTCATACATTCAAACAGAGATGAAATTTACACACACGGAATTATGCCAAAATAGGTTTTTTCATTCATCAAATGAAACTATACAGAAAATCCGTTTCAGAACCTACGTTCTGATTTCTATCAGGCCAGATATATCTTTAGTTGGCCTTTCCTTTGTTTTCTACAGGCCTTATATACCTCTCTCTCTATCTATTTTCTTCTGTCTATATTCTACATCCTTACTACCTGTCTTTCTGCCTCACAGGCTTACATATATATATACAAACAACAAGATTCATGAACCCTTCTGGTTCAGATCCATAATCCACTCAAATATCCATGATCTTCTACTAACTAACAACAAATCATCTAACCTATCCTATGACTCGCTACCATTATATGAGGGCTTGTTATAATGACTCATCAATGACTCATCATTATCTAGAATAAAATTAAAAGATAGGTTATTTACAATGTGATGGATCAAAAACCATCAATTCGGAATTTGAAGACCCCTTCTAGGCCCGATCCAACATTTAACTTGGAATTTGAATAGAGAGAAGGATGCTCCTGCATCACTTATATGAAGGAATTTGGCCTCAGAAAAGTGTAAAAAAAACTCCAATCAAAAGGATCTGATCGACCACTTCATTGAAGACTTCAAAAAAAACTTCCTATTAAATGTGATCCCAAATAGATAATCAAGTCAAAAGTTATGACCCTCGGAAATCCCTGCATTTGTTCTCTTTTTTTCTTTTTTTTCATTGTTCAAAAATCACTACATCATTCTCCTCTAATTAAAAAGAACGTTGTCTGTACAAGTTGTTGTCTTCAAATTGTTGCCACTTAACAAGATCTACGTTCATCAATTGCCCCTTTGTAATCCATGTACTCTTTATTGGTGCTAATCCTTTCTACTGGACCATATATCAATTGTATTGACCTTGTCGAGTATGAAGAGTCTCCTTGTCTAAGAGATGAGCTATCTTTTTCTTTTTCTTTCTTGTAATATCCTGTTGGTAATACAGCCTTGCCTCACTTTCATCACCCACACTATCCCCATGGAATATATATAAGTCATAAACATTAAACACGGGGGAAATATCAAGATCATCTGGTAAATCGACCTTATAAGTAATGCCATTAATTTTCATGAGAATCTTGCAAGGATCAATTTTATTATACTTCAATTTGAGGTAGGTTCCTCTAGGAAATTATTGTTTATGTAAATAAATAATCACCCAATCACTTTCATTGAATATTTGGTGTCATCGGTAACCATATTTTATAATTTTGTTCTTCTCATTACTGGCCTACAATTTCTGTCTCACTTGTTGTTGCAACTGTTGAATGTGTTATGCAAATGCTTCCCCATCATCACTAATTCTATCCCCAAGTGGTAGCTACACCAAATCTAGGAAACCCATACGATTTCTACCATAAAAAACCTGAAATGGAGATTTACGTGTAGATATATTTACTGAACTATTGTAGGAAAATTATTCTTAAGGTAAATCCAAATCCCACTAATTGGGATTCTCTCCAACAATGCTTTGTAACAAGTTTCCCAAACTCTGATTTACTACCTCAGTTTTCCCATCTATTTGGAGGTGATATTCATTACTGAACTTTAATTTAGTCCCTATTTTCTTCTATAAAGTCTTCCAAAAATGTCCCAAGAGCCAAGTATCTCTATCTGAGGTAATAATTTTTGGAGCACCGTGCAATCTAACAATTTCTGGAAAAAAAATGCTATGCCACCTTTGATGCATCAGTAGTTTTCTTACAAGCAATGAAATGAGCCATTTTATATAACCCATCAACAACAATAAAAATAGTATTTACCTCGTTGTGCATATGGAAGGCCCAACAAAAATTCCATGCTAATATCTATCCATGGATCTATGGGAATCGGTAGTGGAATCTACAACCCTGTATTATGTGAGTGTCCTTTACCCATTTTACAAATCCTACACCATGCCCATACTTGATTATATATTTTCTTATATTCAACCAGAAATACTTATCTTCAATTAAGGTTAGTGTATTATCCTTTCCAAAATGTCATGCCAAGCCACTACTGTGAAGTTCTCTAATAATATTTCCTCTCATAGAACCAATTGGAATGAACAATTTTTTTCCTTTGAAGAGGTATCCATCTTGCATAAAACATTCATTGTAAATAAGATCCATGTTCCTAGCAACTGGATTCTTCAATGATTCCGCAATCTCCTGAAAATCATTATCTACCATATAGAGATCCTTTAATACAACAAACCCTTTACTTGATTTTCCAAGGTGATCAAAGAATAGTGAGCCAAATCAAAGCATCTTCAACCTAATTTTGCTTTCATGATTTCTGCTTTAGAACAAAGGTGTATCCTTGTAAGAAGAAAACCCATTTTGCATGTATACTATTCAATTTATTTTGGGTGTTTAAATATTTTAAAGAAATTTGATTGATACATAACACAAACTCTTTTGGCACTAAATATTGCCTTCAATGTCACAATACTTTCACAATTGCATAAAATTCTACATCATATGTGTAGTAGTTCTTTCTTACATCATTCAATTTTTTGCTAAAAAATGCAATTGGTTTTCCTGCTTGGATAAGTACAACTCCAATGCCTACATGTGAGGCATCACAGTCTACCTCAAACACTTTATCAAAATATGGTAAGGCTAATATAAGCACCTCAATTACCTTATTCTTTAGAAACTTAAAAATTTCTTTCGCTTCATTGGTCCCCTTGAATGTTGTTCCTTTGGTGCAATCTGTTATGGGTTCTATAATACTTCTAAAATTTCAAATAAATTTTCAGTGAAAGGTGTCATTCCCATGAAAATTTCTTTCCTCTATTATGCTCCTAGGACTAGGACACTCCAAAATTGCTCTGACCTTCTTTAAATACATCTTGACTCCTTCTGCTAAGATGAAAAAACAAAAAATTACCAAAATTTCTTGCAGGAACCTACATTTAGTTTAGGTTTGCATAAATATGATGTTTTCTCAAAGTATCCAATATAATGTTTAAATGTTGCAAGTGGTATTCTTTGTTTTTACTGAAAATTAGAATGTCATCAAAATAAACGACAAAAAAATTACCAATGTAAGGTAGAAGCACAGTATTCATCAACTGTGTGAAGGTACTAGATGCATTGGACAATATGAATGACATCACCATCCATTCATATAGTCCATCTCTAGTCTTGAAGGTAGTTTTTCATTCATCTCCTTCACACATTTGGATTTGGTGGTATCCATTTCCCTAATAAATTTTATTAAAATATTTATCTCTAGCTAGCACACGCATCATGTCATCTAAGGATGGTATAGGAAACCAATATTTGATGGTAATTTTATTGATTGATCTGCTATCTATGCAAATCCTCCATGTATTATCTTTTTTTGGAGTCATTAATGCTGGTACAACAAAGGGACTCGTGCTTTCTCTTACCATGCCTTTCTTTATAAGCCCTGTTACTTGTTGATTGAGCTCTGCATGTTATGTAGGACTCATTCTATAGCATGCTTGATTAGGTAAGGATGATCCTAGGATCAAAACAATGTGATGTTGAATATCCCTCTTTTGTGGAAGTCCATCAGGAATTTCATCAGGGATAACATCAACATGTTCTTCTAGTAACTTGGCCACTTCAATAGGTATTGGTGTTCCTTCCTCAGCTCCTTTTTACACTATTAATGCATAGCAGAATCCTGTTTACTTCATTTCTTTAATAAGATTTTTTCTGACAACATATTCTGAGTTTTCTTCATCTTTAAGGGGCTATAAGACAACTTTTGTTCCATCCTTCTAAAAGGTGTAGGTATTATTTCCTCCTTCATGTATGACTTTCCTGCCAAATTATCAAGGCCTCTCCAATAATAGATGGCATTCATCCATCAGAATGACATCACATAATACTTCATTTTTATAAGTCTTACCGATGGAAAAATTAATCAAACATCTTTTATTAATAGTTACTTCATTCCCTTTTTTGAACCATACGATTTGATAAGGATGGGGATGTGTTTCACAACATAATTTCAACTTATCTACCATCTCTTTGGAAACCATATTCTCACAACTACCACTATCAACAATAACTTGAAATATCTTTTCCCCAAAAGTGCACCTATTTCAAAAAATATTTGTCCGAGGCCACGAATATTCATTGTCTCTACTTTGTATTTTCTCTTTCCCAGGAATTGTCATTAACCTCCGTATCATGATATTTCCCTCATATCAGGTGGGACTTCAGATTCAACTCCATCTTCTTAATTCTTAGCTTGATCCAATTTTAAAATGGGATGCTGGTTTCCTTGCTTCGGCTCTTTCACGTTGTAATTTGAGCATTCAAATACTCGTTGACCCTCTACACCACACCTAAAACACCAATAAGGTCTTCCTCTTCCACCACTATAGTATCTTCCCCTCTGGAATCCTCTCCCTTGTGGTTGGTTCAAGTTATCTTGTTGAGGATCTTCTGCTTTTTTAGATTCTTAGGATGATTCAACTCTTCCCTAATTAAAACCACCCCATGAGGTAGACGATGTTCCCCTCCTTGCTTCTCTATTCCTTTGAGAAAATTGTCATTTTATTTTTCCTTATCCTTTAAGGCTAACTAGTATGCCTCTTCCAAACTTCAAACCCCATGGATGCTCAATTCATCTTGAATATAAATTTTCAAACAATTTACATAACTTGCAGCCAGTTCCTCATCAGTTTCCTGGTGATCCACATGAATGGATGTTGTCCTTCTGGCGTCTCTTCGAACCAAGTTCAGTCCCTTCTTCTCTTGCGCACAACAAAGCCCAAGATATCGGCCTGAAAGATAAAATCCCAATCGACAACACCTGTGAAGTAGATGCAATCTCACCCAAGATATATTTCTATGGGTAACTTCAAGAACCAGGTTTCCATAGTTGGGTGGGGGATTTCACGTCCTTTGGTATTTTCCCAAGGTGCTTGAATGAAGCATGTGGATGGATTATTTATGCTTACTATGCACAGTTAGACTATGACACACTTATTCCCTTGTAAATAACATAGCAACAAACCCATTGCAGCATAGATACATTCAACTTATAATAGTGTGACCGATATATACATGAGACTCATTCCTAAGAAAATACATAAGCATTCATTCACACCAACATATATACATACAACTTTTAAACAAATTCAACATTCACTCATAAAACAAAGAATCTAATGTGGAAACCCATCCGAGAAAAATCACAAAGGTGTAGGCTTCATCTGGAATGAGAAATATATGGCAACTTTGGTCTGCGCACTAAGCTGCAGACTCTGTTCTAGATCTTCCTTGATTATCTTTAGAGATTTATCTCTCCTCTCATGCTCTCTTATTTTATCTCTCTATTATATCTCTACTTGGCTATTCTACTGATATGCACACATCCTGGATCTACTCAGTCTCTTCTACACTTCTACACACTTAGCTCCAGATTCTTGACTCAATGCACTTAGAAAAAATAATAGACAACATTAACCAGGGAGAGTATGAAGCTATAGAGTCTCTAACCCACAAACAACTTAGGTTCCTCCTTTTATAGAATCTTTATAGACCCTTTACATGTTGCTTTCTCAACCGAATTCCTATACTTGGCAAACATGTTGTCTTTTCTATTCTAGCGACACATGATAGTAGGAACTAACGACCTGACTTATAAAGATACCTTCATATGTGTGGCTTCCGTTGGTTCTATCCGACCTCGTACCCACAATCCTTCATATGTGTGGCTTCTGTTGGTTTTATCCGACCTCGTACCCACAACTTTATGACCTGTCACTTTCTAATCGTTGCACCGTTGTGCACCTTCTGACATGGCTCCACTTTATCGCCTTATTTCTATTTCGCATCCTTTCCTTCTATAATAGATTTTCTTCTATTGCAACTTCTTCTCTGTCACCAAATCTTATTCTTTCATGGTTTCCCCTCTTCAACTGCTTCCTCTTTATCTACCTTTGATGCACCTCACTCTCCTTTTCCTTCATCTTCTCTTCCTTCCTTTATTCCATCGCAACTCCTTTCCCTTTTTTTTCCTTAGCTCCTTTCAATACTTAGGAGGATTCTAAGTGAATTCTACTTACCTTTTCATATGCTGCATAATGGACATCTTATAAAACCCATGTGGGAATCCCTCCACAGTAGACAAGTTTTTCTTCAATTTCTAAAATTTAGGAAACTTTGGTTTTGTTGATGCTTGGAAAATCCCAGGTACCGATCGTAGGGATTCTCCCCAATAATTGTTCCCAATTAGATTACTTATCGTCTGGTATGGGGAATCCATCTGGTTAACAACCTGGATACCGTAGAGTTAAATGAAAGTTGAATTCTATTTACTGGTTGTGGCCCGGTCCACTGTTTATGTGTTTTTTTATGTTTTATATAAATGATATGCAAGTGCCTAAATTAAATGCAAATGATCGGGAAACAAATATTTCACAATGTGATGCATAGGTTCTTACCTCCCATCTTCTCTCCTTTGTCCCTGAATCACAAAAAGAAAATCAAAACTATTCTAAACTAAATAAACTATCTAACCTATCCCCAGGGAGCAATACTATTATTCAAATGAGTAATGTACTGCATTTTTCATAAGGAAATTTATAGATAGCTGATAAATTCGAAATACATAAACACAGCAGAAAAGTTAACATAGAAATAGCTCAGTTTTTGTTAAAGCATTCATTACACATTTGCTGCATAAGATTCATAGCAATTAAATGAAATCATTCACAATGTAGGAATAGTCCATAAGTTAGAACGATCTCACAAATTTGTGAATTAAGCTAAAGTAGAAATAGTTCCATATCTAGCCATAAACACAACATGCATGTGAAACTCAAACAGCGAATTCTCCAACAGAATTTTTTATCCTCTTTATTATAACAAGAAGTAGTTCTTCTTACAACAAGTATGTCACATAAGAAAGCTAGAAAATTCCTTTCTCTCATTCGATCTATCTATATTTATACATCACAAAATGACCTTTGGTATCCCTTCCCTTTGGGATTCCTTAACTTTCGGTTATATAAAGTTTGTCTCTAGGGTGTTCAAAAAATAAATACAAAATATTACAAATATATCCATGTGTGAATAGGACAAAAACCACTTAAGTAGAACCAATCAAACTATTTAAGAATTGCTTCCAGATCGAAGCATCTGAGGCAATTGTTTCGAACTCTGTGGGCTTAAAAAATATGACTGTGACCTCATGCTTGGATAGCTAGCCTTTTAGGTCTGCTACTCTTGCAGGAGCCTACTCTCAGCAAATCCTCTAGTAGATAGTTACTCACTGCAGCTTGCTGCAGCTTGGGCCACTAAAATCTTTATTACCTTGGCATCTAAACCTTTAACCAGCTGAATATTTAACTCATCTTCTTGTAGCTTATACTTCAGCTGTTTTAAGTGTTCTTCATGTGCTGGATATTCTTGTAGCCTTTGTGCTGAAGGGGTCATACATTTGTTGTGAGTTATAAGCATCTTCTTATAAAATTCTGCACATTTTTCTGTCATCTTTTCTACTGCTTTCATCAACCTTTAAGCAGCTCTGTTGCTGAAATTTACAATATCATATTCGATTTGCAACTTTTTCATACTTTTTTCAGGTGTGTTTTCTGGATGCTCCATGCTTGTTTCTAACCATGTCATATGGTCTTGTAGGCTCTCTGCAATTTCCTGGGTTCTGTCCTTGAATGTAGTAGCCACTGTTGATATCTCCTGCAGTCGATATTCTGCTTGCTTGATCCGAAAAATTTCTTTTGGCAGCTTGACCTATACTTGATATGATTTTATTCTAAGTAAGAGAGCATGGTCCCTTAGAGGAGCTATGTCTATTTTCATTTCATTGGATGCCTTCAAAATTACTTCTAAGGAGCTGTTATGTGCTTCAAGTTCTATGATTCTATCTCTGTGCTCCTCTACTTGTTGATCTAATGCAGACTTCTGAACTTCCATTTATGCTATCTTGCTCTCCAACTTCTGCTTCTCCCTATCAAGGGTCATGTTTGAATGTTTCAAATTATCTCTTTCCTCCCCAAGGATTTGGTAATCCTGCTGCAATTTCTCATAGTCTGAAAGAATGGCTTCATATTTCCACTTAGACTCTCAACCTACTCTTTCCTCCCCAAGGATTTGGTAATCCTGCTGCAATTTCTCATAGTCTGAAAGAATGGCTTCATATTTCCTCTTAAACTCTCGACCTACTCTTTCTTCCTTACTTAAAACCTCCTTCATTTCTGCCATTTTCCCTTTATACCGATTAATGGTTTCAGTGAGCTTGACAATATTATGAGCATTTGCAGTTGCAGTTGCAATTCCAATAAAGGTCATTTGTAATGTCCTCGACCCTCCGACCGACGAAGAGGATGCTACCGATGCTGCTATATACTTGGGAAACTAGGCCCATGAACATATACATAAAAAACTGAAATGCTTTGAAACTAAAACATGGATACATCGTTACCATTCAGCGGAAGCAAAACCATACATTCAAGCATTTGACATGTTCATTGTAATTCATTAAATAGTAAATACAATTGCAAAGATGAAATAGACAAGAATACTTATCTTTGAATGAATCTCCCCACAACCAGCTATGTTGCTACAACGTTCCACCCAACCATAGGCCAGTGTGCTCCTTAATCTCTCAACAACACTGCCACCCCTGAGCTGGGCATGATTCCCCAAGGAATAAGGAAACTAAGCAGGCTCACACATAGCCAAAGATACACAACTTAGCCAAGCCAACACAGTTGGGTTTATCAAGCCATCAAGGAGCTGGGAAAAGATGACTGCTAAGCTGGTGGGCTCATTGAAGAGCTAAGGACACCTGCACTAGAACTAGCCTGACTTCTAGGACACCCACACACACCCAACACAAGGAATTAGTCCCTTCCCTGCTATGCAGTCCCTCAGGCCCTGACTTCCCTTCCTGTGCTATTTAGGGGGTGTGGAGAATAAAGCCATCCCTCTAGCTCTGTTTATGAGGCTCTTGAACACACCGGGTTTATCAATCAAACCAAGCCTTCATTCCCACTCCAATACAGTCCAAAGACCAACCACTTCATACACACAGCAAAATAGAGAAATTCACACTTCAGACTAAGCAAAATGATCTTAGAGTATTTGTTGGCCTTATCGTGGCCAAAACAACTCAGCAACAACCCACACTCATGGGGAAAACAACAGCCATGATCTCACCACTAAGGCAAAGGGAAAGACACAGCCCGAAATTGGAAAAGGAATCAGATACAACCGACTCTCAGCATGGAGAGGGAAACGTATACACAGACCCACAAATTGAAGGAAAATTGCACACAAAGCAAAATCAGAAAAAGAAGACTGAACCAGTCATCGTATGCATGCATGAAGACTGAGTGACTGCGTGAGGGAAAATCGCAAACCTGTGCATGAGGAGAAAACGTCTAGGAACCCCAAATCATAAATGAGAACCCACAACAACCAAACCAAAACGTGAATGACACATACACAGGAAAATCGTGAATGCCAAAAAACGGCTCCCTCATCTCTCTGCGTGAGGAAACAATGAAGAATAATGGGAGAATGGGTAATGTGGTCTACTCCTACCCACACGAGGGTGAATGAATCTCCTGGAGGAGTGTGCGCGTGGGCAAGGACTGACAGTCTTGCCACACACCACTGCCCATGAAATAACTTCCCAACTAACATTAGAGGCTTTTAATTTGGTAGTTGACTGATTGAGGCAAGGAAAGGTGAGTAAGTCAAAAGGGTGGGTGACAACTAAATGGGTTTATCAACTGACACTTGGATTTTCCCCATTGGCCCCAAAGGTTAAATAATTTCCCTCCCTATCCTTAGGAAAATCATGCCCTTTTCATTATGGTTGCATTGACATAGCTCGTTGTGGGTATTTTAACTAAAACGCATAATTACATTATGCCAGAATTAATATGTGCTGGATAGCACGATATACCATCGACAACAATTTTAATCGTCGAAACATAAAACAACCAAATCGATGGTGGGGATTTTGACTTTAGCTCCACATCACGATTAATTACAATATATACATCATATACATTTAATGCAAACGGGGTCAAAACCGGGGTGTTACACCATTTGCTTGGGATCTTCTTCTACATTTTTTATGACCATATTCTCAGTCAATGCAATGATTCTGGGTTGAGTTCCCATCTTTAAATTATTCTCATTTTTCCACACGATGGCTTTCCTTTTGGGATCAAAATATGCGTCCTCCAAGCATGCAACTTCATGCTGTTTAGACAGGGTGAATGGCGCCAACCCCAGTTCAACCATCGGGAGATGCCCTCCAGTGATTATATTGCTGGAAGTAGATGGGAGATTCTCCAGATTGTCCCGAGTAGGACTTTGTCCCTTATTTTCACCATCCAGGTCCTCTTGATCTTTATTTGTTTGTTCTTCTATGGATTTTTATTAATCTTACATCTTCTCTTCTAGATTTTGAGTTCCTTGAGCTATTGATTTATTTAACTTTGTAATCTTCTCTAGGATATCCTCTTCTTTCTTTCTCTTTTCCTCCTCTTTCTCTTTTTTGGTAGCTTCTTCTTCTTCCTTCTCTCTCTGGGATTCTTCAGCTAGAAGTTTTCTTGCACCTTCCACTATTCTTCATGCAGTCTCTTAAGTTTTCTCTTCTTGCAGCTTCTTCTTCTTGACCTTTTGTTTTTGGAAGACTACTGCTACTGCCTTTAACACTAGATATTGTGGTATTATTTTTTAGTAACTTGTTTAAAGTGGTCATGTTGCAAATATTCTTGTATATTTCTTCCTCCTTGTCCACATCATCTGTGTATTCGAAATTCACCTTAAGGAGTGCTTGATGGGCTTCAACTTTACCCTGTGAGTCATTCTTGTGAAATATTTTTTCTCCGAAGTGAAAGCTTTCTAGTTCCTTAACAAACTCTAGAGCACTCTTGACTCTGGAAAACTTATAACTCCCCACATAAAAAGGCAATGGTGGAAACACAGTTTTTTTTAGATCAAAGAAGTAGCTTACATAGCCATCCAAGAAAAGTTATCTTACAAATTCCTTATGAACTATGTAATCTATAACATATATTGGTATCAATGAGGGTGCTTTAGTCCCCCCATACATCCTGAGGTATGTTCCTTCTTCAGAGAAGAAGTAATCTCCAAATTCCTTGATAGACTCCATAGCTCCCTTAGATAGGCACTTGCACTCTTCTAAGAAAATTAGCTGGTACAAAGGCATAAGGAACTCTTCACAGATTAACTTGTAGTAATTGTGGTACTTGTGTCCCCACAGTATCTAATAAGCTACATAAATAGGGGCTTTCTCTCCCTTCCATGTGCATTTGAGCTTTTCAAATGGGTGGAAGCAAAGTATGCAATCTATCAAAAAGGATCCCATGTAGAATTCAGATTTCCTTTGGTGTGATCCTTCTTGGGATGCAGTAATGGAAGTAGATAGGCTATTGGCAACTATATCAGCCTAGTTGAAAATTGTTCCTTTCACGGCCACATGGTAAATCAATGGGATCCATCCAAACTTGTAAGTTCTACCATCATCCCTACCAAAAATCTTGTTCACCATCAGCACTACCATTCTGTACGGGGTACTTAAATGAGCAGTTTCGCATTCCTTGGATTGCTTGTTTCTGAAAGTCTTCCCTTTAGCTACCATCATCTTTGTTGTAGCTATGTAATCAAGTTTTAAATTTTTTACCCCTTCAGTTGTCATGCAAATTTCGGACGACGGTAGGCTGTATGCTTTTGCAATAAATCCGAGTGTGAAGGATGTAAATCCTTTGTCCTCCACGTTGTTCACTATCATCCCTGCTGCATCCACTCTGGGAAGAATCCATCCGATGACATGTGTGCAAGGAAACATTTTTTGTCTAGTAGATACCTTGGTGATCCTAGACCTTAGTATGTTGTCATATAGGGCTAGGTCTTCCAACCCTGCCTCTGGAGCCCTCTTTTCTACAAGCATATGGTAGACTTGATCCCATTTGAATTCAGGTTCTGCTCCTATGATTGGCTTTGTATCTTCATAGATTAATTCCACCCTTTGTGTGGGTGAGCCTTCTGTATTTGAGTCATATTCTATGATCTTCTCCTTCTTTTTTCCTTTCTTTGTCATGTTGTATGTTATAAGTTGTGACTACAATAACACAACAAAAAAGGTTTCAACATCTACATTATTAAACAAACTACTACATTTGAATGAGAAGAGATCAATGACTATGATATGCTAGAGAAACAATTTTAAGAAACAAAACTGGTATTCTTCCTTACCCTGCTATCCTCTCCCATCGGGAAAGGAAAAACACCCTACAGTTCAGTGAGGCCAAGATTTTTGTAATGAAACCCCTAGAAATATGCGAGATTTGGCCTCTGGACTCTAGAATGAAAAAAAAACTTAACCTCCTATGATACCTTCTACCCACATAAATGAAAACTCTAAGCAGTTCACATCTAGTAGGTAGTGGTCTAAGGCTTGATGGCGGTGATACCCTAGGCTCAAGCTCTCCAGGTGGGAAGATACAATGAAAATGCGAGAACCCAAATGATTTGTTGGAACACTTAGAACCGCAGTCCTTGCTAAAACCTAACAACGAGAACCAAGTAAGCTCCATGTCGACGAAAAGCTCGGGCCTCTAGAGATTCATCATGATCTAATAGGTTTCGGGCGAAAAACGCCTCCGAACGGACTAGTGAGGTTCTAAGAGCAGGTAGTGTGGCCAGGGTGAATTTAAAACTTAAAAGGAAATGACAAAACCTAAAATTGCAAGGGGAAACCATTTTTAAACCCAAAATAAAAACCTGCCCACCCCCTCTCAGCAAACCATCAACTCACAGCTAGAAAATCACATTAAATCGCCAATCAACATTAGGCACACGAAAAACATACCTAGAAGGTGAATGGCTAGACACGCAGTCATGGATGCTTGGCTAATGCGCCGTGTGAGCTTCAAACAGAAATTCCCACCAATCACGCAAAGTCTCGACCGGGATAAACAAATAATGGTTAACAACTTTAGAAAGCTCACCATAAAGACAAAAGTGGTAAAAAAAACCCCTCCAATGACGTATAAATAGGTATTCACAGGTTAAAAATCAATTAAGACGGTAGGTAAGGCATTTAAAACCTGCACACGTGAGATTCAAACACTTATGGCACCAAAACACAATGCATCGGGTGACTACAGTTAAGTCAAAATGAGAAGATCCCTGACAATGACAGCTCGACAAACCCCAACATAGCCACAACCATCAGCTTAAGACCTAACAATATGCTCGCATTCCTTTTGCGGACTGACGGTAAAAACAAGGTTGGAAATAAAATATGGATGACAGCCACTGTAGCGGCTCCAAGACTAAAACTCCTCTGTCGAAGCGGGCTTAGTGAGGATCGGGCTATCGGGAAAGGACACCCCCTCATCGTTGCACAAAAGAAAGAAAGACAAAAAGAACAAGGACCATCAAAGCCGGACGACAATGGTCCACCTCAGTCAACTTGGGTCGACCACTATAGTCGATCCAACTAAACTGAGGGATGGAGAATTAGGGCAACTCTTGGAATCATTGGCAATCGAAGAAAAAACAAGGAGCCAGAATAGACGAAGGGAGCTCAATGAGAATGAAAAAGAACAAGTCGAGTTCCTTAACAAATGCAGAAACTTGGTGGAATAGATGATACCAGGTCCGACAGAGGTTGACACTGACAAGCCGTTAGAAAAGGCTTATTAGCTATTTGGGAGCGTGGTGTCGACATTATAGGCACAAAGGCAGGATACAAAAGAAGAGAAGAAAGAAGAAACAGTTCGACTGCTGACACAACAGCACACAACTTTTGCAAAAGCATACAAGGTACTACGAGATCACATGGAGGAGTCGATCATTACAGAAGAAGTACTGAGAGATTATTATGGGCAAGTCTATCAGTAAGTTCAACAAACCTGACTAGAAATCCAAGCACTCGAAAAGAGAAAAAGCACAGAGGTAGAACTCAGGAGCACAATTGAAAATCAAATAGTGCTCGAAACAACCAAATTATAGAAGCACAAGCGACAAGCACACCAGTGGGTGCAACAAGCAATTCCAAATGAAGAAAAATTAGACATCATTTTCCCGCAAATGAGACGAGTTTTTGAGACAGCAGAGGAAAAGGACCAGTTTATGGGTCCCGACATGGAGAAGATAGCAGAATTTTCCATTCAAGAAAAGATGTCGATATTATCAAATCTGATTACATTAACAATCGACATCCAAAAAATACTACAAAGTTGGACAACATTTCAACATCAGCTGGCAGTGATAGCTGAAGCAATTGTTGAAGTCTGTGTGCAGAAAAGACCAACAATCAGACTTCACAGCTCATGAAGACCAAGCACAGAAATAGCCACCTAAGGACAGGTGAAGAAAAGTTTTTGTACCTCCCTATTTCTTCGAGATGAAGAAACGTTTTGTTTGTGGGGGAGATGTTGGAGGAGCAAGTCGGTAAGCTGACTTGAATGATAGCCGACTTAGTCAATCAGCTGACTAAGTCGGTCAGCCGACTAATTAGAGGTTAGGTCGGCCACATAAGGTCGTGTCGGTTCACCGAACCGACAGGTAGTTATTTGTAACTATTTGTAATTCATATATATTAGGCTGTTGAGCCATATGAGAACTCGGTTCAGTTCTCTGTATTGTATGGACCCTTTCACTATAATATAATCTATTATTCCACTTACTTGTTCTTGTCTATTGTCTTTGTTATGTATATCTATTATTAATGTGTATTATTGGTAACCCTATGTGATCTGTGAGATTACAACAGGGCTCTAAAAATATGACTGTGACCTCATGCTTGGACAACTGGCCTTTTTTGTCTACTACTCTTGTAGGAGCCTACTCTTAGCAAATCCTCTAGTAGATAGTTACTCACTGCAGCTTGGGCCACTAAACTCTTTATTAATTTGGCATCTAAACCTTTAACCAACTGAATATTTAACTCATCTTCTTGTAGCTTATCCTTCAGCTGTTTTACGTGTTCGAGTCATGTGTTGGAAATTCTTGTAGCCTTTGTGCTGAAGGGGTCATAAATTTGTTGTGAGTTATAAGCATCTTCTTATAAAATTCTGCACATTTTTCTGTTGTCTTTTCTACTGCTTCCATCAACCTTTTAGCAACTCCGCTTCTGAAATTTACAATATCATATTCGATTTGCAACTTTTCTAGACTTTTTACAGGTGTGTTTTCTGGATGCTCCGTGTTTGTTTCTAACCATGTCATCTGGTCTTGTGGGGTCTTTGCAATTTCCTGGGTTCTGTCCTTGAATGTAGTAGCCACTGTTGATATCTCCTGTAGTCGATCTTCTGCTAGCTTGACCTGTACTTGATATGATTTTCTTCTAAGCAAGAGAGCATGGTCCCTTAGAAGAGCTATGTCTATTTTCCTTTCATTGGATGCCTTCAAAAGTACTTCCAAGGAGCTTTTATGCACTTCAAGTTCTATGATTCTATCTTTGTGCTCATCTACTTGTTGATCAACTGCATACTTCTGAACTTCCATTTATGCTATCTTGCTCTCCAACTTTTGCTTCTCCCTATCAAGGGTCATGTTTGACTATTTCAAATTATATCTTTCCTCCGCAAGGATTTGGTAATCCTGCTGCAATTTATCACAGTCTGAAAGAATGGATTCATATTTCCTCTTAGAATATTGACCTACTCTTTCCTCCTTCCTTAAAACCTCCTTCATTTTTGCCATTTTCCTTTTATACCGATTAATGGTTTCAGTGAGCTTGACAATATTATGAGCATTTGTAGTTGCAGTTGCAATGCCCATAGAGGCCATTTGTAATGTCCCCGAACCTCCGACCGACAAAGAGGACGCTACCGATGTTGCTATATACCCGGGAAACTAGCCCCATGAACATATACATAAAAAACTGAAATGCTTTGAAACTAAAACATGGATACATCAATACCATTCAGCGGAAGCAAAGCCATACATTCAAGAATTTGACATGTTCATTGTAATTCATTAAACAGTAAATGCAATTGCAGAGATGAAATAGACAAGAATACTTATCTTTGAATGAATCTACCCACAACCATCTATGTCACTGCAACGTTCCACCCAACCATATGCCAGTGTTCTCCTTAATCTCTCAGCAACACTACCACCCCTGAGATGGGCATGATTCCCCAAGGAATAAGGAAACTAAGCAGGCTCACACATAGCCAAAGATACACAACTCAGCCAAGCCAACACAGTTGGGTTTATCAGGCCATCAGGGAGCTGAGAAAAGATGACTGCTAAGCTGGTGGGCTCACTGAAGAGCTAAGGACACCTGCACCAAAACTAGCTTGACTTCTAGGACACCCACACACACCCAACACAAGGAATCAATCCCTTCTCTGCTACACAGTCCCTCAGGCCCTGACTTCCCTTCTAGTGCTATTCAAGGGGTGTGGAGAAGAAATCCAACCCTCTAGCTCTGTCTATGAGGCTCTCGAACACACCAACTTTATCAAGTAGACCAATCCTTCATTCCCACTCCAATACAGTCCAAAGACCAACCATTGCATACACACAGCAAAATCAAGCAATTCACAGCTCATACTAAGCAAAACAATCTTAGAGTTGTTCTTGGCCCTATCATGGCCAAAACAACTCAGCAACAACCCACACTCATGGGGGAAACAATAGCCATGATCTCACCACTAAGGCAATGGAAAAGACACAACCTAAAATTGGAAAAGGAATCAGACACAATAGACTCTCAGCATGGAGAGGGAAATGTATACACAGACCCACAATTTGATGTAAAATTGCACACACAACAAAATCGAAAAAAGAAGACTGAACCAGTCGCCATATGCATGTGTGAAGACTGAGTGACCGTGTGAGGGAAAATCCCAAACCTGCACATGAGGATAAAACGTCTAGGAACCCCAAATCCTAAATGAGAACCCACAACAGCCAAACCAAAACGTGAATGGCACATACACAGGAAAATCGTGAATGCCAAAAAATGACTCCCTCATATCTCTGCGTGAGGAAACAATGAAGAATAATGGAAGAATGGGTAGTGTGGTCTCCTCCTGCCCACGTGAGGGTGAATGAATCTCCTGGAGGAGTGTGTGTGGGGGGAAGGATTGACAGTCTTGCCACACACCACTTCCCATGCAATAACTGCCCAACTAACATCAGAGGCTTTTAATTTGGTAGTTGACTGATTGAGACAAGGAAAGGTGAGTAAGTCAAAAGAGTGGGTGATAACTAAATGGGTTTATCAACTGACACTTGGATTTTCCCCATTGGCCCCAAGGGTTAAATAATTTCCCTCCCTATCCTTAGGAAAATCATGCCCTTTTCATTATGGTTGCATTGACATAGCTGGTTGTGGGTATTTTAATTAAAACACATAATTACATGATGCTAGAATTAATATGTGTTGGATAGCACAATATACCATTGGCAACAATTTTAATCGCCGAAACATAAAACAACCAAATCGATGGTGGGGCTTTTGCCTTTAGCTCCACATAACGATTAATTACAATATATACATCATATACATTTAATGCAAACGGGGTCAAAACCGGGGTGTTACACCATTTGCTTGGGATCTTCTTCTACATTTTTTACGACCATCTTCTCAGTCAATGCAGTGATTCCAGGTTGAGTTGCCATCTTTAAATTCTTCTTATTTTTCCACACGATGGCTTACCTTTTTGGATCAAAATATACGTCCTCCAAGCATGCAACTTCATGTTGTTTAGACGGGGTGAATGGCACCAACCCCAGTTCAACCATCGAGAGATTCCCTCTAGTGAGTATATTGCTGGAAGTAGATGGGATATTCTCCATATTGTCTCGAGTAGGAATCTGTCCCTTATTTTCACCATCCAGGTCCTCTTGATCTTTCTTTGTTTGTTCTTCTGTGGCTTTTTCTTAATATTGCATCTTCTCGTCTGGATTTTGAGTTCCTTGAGCTATTGATTTCTCTAATTTTGCAATCTTCTCCATGATAGCCTCTTCTTTCTTTCTCTTTTTTGGTAGGTTCTTCCTCTTCCTTCTCTCTCTAGGCTTCTTCAGCTAGAAGTTTTCTTGCACCTTCCGCCATTCTTCATGCAGTCTCTTAAGTTTTCTTTTCTTGCAGCTTCTTCTTCTTAACCTTTTGTTTCAGGAAGACTGCGTCTACTGCCTTTAACACCAGCTATTGTGGTCTTATTTTTTAGTAACTTGTTTAAAGTGGTCATGTTGTAGATATTCCTGTATATTTCTTCCTCCTTGTCCACATCGTCAGTGTATTCAAAATTCACCTTAAGGAGTGCTTGATGAGCTGCAACTTTACCCTGTGAGTCATTCTTGTGAAATATTTTTTCTTCGAAGTGAAAGCTTTCTAGTTCCTTAATGAAATCTGGAGCACTCTTGACTTTGGAAAACTTATAACTCCCCACATAAAAAGGAAATGGTGGAAACACAGTTTTCTTTAGATCAAATAAGTAGATTACATAGCCATCCAAGAAAAGTTATCTTACAACTTCCTTATGAACTATGTAATCTGTAACATATCTTGGCAACAATGAGGGTGCTTTAGTCCCCCCATACATCCTGAGGTATGTTCCTTCTTCAGAGAAGAAGTAATCTCCAAATTCCTTGATAGACTCCATAGCTCCCTCAGATAGGCACTTGCACTCTTCTAAGAAAATTAGCTGGTACAAAGGCATAAGGAACTCTTCATAGATTAAGTTGTAGTAATTGTGGTACTTGTGTCCCCACAGTATCTGATAAGCTACATAAATAGGGGCTTTCTCTCCCTTCCATGTGCATTTGATCTTTTCAAACGGGTGGAAGCAAAGTATGCAATCTATCAAAAAGGATCGCATGTAGAATTCAGATTTCCTTTGGTGTAAGCCTTCTTGGGCTGTAATAATGGAAGTAGATAGGCTATTGGCCACTATATCGGCCCAGTTGAAAGTTGTTCCTTTCATGGCCACATGGTAAATCAATGGGATCCATCCAAACTTGTAAGTTCTACCATCATCCCTGTTGAAAATCTTGTTCAACATCAGCACTACCATTATGTACGGGGTACGTAAATGAGTAGTTTCGCATTCCTTGGATTGCTTGTTTCTGAAAGTCTTCCCTTTAGCTACCATCATCTTTGCTATAGCTATGTAATCAAATTTTAAATTTTTTACCCATTCAGTTGTCATGAAAATTTCAGACGATGGTAAGCTGTATGCTTTTGCAATAAATCTGAGTGTGAAGGATGCAAATCCTTTGTCCTCCACGTTGTTCATTATCATCCCTGCTACATCCACTCTGGGAAGAATCCATCCGATGACCTGTGCGCAAGGAAACATTTTTGATCTAGTAGATACCTTGGTGATCCTAGACCTTAGTATGTTGTCATATAGGGCTAGGTCTTCCAACCTTGCCTCTGGAGCCCTCTTTTCTACAAGCATATGGTAGACTTGACCCCATTTGAATTCAGGTTCTGCTCCTGTGACTGGTTTTGCATCTTCATAGATTAATTCCACCCTTTGTGTGGGTGAGCCTTCTGTATCTAAGTCATAGTCTATGACCTTCTCCTTCTTTTTTTCCTTTCTTCGTCATGTTATATGTTATAAGTTGTGACTTTAATAGCACAACAAAAAAGGTTTCAACATCTGCATTATTAAACAAACTATTGCATTTGAACGAGAAGAGATCAATGACTATGATATGCTAGAGAAACAGTTTTAAGAAACAAAACTAGTATTCTTCCTTACCCCGCTATCCTCTCCCATCGAGAAAGGAAGAACACCCTACAATTCAGTGAGGCTAAGATTTTTCTAATGAAAGCCCTAGAAATAGGCAAGCTTTGGCCTCTGGACTCTAGAATGAAAAAAAACTTAAACTCATGTGATACCCTCTACCCACAGAAATGAAAACTCTAAGCGGTTCAAATCCAGTAGGAAGTGCTCTGAGGCTTGATGGCGGTGATACCCTAGGCTCAAACCACCAGGCTCAAGCTCTCCAGGCAAGAAGATACAATGAAAATGCCAGAACCCAAATGATTTGTTGGAACACTTATAACCGCAGTCCTTGCTAAAACCCAACGACAAGAACCAGGTAAGCTCCATGTTGTTGAAAAGCTTGGGCCTCTAGAGATTCATCATGATCTAATAGGTTTCAGGTGAAAACGCCTCTGAACGGACTGGTGAGGTTCTAAGAGCAGGTAGTGCGGCCAAGGCGAGTTTAAAACTTAAAAGGAAACGACAAAACCTAAAACTACAAGGGGAAACCATTTTTAAACCCAAAACAAAAACCTATCCACCCCCTCTCAGCAAACCAACAACTGACAGCTTGAAAATCACATTAAATCACCAATCAACATTAGGCACACGAAAAACCTACCTGGAAGGTGACCAGCTAGACACGTAGTCATGGATGCTTGGGCTGATGCGCCACGTGAGCTTCAAACAAAAATTTCCACCAATCACACAAACTCTCGATCGGGATAAACAAATTGTGGTTAAGAACTTTAGAAAGCTCACCGTAAAGACAAAAGTGGTAAAAAAAACCCCTCCAATGGCGTATAAATAGGTATTCACGGGTTAAAAATAAATTAAGACAGTAGGTAAGGCATTTAAAACCTGCACGTGTGAGGTTCAAACACTTCTGGCACCAAAACATAATGCATCGAGTGACTACAGTTAAGTGAAAATGAGAACATCCCTGACAATGGTGGCTCGACAAACCCCAACACAGCCACAACCATCGGCTTAAGACCTAACAATATGCTCACATTCTGTTTGCGGCTCGGCGGTCAAAACATCATTGGAAAGAAAATATGGACGACAGCCACCGTAGCGGCTCCAAGACTAAAACTCCTCCGCCGAAGCGGGCTTGGTGAGGATCGGGCTATCTGGAAAGGACACCCCCTCATCATTGCGCCGAAGAGGAAATCATTTACCCGACACAGCGGGTCAGCAAACCAAGTTAAGGATCGAGATTGGAAGCTAAAAAATGTCTGCCGTTGTGGCTAGACTCTCAACATCCCAAGTGAAATGAAAAATAAAAGGTCAGTCCCTGTAGCGGCTCCAAAATAAAAAACCATCTGTCATAGTGGGACAAGAGAATCAGAAACATTCCCGACATTCAAACCAAAATCCGACCCACTGTTGCAGCGTGGATCTTTGAAATCTTACGCTGTAGCGGACAAAAAAAACTGTTCCGATGGTGCATAAGAAAACAGATAAACTTCCGTCGTAGTGGATCAAAACTCAAAATGTATCCGCTGCTTTGGATCAAAAGTTGACAATCACTCGCAACTGCGGCCTAAAATTTTTTCCCGCCTTAAGATAAAACCACTTCTTGAACTTCCCCAATGATGAAACAAACCATAAATGTTGGATTTCAAAATTCAAAAATGCCTAAGAAGCCAAACTAAATTTCAAAGGGGGGCCCTAAAAAAAACTAATTTTTTGGGGGGGTAGTAGTTGCAGCAGCAACAGGTTTGTGCATAGTCTAGCAGAAAAACTTTCTCTCACAACATTTTTTCCATCTTATCCCAGTTATTTATTTTGGATTTTCCTTTTTTTGTTCTGTCTTTCTACACATGATCCCTCTAGATCATGGTGTGACCCTTCAACTTGGTCAATGCAAATTTCATCTTCTTTTCTTCTGTCATAGGCTTCCATTCAAAAAAAACTTCCATGGAATTCAACCAATATATTAAATCCTTTGTTTTAAGAGTCCATGCATAGTTTGAAACTTCTATTTTTATCCCATCATTTCTCCCTTCTAGAGCCCTGAGCATCCTTTCTTCAAAAGGTGTGTGCTCTACTTCTTTATATTCATGCTTTGTATGTTGATCTACACCTCCTTGGTTTGTATCCTCATCAGATGCTTCTCTTCGTATTATCTTTTGATTAGCCAACATGTAAGTAATCTTTTCTACTTTCCTTTGGAGGTTTTGCATATCTATACGCATCTGATCAAGACTTGTTGTTCCTCTTCCTCTCCCAACCATCTTCATGCTCTGATACTAGATGATGTAGCTAATAAGCTTTTATTGAATTCACAAGATATAAAAACCATGCAAACACATGACAGTGGAAAAAATAAATATCTTTTTTTTTCATTCTACATCCTAACTATTACAATGAAGGTCCAACCCTTTATAACTACTATCTAAAATATTCAAAATGTAAGATTTTCGAAAATTGTTAATTTTAGAAAATTCTTGCATGACCTTGAAACTAAACACTAACTATATACTAATTAGAGTGACACTAGATGTCAACTTTATTTTCTGGTTAGGTGCATAAACTAAGAGATAACTGTTAATTACAAATTAAAAAAATCCTGCAAAACACTAAAACCTCAATTTGAGGCCTTATATGAAGGAATTCAGCCTCAAAAAGGTGTAAAAAAAACTCCAATTGGAAGGATTTGATTGACCACTGCATTGAACACTTTGAAAAAAAAGTTCCTATTAAATTTGATCCCAAACGGGTAATCAAGTCAAAGTTATGACCCCCATAAATCCCTACATTTATTCTTTTTTTCTTCTTCTTTTTTTCTCTGTTTTTTTTAGCCTTCAAAAATCATCGCATCATAGTTGGTTGCATATCCCATGATAAGGCTCTACCAAAGTATCCCTATAGTCCATCATTCAATCTAGGGGGAAGGTGTCTTGATAAAATCACAAGTGTTCCTTCTCTAATCTATGGTTTTATGTGTGTGTACTAGTTAAAGTGACTTTTTTGGGTGATTGGCCCTAGTAGTTATACGGTTGTATCGACACTTCATTTTTTAAAGTGAAGTGTTGGTAGATTTGGTTATGTGTACTATGATCAGACTCTACTTAAGTATCCTTACACCTCATCATCCAATCGCAAGGGGAGGTCTCTTGATCCAATTACAAGTGTAGCTTCTCTAAGCCATGTGTGGGTACTAGTAAAAGTGGATCTTGGGGGAAACCAACCCTTATAGGGTTATACCAACACTTCATATTTTAAGGAAAAGAGTTGTCAAAGTTGGTTAATGACACTACAATAAGGATCTACCTAATTCTATCGTTGTCTCATCATCCAAACATGGGGGAAGGTCTCTCGACCAAACCACTAGTGTGGATTTTCTAAGATGTGAACCTATGTGTGTGTGCATTGTAAAAGTGGATTTGATATAAGATTATCCTTTGTGGTTACAAGGTTACATTAGCACTTCACTTTTTAATGTGAAGCATTGGTAGAGCTGGTTAGTTACACTATGATAAGGATTTTCTTGAGTATCCTTACATCTCATGATATCATGATTATCATCTATGCTACCTAGGTAGGTTTATAATTGGAACTTATGGTGCAATAATCTTCACTGGATGCAGTAGGTTTGGCACAAGTAAATGCATTATTCCATACTTGTATATCATTGTGTCTTAGTTCATATACACCCACATTAATTCAAGTGCGGCCAATGAGCCTAAATCTATGGTGGGTTCCATATGGCCGATTACCAATTGAACCTTATGATGCCTTCAAATTCACGAGATGCCTCAATTTTAGTGTGGGGGCGCTCTTATTGGTGCAAAATGAGGTGTAGTAGTGGTTTTTCATTATGTGTACCTTGCACTAATGGAAGTATGTGTAGTCAACTTGAGGGAAATGCAAGGCCCAATTAAAATTCTAAGTGGACCTTTTAGTGATTTTGTATTGGCTTAGAGCACTACTCTAAGTGCAAGGTACATGCACTAAGGAAAAGTGATACACTTGTCTTTGTCACTACAAGCACCCTGTTATAGCGGAAATTTGTGCAACCAACATGAAGGCCTGGCACAATTTAAGTGGAAGATAATTTGACTATATGATCCATCATGGGGGATTTAGTCAATGGGTCAATAGACCTATGGTAGATCATCTTTGTTCATGGGAAATTAAAGAACGCTCCCAATTCCTTTTCTATATCCCACAACTCATTTGTTAAACCCCCTCCTAATGTACCTTTCTAATCAAATAAAAACCCTATTTTTATTAGGCATCCTAGGATTCATTTTTTGTGACACCTTTAATATATTTATGTTTTTATACCCCATAGAATGTTGGTTCTGTTGAGGCCTGGAAATTCGCAGGCAACAACAGAAAGGGATTCTCCCCAGTCAACGTTCCCAACTAGCCCATGACTGTTTGGTATGGGGAATCCGTCCGGTTTGCAGTCCGGCTACCATAGGTCAAAGTAACAAAAACAAAGGTTTTACTGGTTGCGGCCCGGTCCACTGTGTATATTTTTGTATTTTTGACTTAAGTATGATATGCATATGCCTAATTAACTATGCAGGACGATAAAGATGCAAGGAGCGTTCACAATGTGATGCGTAGGTTCTTACCTCTCGTCTTAGGCTCACAAGCATCTAAATCACATGTGCAGAAATAAAACTAACTATCTATCTATCTATCTATCTATCCCCGGGTAGCAAACTTTAACTTATTTGTGAGTAATGTGAATTGTGCATGTATCATAAAGAGAAATTACAGATAGCTGATATTCCTTCCTACAACACATGAATGATTAAAGATATTTCAACAATCAGTTAGCTAATTGTTTTATGAACATCATAAATTACTCATGGTGGTAATTCCACAAAATAAACCAGAAATCATTTAAACAAGAACATAGGTTCTGAGAGTTAGAATGATCTCATGGTTAATGGACAAAAAGTTGGAAAAACAAAATAGTTCATCTTTCAGCCATCCACAGCATAACATTTGAAAGTGCCACCAATATTCCTCCAACAGGCAAACAATACTTCTTTATTGCAAAGAGAAATAGTTTTTCTTACAATATAGCTTTTCATGTCTAACTGGGAAAAATCCCCTCTTCCCTCTTAGTATATTACATTTATACAAAAAGGTGAGATGGTTGGGCTTCCCAAAGTAACCTTTGGGCTTCCCAACTCTTCGTTTCCCAACGCTTGAATTTTCTCAAAGGTTTTTTACAAAATGTTACATATTACAAAAATTGACCAATCCTTTACGAGGAGGGTCCCACTTGGGCATCTAGAAATTTCTTCCATGCTGAAGCTTCAGCAGCAATGCCCTCAAACGCACAAGGCTCCAAAAACTGAATATTAATCTCAAACTTAGTAGCCTGGTTCTTTATAGCCTCAATCCTGGCTACACTCAATCGAAGCTGATCCTCCAGAAGCTGCACGCTAATAGCTGAATGATCTACTTCACTTCTCAAGATATGATCATTCAGTGCTTTAATTTGCTGTACTTTGGCTTCCTCCTCCTGGTATCTCTTCTATAACAGCTCTACAAAGGCATTGTGATCCGAGAAAACCTCAAGCCTCTACTTGGCCTCTATCTGGCACTGGTTGTAGGTGATGAGAAGCCTTCTGAAAAACTCAGTGCATGCTCCTTTCGTCTTCTTAACTGATTTTTTGAAGTCCTCCGCGGTATTTATAGAAAATTCCAGCAAGTCATAATCCCGCTTGAGGGCCTATGTATCCTTTGATGGCAGTTCTGCTGGAGTTTCTTCCTTGTTTTCTAGCCTTCCCATTCTTGCAGTCAGGACTTCAAGGACGTCCTAAGATCGATCTACAAGGTAAGAGGAGGTCTCCAGGATTTCCTCCAATCTGCTATCTACCTGCAGCACCTTGCACCTTTCTCCTTCTATAGCAGTCTGTAGATGCAGCATCTTAGCCTTCTGGGCCAAGATATGCTCTTTGAATGGTTGGAGGTTAACCTGCTGCTCCCTTGCTTCCTCCAGAGCAGTTGTCAAAGAAGAAATCTGCTCTTGATGTTTCTCTTTCTATTCTTGGGAGTGCATCTCACTGGCCTGGAAGATAATCTTTTGCTGCTCTTCTACCTTTCCCAGCAGCTGTTCCTTTTCACTCCTTAGCTCTTGACATTCTTTCTGCACTTTCTCCAGAGCCTCCTGTGTAGTTTCCATAACCTGTCTTTCTACTTGGAGGGCTTGCAATTCAGCCCTAGAAGCCTTTATCTCCCTCTGCATGTCTTCATACTTTCGCTTCAACCTATTGCCTTCCTCTCTCTCTTTCCTCAAGGTGTCTTTCAATTGAGCAGAAGACCTTTTGGATAGCTTTAAGTCTGTTATAATCCTGCCCACATTATCCTCTGAAGCTTGAATCAGTGCTGCTCCAGCTCTAATGGTGAATCTCGGATCTTGGTCTGTTCCCAACATAACAGGCGTATCCATTATCATTTTACCAGGCAGACCTTCTGTTTCAACTTTCCTTTCTGTTCTCTTCATTATTTTCTTTGTTGTCCTATCATAATAAACAGTGTTGAAATCAGGGATTTCTTCACCCTCCTTCTATACAAAGGGGACCAGCTTGAGTGTGGGGACCATGGGTGTGCTGGCAACAGGTACTTGTGGGTCCTGAACCTCAGGGTTCTCCATGTTCTGGGTTTGCTCTGCAGCTGTTTCAGAAGCTGACTGCTCTGTCTGTGTCAGCTTTAGCCTTTCAGCTTCTTGCTTTTGGAGTTCCTCATCCAGCTTCTTTTTCTTTTCTTCTTCTTCTTTCTTTGCATCTTGCTCTGCCTTCCTAGTGGCCTCTTGCACAACTTTCCTTTTTTCTTCTTCTTCTTTGTGTAGCCACCCTGGAGCTTCTTGTGCCAACCTCTAGGCTTCCTCATTTCTTCTCTTTGCTTCTTCCTCATCCTTTGCTTGTTCGTCTCCCTTCCCACCTTTGGTGGTGATCTTCTTCTTGAACCTTCTTCTCAAGGCTGTCATGTTTACTACATTTCAGAAGATGGATTCTTCCCGATCCCAATGGCGGGCATACTCAAAATGCACATGTTTGTTTCGCAGTGTTCAGCTACTTTACTGTGAGTATCATTCCTACGGAAGGGCATCTCTCCAAAATGGAACTTTTCCAGCTCTTCTACAAATTCATTAGCTTTTTTTACTCTGGTAAACTTGTAGCTTCCTAACCTGAAGGGCAAAGGAGGATAGGCGGTCTTCTTGTGCTCAAACAGAAAGTTTCCTATTCCATCCAGGAATACTTGTCTAACTGCCTCCTTGTGAATAATGTAATCAGTTGCGTATTTGGGCAGCAGGGAAGGTGCTCTCGAACCTCCAAACATCCTGAAGTACAGGCCATTTTCAGTCAAATAGTAGTTTGCATACTCCTCTATTACTTGCAGTGCCTCCTCTGACATACAATCACACTCCTTCAGGAAAATGAGTGTGTATAAGGGCATGATAAAGTGTTCACATACTTCTCGATAATGGCTGTGATATTTGTGTGCCCACAGTGGTTTATAGGCAGCATAGACAGGCATTCTTTCCCTATCCCAGATGCACTTGAGTCCGGGGAAAGGCTGATTACACAATATGCAATCGATAAGTATAGAACTCATATAGAATTCAGACCTCTTTTGGGCCACTCCTCCCAGAGCTTAGGCCAAGCAAGCTGAAAGACTATTTGATACAAGGCTATCCCAGTTGAAAATTGTCCCCTGGGTTGCAACATGAAAAATGATGGGTATCCACTCTAACTTGAAGAACCTACCATGTGCTCTTCCAAAAATCCTGTTTAGCATTAAAGCTATGAACCTATAGGGGGCCCTTAAGCTTGTTGTATCGTAATCACCCGTCGGTCTGTATCTGTAATGTTTTCCCTGCAATAGCATCCTTTTAAGAGTCTCTACCAGGTCCATTCTAATGTTGTTCAGCCAATCATCAGATAAAAATACTTGGGCTTCTGGCAGGTGGTAAGCCAATGCTACATATCCAAGGTTATATGCAGCATATCCCTGTCTTTCAACATTTTCCAAAATCATTGTTGTGACATTTGACCAGGGCAGAATGCAACCGATTGCTTTAGAGCACGGGAACAATTCCGGTCTGGTGGCGATCTTCATCAGTGAAGATATTTCTATGTTGGCATATATGGACTCTTCTCCTAAGCCCATGTCAGGAACCTCTCTGCGTGTGATCAGTCTATATATTTCCCCCCACTGGTATTCAGGTTCAATACCAGAAATGCACTTAGTGTCTTCATATATGTATTCAGTTTTAGTGACAACTTCTACTTCGGTCTCTTCCTCAACCACCGGGGTCTTCTTCTTTTGCCTCTTTGACATTGTGGATTCTTCCTGCCATAAAATTGTAACATTAAGCCATTTTGGCTGAGTGGCGAACTTGAAGACATCAATGTGCAGTGTATTGTTTCCTCTATGTTTAACATGATAGCAATCAGTCAATGAAGCAAATATATACATGTATATAAGCTGAAATGGCCTAACTAACAGAACCATTGAAACACAATGTGCAGTGCTCAGTGACTCTGCCCATGACTAGCATGACGAAAAATAGTTATATATAGTAAAACGTGCAAGCTATCACTATTGTATGATATTAAACAATTCTATCAAACACATTTAAGACGGAAATAAATCTACGTTAATATGCAACAAAATTTGGCTCTCTGCGCACGCCATGGTCATCTTGTTGCGCGGGAAAGACAGTAGTAGTTAAGCAGGTTTTTTCAACGGCGCCATGCTCACGCACTTATGGTCGATAAACTAAGAGCAGTGGCATATCCCTTTCAGTCGGCTAGGAATTCGAAGCTGAGCTCGAACGGGGTCGGGCGGAACTGTGTAGGTGAAAACGACCGGGGTTTAAAAGATGCAGGTAGCATAAAATCGGGACCAACCATCCAAACCTAAAGGAAAAGGTCACGGTGAATCTATTCTGACCCACAATAATATCATATCGAGTGGTTTGGTGTAGACAGCGTAACGACTGTCTGCACCAAACCCCCTCATCCTTTATTGCGCAGGGTCGCACGACAACGGCGGTGGGGAAAAACTACTACGCCGGTCAAAATGCCCCTCCCCACGGACAGCAATGCCACTAAGAACCACAATATATACATGCAATTATGGGGAAAGAAACAACCGCAACACCTAACTGTGGAAAACCAAAACCACCACACGCCCAACAGAACGGGGAAAGGCAATAGAAGCCTACCTGGCACTAATGTGTATCCGGCGTGTATGGCAGGACAAAGATGGTCAAGCTTCTACAGTTGCCACCTGGACGCGGGTACCGGCAATAGGGTCCGAACAAGCTCAAGCGATTGACAGCACGATAGCGACAGAGCACGGCAGTTAAAGAATAACAATAGAATAACCCAACGTGCCCCCCAACCTCACATATATGCATACGGTCAAACTGTCGCGGCAGGTAACATAATCGGATGGCGGACCACTTTTGGATCGGAAGCTGAAAGCAAACTTCCTTCCGCAATGACGGACTGCCAAAGCGCTAAGCTATCCGTGGAGACATGCATATTGGAACCTCGGAAGACTAACTCGTCGGGACAATAGTGAAACGATAGTCGCAACGGCGGAGCCGCAATGGGTAAAGTCTGAATCGGAAGCAAAACGACTACACATCGGAAAGGCCAGTGTTTCTCTCTTCCGCAACGGCAGAACCGTAAAGCGTACCACCATCCGCAACGTCGGGACTTAAGTCGGAAGTAGCAAAACTAAAGGCTCGGAGAGTTTAGAGCTTTGGCAGCCACAACGATAGAGCCATAAAATATGCGGCCTTCTGCAACGGCAAGATTCAAATGACTTAGACATCCAGAAACTGTACAACTTTCCATGGCTGAAACGGCGGAATCCCATGACTCACGGGATCGGAAAAAACAACGAAACGGGAGCAAAACCAAACATTGATCGGGGGAGATTGCGATTTTCCATCCGCAACGGTGGAAGAAATAATCATAAAAACTTCCGATGCAAAACCAAAAAGCATCCGACGTGAAAACCAACATATCGGCCAGAAAGTCAAAGTCACGACTCAATATTTTTCCGCAACGGCTAGAGCATAAATCAAATAATCTTCCGATTCAAGCATGCTAAAAATGCATTCAAAGGCAGCAATAGAGGTTAGAAAAATCCCTTTTGAAACAACGTTAGACCAAATCAAAGAAGCAAGTCAAGCTAATCTAAGCAAAGGAGTGTCCTAAAATTTTTGGAATTTTGGGAAATTGTTGCAGCTGCAAAAATTGGCGACTACCTGGTGAACCCCAGATTTCTGAATTAACTCCTTCCCAGTGCAAGACTATCTAGTTTGAAATTGAAGTCTTCTAGATGTTTGTATCCCTAGGCTGGCCAACTTAAGCATTTAAATCATTGAGAAGTAGTCCATTCTTTGGGAAATGGTAACATCAGAAATAGTGCAAGTCTAAATGACTCTTTTGAGGCCTAATAAATGAGGTTTATTTTACCCATCATTAGGTAGTTTCATGCTTGGACACCACAGGATTGTAACAGATAGTAAACAACATTATCCTTTTGTTCGTCATTCCCATGCCAATTGCACTTTTGTGCCATTTGAACTTTAGTTCTTTTGAGTCCTCCATTTTCCTTTCTTTCTGAATTTTATTTAGGCTCCTCTATCCCATAGTGCCCTTTTGTGTGAGAGAAGAATTGGCGTTTCATCTCACAAACGGAGAGGAGCTTTCGGCAATTTGAAATTCATGCTTTTGATACTTTGCTTTGATATGTCTTATTTCTTTTAAGGAGTTTTGACTCTTGATAGCTTTTAGCTTTTCTGAAATTATGGCATGGGATCATTTATATATGATATATTGTTTACCTTGCTTCCTTTTCGTGGGTCTTTTGCTGTCACCCCCTTGGATATTTAAGATGTGAAATGGATGGAGCCTCGAAATAGTATTCTAGACCTCTTTTACTTCTGAGTTATTTACAGGGGTTAAGTAAGAATTCAATGAATGCATGGCCAGTTAGGAACACTGCTACTAGAAGACATTCTATACTTTAAAAGTATAGTCTTTTGCTCAAGATTTCAGTTAATAAAGAACCCTGATGTCTCCATTGCAACCAAAAGTTTGCCTCTTTATTAAAAATAGAGTAGTAAATAAAACACCATCCAAAGTAATAAATCAAAACAGCATTAAAGAAAACAACACAATTTATTTATGTACAAAGAAAAAAGAAAATAAAATAAGTGCCCGCCCTTAAGAATCTTCAATCAAACGAGTTAAGGGGTGGGCTGGATTATAGACATGAGATATCTAACCATGGTCTAGCTGTGATATTTTTGCAATTGAACACATGTCTACTATCCTACATTCATCCCTTTCAGCCTGAGGAAGTCGAAGGAGCTCAGGCTGAGTGTCAATCATCGAACTGGCCTTTCTTGAGGTATGATGTCTTAGCTTAAGCTCAGTCAGATAATTTCCCAGGACAGAATCACCAGATTCATTTCCCTCTCCTAGCCCAGTAACATTGTGCTTCATGTAGGGCTCTCTTAAAATCTTAATCAGGTTTGGGCTACCCTTCTGAGGCAACCATAGGTGTGACCAGTCTGAAGCAAAGTAACCATCTAGTTGTGCTGACCAGTCTTGATTCAAGATCAATCCATAGCCATCAGGTATTTCTGCTACTACAATATCAAGGTACTGACATATCTTTTTATTTGCAGACAATCGAATCAGAACATTCTTCATCTCCCCCACCACTTTGACACTAGTCTTGTCTAGTTGAGTGACGTCCCAATCAATAGGTATTAGATTCCCATTAAGTTTTTTGCAGATTGCAAGAGGCATAACATTCACCAATGATCCAGAGTCCACCAGACAATTATGCACCTTATGGTTCAAAATCTCCAGAGTCAAAAGGAAAGGTGGGGTGCTAGTTTTCCTTTCCCCAGTTGATTTGACCTTTTCCTCCACAGGTTGGTTTTCGGTGGGTATCTCCTCTTTAACTTCTTTAACTTTTCCAGCGTTCTCTTCCTCAACATCTTCCACAGGTTTGACAGGCTCAATGATTGGTTCTATTCCCTGGTTGAAAGTAGTGACTTTAGGTGCTTCATCTTCATTATTGACATCTACCTGTCTCTTGACATTCTTTTGCAATCTTTTGATCTTCGAAATTGTTAAATCCATGTCCTTTGTTGCTATAGGTGTGCATTCAGTTTTGAGAGCGCTCTCTTCAGTGTCAAACCGTGAGGCACCATCCCATGAAAACATGGTGTCATTATCTTGTTTCTCCATAGTCTGGTTTTTCTTTTCCTCTTTACCACTGTCCTTGGTTAATTTAGAATCTAGCAGTTGATTCATAACCAATGTCATCGAATTCAACCATTGAGGGCACTTCTTCTCAGAATGAGGCTGTTGGTGAAAAGTGCAGAAATTGTCTCCCCCCACCTCTGTTACGTTCATTGATGCTAAATTTGGGGGAGGTATTTTCCATTGGTTGCTATCCTCTCTTTTTGGATAGTATGGTTTGTAATTTTTCCGCATTTCCCTTTCCTTTTCCAGATCTATTATTTGGTTGGATAGTTTCTGCATCATTTTCAGCATTCCCTCAAAATCATGTGATTGCTCCTTTTTAGGTTTAGGCAGCAATAAAGCTCTTCTATTTGTAGTTTTCTCTCCAGGTAAATCAGGATAATCTTCTACACTTTCCCTTTCAGCCTCTACCCTTTCAACGTCTTCATAAGTCTCTACCAATGTAGGTTTGGATTTCAACTTGGCAAACATGGCCAGCTCAGGTCCTAGGACTGAGGTATAATATTCAATTAATACCCTGTCTAGGGGTCTGTCAGCTTCAGAAAATTTCTTTAGGTATATTGAAAATCTTTGAGTGAAACTATGTACCTTCTCATTCCTCTCTTTTCTTAACAAACCAAGACCTTTCATCAATGAGGCATGAGTTCTCTGAGCTGCATATTTATTTCTGGATATTATTTCAAAAGTATTCCAGTCTGGGATCGAGTTTGCGGGCAGAGCAAAATACCATGAAGCAGCTGCCCCTTTCAAGGTATGAGGGAATAATCTACATACAACATCTTCGTACTCCCCAGCCCTTAACCCTTCTACTACTAAATAGAAACTCTGCAAGTGGTCATCTACATCAGTCTTTTCCTCAGGGTCAAACTTAGGCAACAGCTTATCAAAAGCCTAAGGTAGGTTATGCAATGGAGGTGTGAGGTTCAAAGGGGATCTAGCTCTCCAAGCAGGTAATGTGTTGGGTTGATTCACAATTACACCAGCCATAAGCACAGGTAAAGGAACAAAGTCTGAGTAAAGCGCACCGCAGGATGAGAACAGGCTTTCTTACTTCAAAGGTAGAACCAAACTTGTAAGTACTTGGGTCAGGTTACAAGCTTCAAAACTTCTGCTGGTGGGGTAATCTTGGGAAAAATAAGTTTCCACAGCCAGCCATGCACTGGCGGCCCTCCTTCTAGTGCTAGAACTGTTGAGGCCTGGAAATTCATAGGCAACAACAGAAAGAGATTCTCCCCAGTCAACGTTCCCAACTAGCCCTTGACTGTTTGGTATGGGGAATCCGTCCAGTTTGCGGTCCAGCTACCATAGGTCAAAGTAACAAAAACAAAGGTTTTACCGGTTGCGGCCCGGTCCACCGTGTATATTTTTATATTTTTGACTTAAGTATGATATGCATATTCCTAATTAACTATGCAGGACGATAAGGATGCAAGGAGCGTTCATAATGTGATGCACAGGTTCTTACCTCTCGTCTTAGGCTCACAAGCATCTAAATCACATGTGCAGAAATAAAACTAACTATCTATCTATCTATCCCCGGGGAGCAAACTTTAACTTAATTGTGAGTAATGTGAATTGTGCATGTATCATAAAGAGAAATTACAGATAGCTGATATTCCTTCCTACAACACATGAATGATTAAAGATATTTCAACAATTAGTTAGCTAATTGTTTTATGAACATCATACATTACTCATGGTGGTAATTCCACAAAATAAACCAGAAATCATTTAAACAAGAACATAGGTTCTGAGAGTTAGAACGATCTCACGGTTAATGGACAAAAAGATGGAAAAACAAAATAGTTCATCTTTCAGCCATCCACGGCATAACATTTGAAAGTGCCACCAATCTTCCTCCAACAGGCAAACAATACTTCTTTATTGCAAAAAGAAATAGTTCTTCTTACAATATAGCTTTTCATGTCTAACTGGGAAAAATCCCCTCTTCCCTCTTAGTCTATTACATTTATACAAAAATGTGAGACGGTTGGGCTGCCCAAAGTAACCTTTGGGCTTCCCAACTCTTCGTTTCCCAACGCTTGACTTTTATCAAAGGTTTTTTACAAAATGTTACATATTACAAAATTTGATTAATCCTTTACGAGGAGGGTCCCACTTGGGCATCTAGAAATTTCTTCCATGCTGAAGCTTCAGCGGCAATGCCCTCAAATGCACAAGGCTCTAAAAACTGAATATTAAGCTCAAACTTAGCAGCCTGGTTCTTTATAGCCTCAATCCTGGCTGCACTCAATCGAAGCTGCACGCTAATAGCTGAATGATCTACTTCGCTTCTCAAGATCTGATCATTCAGTGCTTTAATTTGCTGTAATTTGGCTTCCTCCTCCTGGTATCTCTTCTGCAACAGCTCTACAAAGGCATTGTGATCCGGGAAAACCTCAAGCCTTTGCTCGGCCTCTATCTGGCACCGGTTGTAGGTGATGAGAAGCCTTCTGAAAAACTCGGTGCATGCTCCTTTCGTCTTCTTAACTGATTTTTTGAAATCCTCCGCGGTATTTATAGCAAATTCCAGCAAGTCATAATACCGCTTGAGGGCCTGTGTATCCTTTGATGGCAGTTCTGCTGGAGTTTCTTCCTTGTTTTCCAGCCTTGCCATTCTTCCAGTTAGGACTTCAAGGACGTCCTGAGATCGATCTACAAATTAAGAGGTCTCCAGGATTTCCTCCAATCTGCTATCTACCTGCATCACCTTGCACCTTTCTCCTTCTATAGCAATCTATAGTTGCAGCATCTTAGCCTTTTGGGCGAAGATATGCTCTTTGAACGGTTGGAGGTTAACCTGCTGCTCCCTTGCTTCCTCCAGAGTAGTTGTCAGAGAAGAAATCTGCTCTTGATGTTTCTCTTTCTGTTCTTGGGAGTGCATCTCACTGGCCTACAAGATAATCTTTTGCTGCTCTTCTAGCTCTTCTACCTTTCCCAGCAGCTGTTCCTTTTTACTCCTTAGCTCTTGACATTCTTTCTGCACTTTCTCCAGAGCCTCCTGTGTAGTTTCCATAACCTGTCTTTCTACTTGGAGGGCTTGCAATTCAGCCCTAGAAGCCTTTATCTCCCTCTGCATGTCTTCATACTTCCGCTTCAACCTATTGCCTTCCTCTCTCTCTTTCGTCAAGGTGTCTTTCAATTGAGCAGAAGACCTTTTGGATAGCTTTAAGTCTGTTATAATCCTTCCCACATTATCCTCTGAAGCTTGAATCAGTGTTGCTCCGACTCTAATGGTGAATCTCGGATCTTGGTTGTTCCCAACATAACAGGCGTATCCATTATCATTTTACCAGGCAGACCTTCTGTTTCAACTTTCCTTTATGTTCTCTTCATTATTCTCTTTGTTGTCCTATCATAATAAACAGTGTTGAAATCAGGGATTTCTTCACCCTCCTTCTGTACAAAGGGGACCAGCTTGAGTGTGGGGACCATGGGTGTGCTGGCAACAGGTACTTGTGGGTCCTGAACCTCGGGGTTCTCCACGTTCTGGGTCTGCCTTGCAGCTGTTTCAGAAGCTGACTGCTCTGTTTGTGTCAGCTTTAGCCTTTCAGCTTCTTGCTTTTGGAGTTCCTCATCCAACTTCTTTTTCTTTTCTTCTTCTTCTTTCTTTGCATCTTCCTCTGCCTTCCTAACTGCCTCTTGCGTAGCTTTCCTTTTTTCTTCTTCTTCTGTGTGTAGCCACCCTGCAGCTTCTTGTGCCAACCTCTGGGCTTCCTCATTTCTTCTCTTTGCTTCTTCCTCAGCCTTTGCTTGTTTGTCTCCCTTCCCACCTTTGGTGGTGATCTTCTTCTTGAACCTTCTTCTCAAGGCTGTCATGTTTACTGCATTTCGGAAGATGGATTCTTCTCGATCCCAATGGTGGGCATACTCAAAATGCACATGTTTGTTTTGCAGTGTTCGGCTACTTTACCATGAGTATCATTCCTACGGAAGGGCATCTCTCCAAAATGGAACTTTTCCAGCTCTTCTACAAATTCATCAGCCTTTTTTACTCTGGTAAACTTGTAGCTTCCTAACCTAAAGGGAAAAGGAGGATAGGCGGTCTTCTTGTGCTCAAACAGAAATCTGCCTATTCCATCCAGGAATACTTGTCTGACAACCTCCTTGTGAATAATGTAATCAGTTGCATATTTGGGCAGCAGGGAAGGTGCTCTCGAACCTCCAAACATCCTGAAGTACAGGCCATTTTTAGTCAAATAGCAGTCTGCATACTCCTATATTACTTGCAGTGCCTCCTCTGACATACAATCACACTCCTTCAGGAAAATGAGTGTGTATAAGGGCATGATAAAGTGTTCACATACTTCTCGATAATGGCTGTGATATTTGTGTGCCCATAGCGGTTTATAGGAAGCATAGACAGGCATTCTTTCCCTATCCCAGATGCACCTGAGTCCGGGGAAATCCCGATTACACAATATGCAATCGACAAGTATAGAACTCATATAGAATTCAGACCTCTTTTGGGCCACTCCTCCCAAAGCTAAGGCCAAGCAAGCTGAAAGACTATTTGATACAAGGCTAGCCCAGTTGAAAATTGTCCCCTGGGTTGCAACATGAAAAATGATGGGTATCCACTCTAACTTGAAGAACCTACCATGTGCTCTTCCAAAAATCATGTTCAGCATTAAAGCTATGAACCTATAGGGGGCCCTTAAGCTTGTTGTATCGTAATCACCCGTCGGTCTGTATCTGTAATGTTTTCCCTGCAACAGCATCCTTTTAAGAGTCTCTACCAGGTCCATTCTAATGTTGTTTAGCCAATCATCAGATAAAAATACTTGGGCTTCTAGCAGGTGGTAAGCCAACGCTACATATCCAGGGCTATATGTAGCATAGCCCTGTCTTTCAACATTTTCTAGAATCATTGTTGTGACATTTGCCCAGGGCAAAATCGAACCGATTACTTCAGAGCATGGGAAAAACTCCGGTCTGGTGGCGATCTTCATCAGTGAAGATCTTTATATGTTGGCATATATGGAGGCTTCTCCTAAGCCCATGTCAGGAACCTCTCTACGTGTGATCAGTCTATATATTCCCCCCCACTGGTATTCAGGTTCAATACCAGAAATGCACTTAGTGTCTTCGTATATGTATTTAGTTTTAGTGACAACTTCTACTTCGGGCTCTTCCTCAACCACCGGGGTCTTCTTCTTTTGCCTCTTTGACATTGTGGATTCTTCCTGCCATAAAATTGTAACATTAAGCCATTTTGGCTGAGTGGCGAACTTGAAGACATCAATGTGTAGTGTATTGTTTCCTCTATGTTTAACATGATAGCAATCAGTCAATGAAGCAAATATATACATGTATATAAGCCGAAATGGCCTAACTAACATAACCATTGAAACACAATGTGCAGTGCTTAGTGACTCTGCCCATGACTAGCATGACGAAAAATAGTTATATATAGTAAAACGTGCAAGCTATCACTGCTGTATGATATTAAACAATTCTATCAAACACATTTAAGACGGAAATAAATCTACGTTAATATGCAACAAAATTCGGCTCTCTGCGCATGCCATGGTCATCTTGCTATGCGGGAAAGACAATAGTAGTTACGCAAGTTTTTTCAACGGTGCCATGCTCACGCACTTATGGTCAATAAACTAAGAGCAGTGGCATATCCCTTTCAGTCGGCTAGGAATTCGACGCTGAGCTCGGACGGGGTTGGGCGGAACCATGTAGGTGAAAACGACTGGGGTTTAAAAGATGCAGGTAGCATAAAATCGGGACCAACCGTCCAAACCTAAAGGAAAAGGTCACGGTGAACCTATTCCGACCCACAATAATATCATATAGAGTGGTTTGGTGCAGACAGCGTAACGACCGTCTACACCAAACCCCCTCATCCTTTATGTGCAGGGTCGCACGACAACGGCGGTGGGGAAAAAATACTACGCCGATCAAAATGCCCCTCCCCACGGACAACAATGCCACCAAGAACCACAATATATACATGCAATTATGGGGAAAGAAACAGCCACAACACCTAATTGTGGAAAACCAAAACCACCACATGCTCAACGGAACGGGGAAAGGCAATAGAAGCCTACCTGGCACTAATGTGTATTCGGCGTGTATGGCGGGACGAAGATGGTCAGGCTTCTACAGTTGCCACCTGGACGCGGGTACCAGCAATAGGGTCCGAACAAGCTCGAGCGATTGACAGCATGATAGCGACAGAGCATGGCAGTTAAAGAATAACAATAGAATAACCCAACGTGCCCCCCAACCTCACATATATGCATACAGTCAAACTCTCGCGGCAGGTAACATAATCGGATGGCGGACCACTTTTGGATCGGAAGCTGAAAGCAAACTTCCTTCCACAACAGCGGACGGCCAAGGCGCTAAGCCATCCGTGGAGACATGCATATTGGAACCTCGGAAGACTAACTCGTCGGGACAATAGTGAAATGATAGCCGCAACGGCAGAGCCGCAAAAGATAAATCCATCCGCAATGGGTAAAGTCTGAATCGGAAGCAAAACGACTACACATCGGAAAGGCCAGTGTTTCTCTCTTCCGCAAAGGCGGAACCGTAAAGCGTACCACCGTCCGCAACGTCGGGAATTAAGTCGGAAGCAACAAAACTAAAGGCTCGGAGAGTTTAGAGCTTTGGCAGCCGCAACGACGGAGCCACAAAAGATGCGGCCTTCCGCAACGGCAAGATTCAAACGACTTAGACATCCAGAAACCGTACAACTTTCCGTGGCCGAAACGGCGGAAGCCCATGACTCACGGGATCGGAAAAAACAATGAAACGGGAGCAAAAGCAAACATTGATCGGGGGAGATTGCGATTTGCCATCTGCAACGGCGGAAGAAATAATCATAAAAACTTCCGATGCAAAACAAAAAGCATCCGACATGAAAACCAACATATCGGATAGAAAGTCGAAGTCACGACTTGATATTTTTCCGCAACGGCGGGAGCATCAATCAAATAATCTTCCGATTCAAGCATGCTGAAAATGCATTTAAAGGCAGCAATAGAGGTTAGAAAAATCCCTTTTGAAACAACGTTAGACCAAATCAAAGAAGCAAGTCAAGCTAATCTAAGCAAAGGAGGGTCCTAAAATTTTTGGAATTTTGGGAAATTGTTGCAGCTGCAACAGGTTCCAATATGTTGTTTGCTTTCATGTGCTAACCATTATCTTCATTCCTATTGTAATTTGGTGTTACATAGTAAGTAGTTACCAGTAGTGAATATAACCAAACATATGATACAAGTAATCATGCATAGAGAGAGAGAAGAGAAAGCATTTCTATAGCTAGAAACGAGTAGTCTTTAATTATATGATCAATCAACTAACAGTGCAACTCATTTACATCACAAATTCATTCCTTTAAATTGGATTACAATCATGAAAGGTATTTATAGCTTCCTTGACTACCTCGGTTGGTCGACCAAACCAAACGATCAACTAACCTGACTTATAGCTGATACAATATCTAGTTGACTAGGTTGATTAGGTTCCTCCAACACTTCATCTTCCCTCTACCTTAGAAAACCAACACAATTTTGCTACTTCAATCTGTGCTTAGATTGACTTGGTTTTCCTTCTACCTATACCTTCTAAAATCCCTATATTCACATACATAGCTAATTAAAACACGCGACCAATACTTATATCTATAGGTATATAAAAATAACCCTCTCGCCCCCTTATTACCAAGTAATATATTGCCCACCTTTTGAGTAATATTAAAATCCCCAATGTGAATGAACATAGTAGAGTATTGCTTAACCAAGGAACCCTTTGTGTAATGTGTTAAGGTTGACTAGGAAAACTACCCTTAGTACAGGGTATATGCATTGGGACACAATGATACATCGATGCATGCATAGACGTACATACCTCACAATGATTACAACACATCAGGTCAACCTGAAGGTATTATACAAGCCAAGTGACAAATTAGTTGGAGCATATGGTTCCTTCAAGTTGACAAAATTAGTACAGACTAAAGAGTCCTATTTGCAAATGTATCAATATTCAATTTGGCACTAACTCTTATGTTGTACTGACAACCGAGAAAAATAAATGCTCAATGTTAATGATGAATTATTTAAAAAACATGAAGGTAATGTTTCTCGGTTCAATGTTCCTTGTTGACACACCCAATATGATAGTGAGGAGAGGGCTAAAGCTATGTTGGAAAAGATTTGACTATTTGAGAGATGCTCAACATTTAGGAGGAATGATGATTCGATTAAGGCTAATGAACCTTCCAATATGATAAACATTCGTTCCTAAAGGGAAATATCAACCTCCTCTAGGTATGTCCATCACACCATCTTCTTCCAGTGGTTAATAGGATTAATATTATCGTGATTTATGGATATTAAGTGGTTTCAGTTTCGAGTGTTTATCTTTCATTGATTTAGTGGTTGAATTCTTTTCATTGCACCTATAGAAGTTATGTGCTTCATGTCCGTCAAACCATTTAAATAAACTGATAAATCCTTCCTAACTCTCTATCTTAAACAATTTAATTAAATCTATCGGCCTGTCAACCGTGTAACGTGGATGCTTTCTAATTGCAGGGCCCATACTGCCCTTTGAATATCAGATGGACAGATTGTAATACCGCCCTTTAAATATTGGATGGTGAGTAGTACTTTATTGTGTAAAGTCTATCAATCTTATCACAATGTCGTCTGCAATGTATTTGATTAAATGGTTTTGACGGTGACGGTATTGGAATTCTACTTGTGCTTATCCCGTTTCCCACTTTGGACCATTCCATTTTGATGGCCTTGTCCATTATTTAATGTTGAATGTAGATTCCTCTTGTTGACATTTTTTGTTTGCAATTTTGGCAGCCCATTATTTAATGATCAGCTAGATGCCAAATTGTGAAGGTTTTGTGGATTTGAATTTATGTTTTAGGCATTTAGATATTATTTGAGATTTTGGATTTGTTTGAGCTGATTAACAAGATTAACCTAAGTATAACAAATGTATAACAGGGATTCATTTCATGCTGGTTTTATCTTGTTATGCTTAAATGCGTCTTGAATAAGATTTAAATAAGTTTTAGTTAATGGATGGTTAAAAAACGATAACAATTTATTTTTGTTTTTTCATATCAAGTTTTTTAATTAAATGGTGTTTATTTTATCTTTATATTAAATCTAACAATCTGATACAAATAATTAATATAAAATTATATATTATATATTTTAACTTTACTTAAATACTTAATTTTGTAATTCCACGTGCCAAATAACTTTGCATGGAAGCCAGAAAATAAAGGAAATGATAGTTATAAAGTTTTAAAACCAGAAAATAAAGGAAATGATAATTATAAAGTTTTAAAACATTTACTTGGATAGCAGTCAAGTTGATGTGCAGACAGCAGCATTGTTAATTCATTTTTGTAAAATAATGAAAATGGATGACCCGTGATTCCTAAGATAATAGACTGCTTGTTGGTTGTTGTATATTTCATCACTGTTCATCCATACTTTAAATTATATTATTCATAGTTTCATTAAATTAACATTTTTATGTAAATCCATGCTATAATGATATATATTAATATCACTATTTATTCATACAATTTAAGTTTTTTATTTAATAAATAAATTTCGGTGTGAAGTATGATTTGTTTTATGTAAAATTACACACAAGTAACAATCATATCAATAACATTACTTGCATTATTTACTAATAATAAATAATTATACAAGTCTTTAAACATTACTAAGGCTAAACATTATAAAACATAAATAATCAATATTCCTTTTTAATTTGAATATGATAGGTAGAATCTATTTCCTTCTTCAACTTCTCCATAAATATACTAAATTTAGTTATCATTATTTATTTTAACATAATTATTACTATTTATATTTAATTTAATATTCAAAATACTTTTCACATAAATTTCATTGTGGTATATATACATATTTTTATTTATATATAATTTTTATTTAATTTATTTTTTTTAAATTTAATTATTAAACCTAATTTAATTATTAAGCCTAAAATAAAATATTATTATTTTGTTTTTTTATATTTAAAACCATTACTAGAATGTACAAAATTATTTATTTTTATTATTGTTTAAATTTAAATCTTATCACGATCAAAATACATAACCATCCTATCACTTTATGTCTTCGAAAGAAGGAATTTAAACATTCTTATTATTAAATATGGGTATGGCTTGTTAGTCTCACCCCAATGGACATAAGCTTTTGCTTAGTGTTCGTTTTCCTACCAATGGAAACTAATTTTTGTTTTCCTAAGGTCGTCTTAAAGTTTGGGGTTGGAATTGTATAAATTGAAAATACTCACTTTTAAATAAGGTTTCATTTCCATTTTGTTGGGCAATGTTGGTTGTAAAGATTAATTTTGTGTTGCAAGTGGTAAAAGGTTGGTTAGTTTGAGGTGACAAGAATGAATGTGATTTTATGGTGGTTGTCAAGAGGATAGGTGACAAGAATGAATATGGTTTTATGGTGATTGTCGAGATGATTGGTAATATTTACTATGTCTCAATGGTTATGTATTCAATGGGGTTTGATAGCACTTTTGTGTTTTTGCTTTGGGGAGAGATTTGTGTTCAAAGTTTTGACTTCTTATCTCTACTTATTTTTTCTAATAGTAATTTTATGGGGCATGTTGTGGGAGGGTAGTTGGACTGGGCGTAGGTCATGGCTTTGCTTGATGTGGGATGCCATTTGTTCTATTCTCTATGGAGAGGTATGTTTTTGCATTGTGTTGTTCTTTTTTTTCCTCTGGGTTGTTGCACCTATAACTATGCTCTTGAGATTTGGTCAAGTGGCGTAATATTGTAGTATCACCTTTTCATCAATGATGTTTTGGTTGTGTGCATGAGGGATTACATTCTTGTGCCTTCTGGTTGTTATTTTGGTGCCCTATAGGTAAATACCATTGGGGTAATTGTTGGTTGACTCTTTTTAATGATAGTGTTTTTTTATCAATCACTTTGTCAGTGGTTCCCTACCTATTTGGTTGTGGCGTTCTTTGTTTGCTACTTCCTTGGAGTGGACTTGACCATCTGGTCTACAGGTTTGTTTGTGCATGTATGAAAGTCAACTTTTTAGGTCAACCATTAGGTTGCAGTTACATTTAAAAAAAAAGAAGAGTGGTTATACGGTTATGTGCTCTTCAACTTGGTGGGATTCCATTGGTGGTTCTAAGTGCCCTATGTTTTTCCCACTATCAACTTCTATGATTTTGTCTATGATTATGCACAGATGTCAATATTGCATTGGGTTGGCACATCACTATTGGTTTTGGGGGGAAAGGTCACATGAGGTTTATGAACTTCATTCGTAGAGTTTGTCGATTTGTATTGTGTGTTTCTAGGTTGCTATATGATGTCTACATGCTTGTTAATTTAATGGGAGATGATATTGTTGAGATTTTCTTTGGTGCAAGTAGTTGGACCTAGTATGACTAAGGCAACATGTATTCTTATTCTCCTAGATTTTATGTGATGTCCTAGAAGGTAAGCTCAAGGAACCTTAAAACAATATATATCTTCTTCTATTTAGAATCCAAGAAAAGGCAATGATATTTGTTATATCATGACGGTTTGTTTCTTGTTGTTTTCAAATTGTGTTATCTATGGCTAAAATGAGTTAAAGTGATTTTGGCATGGTGTTTCTATGAAGGTGGTGCAAATGTTTCCATTCCGTTTGAGGGCAAGGTCCGGAGGGCTCAACTAAAAGGAGAGGGAATTTCTCGAGGCACGAGGGGAAGGGGTAAGGTAAGGTAAGTTCCATAAGGTGCCTAGGTCGAGTGAACAAGAGAATAAGTCCCCTTCCTTAGTTCTAATTAGGTGTAGTTCTGATAATGACTGTGCTGTATAGTGTGGACCCATTGATAAGCAGCCTTTCAACCTCAAATTGCAGGGTGTTGCCTTTACCTAGGACTGACTCTGCTCCTAGAAACTATGCTCTCTATGAAGAAGGCCTATTTCAACAGCGAACAACCGATCTTTTCCTTTATGTTTTCATGGTTTATTTGGTCACTACAACAATTATTGGCATGTTGTCAGGACAATGTATTGAACAATGTTCTCTATCTTGTGAAGGTGGCATAGGCATTGAAACATGCTCTTTTGGTTATTTCTTGTGTATTCTACAAAGTGTTGTTAAAAGTATTTCGGATACTCATTCCTTGGTGTTGGTGTGTACGTATTTTACTTGTTCTATACTTTCCTTCCCCTTGCTTTATTTCGATATTTTGTTTGGTGGTTGCAATAGTTTGAATTATGACATGGTAGTGATGTGTTGAAATTTTACATGCTTTTGATGCTTTTGTGACTTTCAGATTAATTAAAGAACACTCTATCCATTGATCTCATATGTTTGTTGTTTTTTACGTAATATACAAATGGATGACGGAATTAATTAGATAAATTATTCATGTCCTTTTATAATGTTGAAAACAAGAAAAAGGTTGCATAGCCTCTTTATTTGTATCATGTCGATCATTGTTTATGGTACCTATATGCCTAGGTCAAAATGATCAATTGGCATGTCTTTGCCTCTTTTATTTTTCATAACTTATCTCCATAGTCTCTTAAATGGTTACACCACTTCTTTCTCTTTCACAAGTCAGTTTCACCTGTATTTTTTTGTAGGTTTATGTTTTTTTGTGTCTTTAACCATAATAAAAATGTTGTGGTCAATGATTTTATTATGTTTTTGTTTTTACACAATAAATAAGTCATGGATAACATGACACATAGTCTTTATTGCTTCAATCTCGCAAAAAAGAAAAATTCAAAATTCAAAAAGTGCCTTTTTTCTCTCATGCCATTGCACCAATGCACCAAAATTTTGTGCTTTACTATAGCAGTGTGATTTTTTAATTTTAGATCTATTCTTTGAGATGGGATTATGCTTGATCATGTTTAAGTCTCAAAAATCTTCTTATCCTTGATTTTTTGTGGCTTCAAGTGCATTGTGCTAATATATTTCCATTCCTTGTTGATGATACATATAGTGCTTACTAGGTTTTCTCTATATTGGATAGGATTCTATCCATATGAACCATTACATGCAATGAGATCAATTTTAGGGCTGACATTCTTCCCAAGCTTACCTCTATCCCTACTACCCTTTTATAAGGTGTCTTGTTGACCATTTCAATTTTGATTACTGGACAACATAAATTGCTTGTCCATCATGTTCGCTTATATACTTAATAAAAAATATGGCTTTATGAATTTTACATCCATACTTAGACTATATGCCCCCCTAATATTCATATCAATGCTCGAATGCAATGAACTCATCACAACACAAGAAGCAAAGTTCATTGACTCACATTTGCAAGACACACCTCGAGTGTGTCTCGATGTTGGAATTTTTGTTACCTGAACAAATCTTCCATTTTTGTCTTCCATGACCCTTTGAGACCATCCACGATGCAACCTAGAAAATGTTCAACCCTCCCAGCCACATCTGAAGAGTTTCTTGCTCACCAAACTATCACTTACAACTTTCAACACTCTTAGTCCTAATTTTTGGGCTCTCTATCAATGAGCATCATCCTGCTAACATGATACTCCCAATGGATGGTGTTCTATCAACAAGTGTGTTTCTACTAGAACGGTGTTCTATTGATGGGAACATATCTTTCGACACACTATATCTCCCATATTCACTACTTCTTGGGCGCATTACCTTCTAGTTGCGTTTTCTTTCGAGCGTCCTATCTTTGAAGCACACTCCTTAATGGGTGTGTTTATTTCTATGCACACCTCTGTTGATGCACTGTGTCTCAGGTGCACTATTTTCGTAGCATGCATCTCCTAACAAATGTTGCGTGCATCCATTTTTACCCTATGCAAGTTCATGTCATGCACCCTTTTCCTATTGGTTCCAAAACCTTCAACGAGCATGCTTCCAACATGTTTTATCTTTAATACCAATTGTCACTTTTAGGATGTCAGTTGTGAAGAGCTTCCCAAAACTTCACTTTTAGAATATCCTTGATCATAGAAGGAACATTGACAAAAACATATAAATGAAATACACCATGAAAATACAAGAGAGTTAGAAAGAATAATTTTATTCATATGAACCAGTACATGCAATGAGGCCAATTTAATGCCCACTTATTCCCAGTCTTATTGCTCTCCCTACTATCTTTTTACAAGGTGTCTTGTTGACCATGTCAACGTTGATTACTAGACTCCATAAATTACATGTCCATCATGTTCCCATTTGTACTTAATAAAAAATATGGCTTTATGACTTTTACATCCTAACATAGACTATATGCACCCCTAAGATTCGTATCAAACATTGTTGTATGTCTAAGCTACCTTTTAGATTTTTTTGTTCCTATGACATTAAAAGCTGGTAGAGTAGCCATGTTGAATAGTTGATTTAATTATGACTATTTTTAGTCTTTTTGTTTAAAAGGGATGGACATACATAAAAGTAATTGTGAACTTTCCCTTGGAGATCTTCTAGCGTAGAATATATAGTGTAGTTAACAATATACAGTTCTCCTGATGATGATCCCAGAGTAGGGGTCGAAACGTCGAGATCTTCAACTCTCCAATGCAGCTTCCGTCTTTACAATTCTCCATCTGCGTAATGACTACCTTTAAATATACTTTATAGACAATACTTAATGTTCTTCTTGTTATACGTGGAACATTTCTTACCTTAGTAGAAAACGTGAGATAAATGACTAAAAACAATACTTAAATTTGCATATAAATGACTAAATTCAGTCATGTGACTAATAGTCATTTATTGTCAGTTACTTATAACGTGACTAAATACGTGACTAAATTTTTTTAGCCACTTATTGGTTGTTTTGATTGATCCATTTTGTTGTATATTTAGTCATTGTTTTAGTCATTAATTGTTGTTAACTGGTCATTTTTTAAGTCATTGATTGTTGTTAACTGGTCATTTGTGTTGTCATTGATTGTTGATAATTGGTAATTTATTTAATCATTGATTATTGTTAATTGGTCATTTATTTGGTTATTGATTGTGGTTAACTAGTCATTTAATTAGCCATTAAATGCAACTAATTGGTCATTTATTTAGCCATTGATTTCTATAGATAGGGAATGGAGGATTCAAACCACCAACCTCCGTCCTATAAGGAAGGTGTTCTTCCATTGATCTGGCACCCTTAAATAGAATCAAAGTTCATAGTGAATCAAACTTCACACTAAAAAAATAAATTTAGTTAAATATATAAATATTTTCTAGAAGTTATAAAGAGTTTTAAATAAATCATAAATGGAAAACCCATAAACAATAAAGAATCATTCTTTAAATAATAAGAATAGGAACATGTGCTATGAAAGAATTCACATTTTTGAATAGATCATAAATGACAGACCCATAAATAGAATCATTCTTTTAGTAATAAGAATAGTAACACATTCTATGAAAGAATTTACACAAAACGCAGTGACAGTTAATATTATTATACAATATCACAAATTCCAATATGCATTCAAGAATCTCAACAATACAGAATACAATTCATAAAGAACAACGTTATTCGCTATGGGTGGGTGAATAGAAGGAAGTCACTAACATCCGATGAACCAGCCAACTGAACCAATAGTGATGGGTGATAACAAGATGAGGGACATGTGTGGTGAAATTAACTAATCTCGTTCCAGTCCAGACTAAACTCATTCTAGATTTTTATAGCGAGGGAAAAAATATACTTATTTCCAACTAGCAAGCATTCATATTCCCCTATCCCACCCAACGACTCTCCCAAGTAGCATTTCTTTTCCTCGGATCCTCCATGTGGCACAACCTGGAGGGCAAGTTGTTGGGGGCACTTTACCCCCTAGTTCCTGGGACGTTTATAAAAGTATCTAAAGAATGTTTAGAAAGATATGCCTGAGTTTCCATGGAGACAATGAAATATCCCTCAAAATCTCATAAAAGAGGGGACATCTAAATAAAAAGTTCTCCTCAATATTTACCTCAAGCCCAAAGAACAAAGTCTGCAAATCCATTCCACTCTAGGCCCGATAATGATTTGTCTCAACCCTCAATTGGTATGAGCACATGCAAAGTCGATGTGAGCACATGATTTTATGTCTCTCTGGGACCAATCTCTACATTATAGGATCCCACTCTAAGTGCCACTAGCAACATCCTTTAGTTGGTTGTGGTAGGTAAGTAGTTATGTTTAGTTATCCTCCAATTACAATCAGTTAGATCATGATCAATTAGCCTAGCACCAGTTTTGCATGAATGCGGGAAGTGTGGTTCATTTTTTCCACCTACCTTGTCAGTTAACTGATTGTAGACTGATTTAGAGATATAGAGTTAAACTAGTTAGCCCCAACAGTGATTTAGACATAGTGAGTTAGCTAATCAATCAATTAGAATTGATAGATTCGAATCCTATCTAGTAGCATTTGCATTTTATTTATTGTACATAATCATTGTATTATTGAATAATGAATGAAGATTATTGTCGTTATTAACTGAGCAGTTCTTGTCCAATTAATATGAAATTTGTGTCAAGAATTCTTTGCTCAGTGTACATTGATCTTAATTATTCCACTACATAATTCCTTTCCCATAGCTCTCATATTGGTCTGTAGATCTATGGTTTCCAAATTTAACACTCTATGCTATGTAAACAAATATGAATCCAAAATTATGAAGTAGCCTTCCTTTCATTCCTTAACTTTTGGATAATCTTCCTTGAATATGTCTTTGAGATCATATGCCATAAAGTGAGTTACTACTCCCTTGTTATGGTAGCCTGATTCCTTTTTTATTCCAATCCATCTTTCCTTTTCTGTAATCATATTGACTTCACCTAAACTTTTTAAAATATGGAAAGGGATGTAATAATAATGGAATTAGAAACCTTGGTCTTATCCAACTTCAATTTACTACTTTAAGTGTGTTGACATAGAATTTAGACCTGGATAAGGTTGTATTGAGGCTTGGGAATGAATGTGGCTTTTCCTTTTTTAGCTCAAGTTTGAGCTCTTCCCATTTTTTATTTAGAAAATGGTAGCAACTTATCTCTTGATTCCCTCATGATGTTGTAATGTTGGTCCATTTATTCTCGTTGTTTTTTCCTTTAAGATTGGTATTATCTTTAGATTTCTAATAAACCAGGTGTTATTGCTCAAAACCTCTAAACTTTTTGTGCTCTATGAGATCACCCATAAGTTAGTTGGGAGTTCCTATGTTTTGTATCTCTAAATCTCATTAAACCTATTTTATTCATTCTATAACTAAGAGACAAAAGTCCTTAATTCAAATCTTGAGCTTAGGAGAACACTTAAAAGGGTATGGGACTGCATAGTTTTGTAGATCACAATAGATTTTAATTTTTAGTAGTGAAACTATGGTAGACTTCATAGAATTTATTTATTTCTTTGTGAGTCCAGTAGTCAGTTCTTCCCACCCACCCCACGGTGAGAGTGGCTACCTTTTCTCTAAGTTAAATGAATTTAGGTATGCAAGGAGTTAAAACCTACTTTGTTGAGACTCCATGGGAATTATAGAGGATCTGTAATGAGTTTGGGGTAATTGAGATAAACACCCATCAACATAATTGGTTTGGGGTAAGCTAGGTAAGAGCCCATAAGGCGAATTGGTTTGGCGTGATCTAAGTAGGAATTTTTGTATTTTATCTATATTTAATAAATAAAGTCCAAAATAGCAGGTAACGATGTAAAACAAACAGCATCAACAAAATGCCATGTTATTTCTATAATCAATAGTGTATGAAAGTTTAGGAAACCTACTAGTGATACTTAGAAAAGGAAAATACCTGAGACATAGAGCACTGCCTATCGTGAAATTCAGATAACTCACAAATTTCTTCCAGCACTACACCATTTTGCAATATCGTTTATGGATCTGCATTTTCATCACACTTCAAGTCATTAAGACGATTACTAACAATCTTGGAAAAAAATCTAAGGGAATATTGCATTCTTAATCTCAAAAATAAGAATTGATGCAGCAAATTGCTTACTCTGATCAAAACTAAAATAATAATAATAGGTTTTCTGCCAACATCAGTGTACCATATGATCTTCACTAATTTTACAGAAAAGGAACGATATTTTCTATATATTTTAGTACCTTCTGTTATGTTTAAATAATTTCTGACAAAATTGAACCTGCATGTCTCACAAAGACTAATTCTAGGAATGAGATAAATCGAAAATGTGGACAGTTTTGAAGTCAAGATGGAGTGTTATCCAACAAATCTCACAGTTTGTATTCAATTACAAACACTTTATGTATTCAATTTGAAGAGATATCAAATCCATAGAAGAGGCCACATTATTCCTCTTGTTCCTCGGCACCTTCCCCATCCATATCTTCATCATTTCCCTCATATGCTTCAACATTTTCTTGTTCTTTGTTGGGATTTTTCGGTGGAGGTGGAAAAGTATTCTTCACAATTTCCAAAATTTCATCAACAGTTGAGCTTAACATTCTCTCCTCGCAGTCTTCTACTATCTACTTCACAAAGAATTAGAATCGAATTACAAAATCAAATTCAAATATTTAACATGGTAACTTTGTAATCTAAAACCCTGATCGCTAAATTGAAATAAGGCACAATGCATAAGAACACCACCAGATGGACTTCAATAGTTGTTGAAGGCCTAAGATTCAGAACGTCAAGCCTTTCTACTTTTGTAAGTGAAAATTTTTCAACTTACAATAAAACTCTTGCACACTCTCCAGAGTTTGATTGCAGGTCACAAATTGTACCAAATAGTCAAAAACCTATGTTAAAAGGAAAAGTAAATGGTGATTAACTTTCAACAAAACTTTATAGATCTCAACAACCCAAGGAAAGTTAAAAACATTAGAATGAGGTTTATATAAATAACCAATAAGTTCAGGGTTACAAAATTGTTTGCTTTGCATTCAAAGTGAGTTGCAGAGCCAAATGAACCAAAGGGTCTTGGGTAGCTCCTTTGGACCTTAATATTTCAAGCGCTGCAAAATTTGATAATAGACGTGAATTAGAATAATTTCTGACATAAGTAAAAACAAAGAAAATTATGAACATATTATGCATTATGGGATTATATATACCTTCCACTACTAGCTTTTTGATAGTAAATAAGTTTATCTAAATATAAAAGCATTTTTCAAAAAAAAATAAAAAATTGTAGTTGTACTAATAACTATGTCAACCAGTATTTGCGGCCTGATAAGACAACGGGTGAAAAAATAACAAAGCAGAATTACTATGTTTTTCATGTATTATTTTTATTAATTTATACCATGAATTAATTAATTTAAACCATGAATTAATTATTAAAGATGGTTACATAAGACATCAGCTTTTTTTATGCACTACTAAGTCCTATACACCATAAATTTTAATCGAATATAAATTTTCCTTTCTAAAAACTTCAAAAGTATAATTTATATCATATTGGATATATTCCCATAAACTAATTTTAGAATGAGATTTAGTATATAACATCACTATTTTAGCATTAACATATAACAACCAACACTATTCTACTATTTGTTATATTAGCATATAACAACCAACACTATAGTATAAACTTCCAATTGAAAGAAAGTTTGTTTTTCTTTCAAATATTATTGTATCACGTAAAATTGATGTGTTAATGTTGCACACATCATTAACAAAGTAAGACTCATTTTATTGAATGACAGAAATGTCAACACACCAACATTCAAATGGTAGTGAGGGGAGGTAAAGGTGTTTCAAAGTACCACTACAAAGATATAATGATATTAAATTACCAAGGCAACATCTTCTTTTCCAAGTTTTTCTAAGAAATGTCAACAAACCAATATTCAAATTTTAGTGAGGGGGAGGTAAAGGTGTTTCAAAGTACCACTGCAAAGATATAATGATATTGAATTACCAAGGTAACATCTTCTTTTCCAAGTTCTTCTAAAGCTGGTCGATTAAAACCTTTTCCATCAACTGGTGACTCATCAATATAAAACACATACATACATTTGTCAGGATCAATTGAAATAATTTCTTGGTTGCTTCTATAATGTTCTTCCATTGGCCCAGTACCTTCCAATCTCCAGTATGAAAAATTGTCCCATGTTCACATATAAGCACCAACCCAAAGAAATGTGAAATTGAATGAGTAACCCAAATGGGATCTATCTCAAATGGCCCTACTCTAAAACTCTCTCTCATTTTAAATATTTTAAGTATGTTTTGCACTGGAATATTTAACTCCTTTAACCGTGTTCTAATCAACTACACAGTAATGATATTTCATGTATCAATCCATAATCAGGTTCTAAAATATATCTAAGCATGAGGAACTTTGAAGGGAAGAGTTGTGCTCCTAACATTGTTGAGCTATATTCCCTTATTGCAAGTCCAAAGGAAGCATATTTTCTTGTATACTTCCATTTTAGGAACTATGTGAACTCAAAGGAAAATTTTCTCACCAATTAGTTTATAAGATATAGAATACTTTAGGACTTTGAAAAGATGCTTCCTTCATACTCCAACTAATGAATCCAGTTCCTCATGCAAAACTTAAATAGAATTGCAAATAATATTCATACAACAAGTTCAAATATTTACATCAGAAAGCATATTTCCATTGTGAATGATAAAGAGAAAAGTGAAGTACATGAATCCAACGCTAGAATAACATATTCCAAAAGACAACAGTGTCACAATATACCCAAATATGCAATGTATAATTCTAATGCGAGAATATAACAGAAATTGAGTATACACATTGATCCAGGTCATGCCCAGGTGCACGCTAGGGACAACAGTTCGACTGAAGGATTCGAGCACTGTTATGGCGGAAGCATAAAAAGAATACGTAAAGCGGGAAATACACTATATATATAGAAAACATGCGCACAGAAAATATGCAAGAATTCTAAACAATTTCTATTAATACTTCTTCTCCATGAATGTTGATCGATGTATACTACAATAGTGTACATGTTTATATAGAATGTTGAGACGCTTGGGTGACTACAAGTTATGTTCAGTTACAAAAGAACTTATAATGGTTCGGAATTTCAACCGTCATAGACAAATGGAAGATAGCCTGGTCACTCTATTGATGTTTGACTTTTGTAAGTGTCGACAATGCATGTTGAGATGTTGTCTGTCAAATGTGAAACCTGTCAAGGTTTTTGAAGTTGGTTGTGTTGAATTAGTTGGACTTATCGAAGCTGATACTGAACCTGTCGATAATCTCATGAAGGTTGCAGGTGAATTGGTTAAGCCGAAAGGCATGACTAACCATTCAAACAATCCTTCCTTGGTCTTGAAATTCGTTTTCCATACATCAGTGAACTCGATTGGAATTTGATGATATCCTGACTTGAGGTCAAGCTTTGTAAAGAAATTAGCACCTTTCATACTGTCTATGATTTCATCTATCCATGGAAGAGGATACCTGTTCTTTACTGAAATATTATTGAGAGCCTGATAGTCGATGCACATGCGCTAAGTCCCATCTTTCTTTGGAACTAGGACGATTGGACTTCCACAAGGAGAGGAGTTGGGGCCGATGTGTACTTTGTTGATAAAATCCTACATTTGTCAACAAATCTCTTCATTCTCTAGAATGGATATTATATAAATAGATTAGGTAATGAAGAATCGGGAACAAGTTCAATGGAATTTTTAACCATCTGAATCTTAGAATACGATCCAATATTCATCAAGAATATGGTCGATCTGTTGTTGTTGTTGATAAATGCATTGGTCGGTGAGTCGACTCATTGCTACATTCTTCCTAGAATTATGAGGCGTTACCATAATCAATGAAAAATTATGAGCATGGTTGATAAGCTTCTTTGTTTGTTAGGAATATATCATAGCAATCGTAGATGTGGGTTGTCGCACAGGTATGCCATACCATTGATTCTGAATTTTGAAAATCACCTTTTGTGGCTGTGATTGATATGTATTGTGTCGATCCCACAATTAATGTTTTCCGAACAGGGCATTGGCTACGGAAAGCGATGCCATGTCACAAAGTACTTCCTCTTAGAAAGGATTAATAAAGTAGGTGAGACTGCATTTGCGAGTGATCCTTAGTTCATGTCTATCCTTCATCCAACCGATATTGTAAGGCTGGGGATGTGGAGTGGTGAAAAGACCTAGTTTCTTCACAAGTCCTTATGAAACAAAACTATTCTGGCTACCATTATCCATAATCAGCTGTAATGGATTTTTATGAACCCATATTTGTGTATGGAATAGACGTTCTTGTTCCTCTTCATCGACGATATTCAAGGCTGTCAGAGTGGTTGATGTCGAATCCAATAGGGTCGATGCTTCTCGGTCATAATCTACCAAGGTTTTTTCAGATAAGTTGGAGGTCGACAATTTTACCAAAAATGTCTTTCGAGCTTTGCATTATGAGATATCATGCCAAGATGAATTGTGATAGTCACACGATTTCCCAGTAGGAGCTTGTTTTTTGTGATCCCTCTTATCTTTATAAAAGTTCTTCTTATGATAATTAGGTTGTGGTGGGGTTGATTGAGAAGGGTTCTTTGACTTGTCGGAGCCGGTTGACAACTTCTTGTCGGATGTTCGACCTGTTAGCTTGTTCGTGAAACATGCTTTCCCTTTTTTTTAGATTCAAGCTTGCTGGCGTAATGAAATACATCTGCAAGCATAATAACAGTCAGAAACTGCATCTCTTGCTAAGTGTACAGAGATAACTCGTTGACGTACTTTAGGACAACCAATTTCTCTTCTTCTTGGATGCCAAGTCTAGCCATGAGTCGATAGAACTTGTCTGTGTAACTTTTCATGAAATGGTCTTTCCATTGCCTTAGTTGTTGCAACTTCTTATACTTCTATTCAAGATACTTGGGTAGGAATAAATCTAGTACATTACCCATGTGTCTATGGGGTCTCCTTCTTTTTCCATATTTGTCGATAAATTTTCCCACCAGCAATGTACAGAGGTTGACATATTTAAGTATGCAATGCTGATATTTTTCACTTCAGAGTGTTGATTCACAGAGTAGTAAGATTCCAATTGTTGACGGATTTTGCATCAATCTTTCTTTCAAGATTCGATATGTCCATATTCATTTGCACTTTCAAGGGGATGATTTTATCGAAGTGGGGTCTCATTGAGGATTCTCTAGATGTGGAAGCAAATCGCATGAGAATATCGCTGAACTAGGTGAACATTTCAGTTCATTGACGAGCCCATTCTTTTTCTATGAGTTTATCTACCTCCTCAGTTGCATGTCTATTGTTTGCTTCTTCGACCATCTTTTCTGAAGTTGAAGATAGTGTCTTCTTGTGTTGCAGAGTTTGCGAGCGTGTTTGAACATGCATACGTTAAATAACTTTGATGGAAGTGATTATGTAACTTAAGCTTTGAACAAACTATGATACCAATTATTAAGGTCATGCCCAGGTGCATGTTGGGGACAACAGTTCGACTAAAGGAGTCAAGCACTGTTACGGTGGAAGCATAATAATAATAGGTAAAGCAGGAAATACACTATATAGACAAAAATTATGTGCACAAACAATATGCATGAACCAATTTCTATTAATACTTCTTCTTCATGAAGTTTGATCGATGTATACTACAATAATGTACATGTTTATATAGAATGCTGAGACGCTTGGGTGACTACCCGTTACGTTCAATTACAAAAGAAGTTATAACGGTTCATAAGTTCAATCGTCACATACAACTGGAAGATAGAGGGTCACTATGTTGATGTTTGACATTTGTTGGTGTCGACAATGCATGTTGAGATGTTTTCTGTCGAGCACGAAACTTGTCAAGGTTGTTGAAGCCAATTGTTTCAAGGTAGTCGAACTTGCCGAAGTTGATACTAAACCTATCGAAGTCAAGGTTGTATAGGTTGTCGAATTCAAAGTTCTATACTTTGTTGAAGTTTGACAACATTCTAACCACTAATTGGATCACACATACCAAATCCAATGCTGGAATAACCCCTTCCATAAGATCACAACAATGTCATAATTTATACGTCTACAACTTATAATTCTAGCAACGAGTATAAAAAACGGTATGCATACATATATTCTGTATTTGATGCTAACCTAAACCAAGAATTATTATGTATAAAAATTTATAGAGAAAGGACCAATTCCATTTAAAAAATAAAACAGGGCACTGCATCTTACTACAACTACTACCTTTTGGAGGTGGGGGGGGGGGGGGAATGCTAGACACCTTTTGTTGGGTATTCCATCCTTAACCAGTAGAGGATCTAAAGGAATTATATATTCTATCATAAAATAAATGAACATGTAGACCAGGTATGAAGGATATATGAATGACTTCTCTATTTAAAAATTCTCAAGTTGTTGCCTCATCCCTTGTGGAATTGCTTCAGCATACCTCATAGAATGGGTTGTCTTATCCATGAACCAATCTATTAAGGAAAGCATGGGGCATCCATATTATTGTGATCATCCTTGTAAATAAATAGTGTAAACACAGACACAAATTCTTGAATCCAATCCAGGAAGTCTTTAGTTCTATATGGATGGAGGTCAAGGCCATGCTTGCAATTTTTTTAGGAGTTTTCCCAAGGCTTTCCTTCTCTTATCTCAAGTCCCTAATACATAGATATAATTCCTCAATATAGATAGGATGATACCTAATGGGGTTCCTAGAAAGGGGATACCAACTATGTTGTGATGGTCAATAACTGATATTTTTCATCTGTAGTCATGATGGAAGACAAGGATGCATCATAATTTTTAGCATAGAGCTAAACAAACTCATGAAAGAGATAGTTATCTAAGACAAGGTGCTGAGCAAGGCTAGATTCCCAAAAAGAGTTTATATCTTTATTGGTCAGGAATTTACAATAACATGCTCATATATCAAGCTTCTTATAACAGTAAAATGGTGTTCATACTAGTGATCAAAGTTTAATAAGACTAATAGAGTATATAGTATTACTAATAGTACGTATTCAATATAATTAGTACTAACATAGTGTATTAACTAAGTATAACATGTAACATAGTGTATTAACTAAGCATAAAATGTATTGTAATATGAGTATTATAAGCATGTTGAATGTGATTTCACCTTATATGGGGTTTTGGTTATCACTATCATTACATAATAAATGATAAGCATTAAGTACTAAAATCACTCTTAACCTGTATTACATTGTAACCTAGAATCTGTAATGGATATGGTATGAGTTCTAAGTATCATTCTTGAATACAATACATACCTGTGATATTTTTTTACATCATGTTACCTTTATCATTATACGGTATTTTATCTATTTGTTCATCCAAGCATATTTAGTACACAACCTAATTACACCCATTGAATATGGATATAGCATTAGTACATGAAATAGTGATACATATGGAACTGAATGATAATACTACTAGTAATCAAACCTATGTAAGCTATCAGTTAGGTCAAACCAATGCACATAACAAGTTAATTGATTATGATTACATAAAGTATAGGTATGTACATAATATATTATATATGGGATTAGCTCTGGGTTAAGTAAGCTTACAAATTCTTTGAATAGCTAGATTGAACACTATATCCTTAGTTAACCATAGCTTATGGGTAAAATAATGGGAATCACACTATTGATAAGGTAAACACGGGTAATCAGTATTGAATACATGTATGTTGATATGATAAGGATATATGTAATAAGATAAATACCAATATACAACCTGCTTTATCTCTATGATATGATAAAAGCTTTGATAGGAATAGTTACATGTGAATAGATCACATATACAATCTGTAAGATATTACTCATTGTATGGTTCTAACATTGATACGAGTAGTACTAATATGACATCACGTAACTTATGTACCTAAGATGTTCCCATTACTAAGCAGTGATACACGTTAATGGTTGATAAGATGTATTAGTTATTATGGAAATGCTATGTGTAAATATAAGCATGTATACTGGTTAGATTAAGTTAGATATGAACTCTATATGATTGGAATAAGCTCTCTTCTTATGATTATTGTACTATGATTCATTCTCCCTTTAATTTCGATTACTTCCACTATTTAAGAAGGGTTATGAATACGTAATGGATTATCTTTGGTTATGTAAGCTTGAATAAGAGTAATTACTATACCCTTGTAATATCCAGTAGAATTGATTCACCTTATTCTGCATATATGTGTCATCGACTAATGTAATACTGGTACTAGGTCATTATATGATATGTAGTATTACCATTATATCCATATTATAAGTAGAGTATAATGATTGATTACAGATGATACATAGTTGGTATCATATATGCCCTAATTGACCACTTATGGGCCATGATTCATGTATGACCTATAACATTGGGAATAGAAAGAAGCAATGATATAGAATGTACTCTATGGGAACTAATCACCTATCCTTACTTTACCTGAGTAACCAATAACCTCTATGAACTCTATCTTGTTTGATATTACAACACATACCCTTTTATTTGAGAATAACTAGTGTTCTCATGATGGATCTGCACTAACCCCATTGATTATATATATACAATAAGCTTACAAGAAGTGAACAATCCATATGTGATAAGCAATCTAAGATAATTACAATGATAATTTATTCTCCCTATTCAATAAGAACAAAATCAAAGAGATGTAACCCTTACTGTAATGCTAGTTAACTACAAACACTCATTAATTCATGGCTTCACTACTATAAAATTGCCTCTTCAACTATCCATAGTTCTATCTATATTTCATATGCAAGTAGAGACATCACTTAGTAGATAGCTCTGCATAGAATCATCTACAATGATACGTTGATGTCATTGTTTAATTACCTTAGGAGGATAACTATAAAAGTGTGTGTGATAACCCACATCTATGGAAGTTGTAGCAACCTGGACAAGTTGATTACATCCTGTTATGAATTGTTCATATTATGGAATTGAATAATAAGTAACCAAGTATATATTCAGCTAGCATTGAGTGCCCTTTCTCATGCTAATACTTGAAGGTATGAGGTACAATAGATGTGCTGATGTTTAAAGTGTTGTGATATTGCACATTATAATACACATAATATGCGATGTGATTGGGTTGGGAATAGAGAGGAATTGATCCCTATTGTTGGGCATTGATTTATCCACTGCCAACAAGTAAACCAAGAATCCAACAAGCATGGAAATAGAGATATTCATGCTAGTTGGTGAATGGTAAGCTTAGGAACTTGACCTTAGTTCTTAGTGAGTTGCACACACAAAAAAACCCCCATAAAGGAATCCATGTTGATGAGATGCATGAGCCATAGGCCTACTATTTAGGAATCATATTTGCATCACATTGTTTGAGTCCATGACTTTGATTATTTTTTCAACACTTTAAGGAGAAAGAGGATCCAGTATGGGTAAAGCATTAAAAAGAGAGGTTGGAATATCTAAAGGCCTTTAGTGTGAAGATTCAAAAGGAGAACCAACAATTGAAGGAGAGGATATAAGAAATTGAAAAGGACCTATAGACCTTTGTAAAATTGTTTTTCATGTTAAATTAACACTTTGTTGAACACAAAGGATAATCTCACCATTTTTATGGAATATTGGAAGAGATCTAAGTTTAGTGTTTGAAATTGGGAGAGAAATTCATTCGGTTGGATGATTCAAAAGAACAAGGTGCTCACTCAGAATGATGGTTTTGTTGTCCCGAAAATTGGCAGAAAAGGAGGAGAATTTTTTAGGCTATAGGATGTTGTCTAAGAGACCATGGAAGTGTAGCCACCTCCCATCACTACTCAAGCATGGTAATCTCATGCTCCAGGGACCTTTCTAAATCCTTTTGTTGTTTATGAAAACATATTAGAGGTACAAGTTCAAATATCATGAGACAAATGGGCGATGATGACCAATTTCTAGGCAAGAGAAGCCAACGGATTATAAACCGCATTGTAACTAAACATATGGTCAATCATGAATCCTTGGTTTTTGGTGCACAAGATGAAGCAAATTAAAACTCTCCTAAAGATAAGACCATAACGCTAACATTTTTCAAAGTGAGAGGAATCGAAAAAAGGTCATTTTCCTCAAAGAAAAGGTAGTGAAGGAGTAAACATCACACCATTACTCCATCCTACGTGTAGCAGTTTGAGTGAGGGAAACCAAGAGATTTTTTTTCTATCCAAAAATACAACCACACTTGGTGGACCCTATAAACAAGACAATAAGGAAAAGTACAAATAAAACAGGTATGGAAAGGAATCTCTAGTTTGTTTTTGTTGTAAGAGGAAAGGATACAACATTAATTATTGTTAGCACTCTATTGTGTGTTCCTTTTGTTGTATGACAGACCACCAAGTGATTTCCTGCTGCAAGAAAATATCCTTGAGCGAAATGAAGAACATGAATGAGGAGAGAATGCAGTCGTAGGAATTTTGGAAAAAATTGTAAGTTAATTGGACATTAGGAATCCATGTGTTGAGGGTTTTATATCCAACTGCATCCCCGAAAACTAACATCCAAGAGATAAATTTAGAGAGTCAAGGATAAGGGAAAAGAATGTATTTTTGCACTTCCATACCAAGGAGCAACAAAAGCTCAAGGAATTATGGTGCACAAGGAATGATTCAAACCTGGGTTGAAATTGTGCAATATTTGTAGTGATAAAGAATATGTTGAGAATAAAATATCATGTTTCTCCTTTGAGTTGAATATTTTGGAAATTGAACTTGTGGAAAGGGAGGTGCAAATCTAAATAGATCATAAATAAAATTACCTTTTAAACTTTGTAAAAAGGAATCCTTTGCAAATTTTGAAGCTATAAAACTTGAATATTAAAGGACAAAATCCATAATAAGTTGAAATGAATCATCTTAGAAGGTGACATCCCAAGAAACATTATAATAAACAATGTTTATTTGATGTAGACAACCGATGAGAGATGGAAAAAAATCTTGTGAAGAAAATTGGGCAATTGTAGAGGGATGAAAAATGAAATCACTTCAGGGATGGAATAAATATTAAGTTATTATCTATAATTGTATCACATGAATAGAGAGAATAGATTAGAGCTCCATGCACAGATTTACGTTTCAATAAAAAAATTGAACAATTGCTACCTCTGAGAGTTGAGCTTACTCGATTTCAATCTCTATCCAAAATACAATACCATTCCAAACATCTACAACATTGGCATGCTATTCATTTTTCAGTTCTCTGGCATCTAGATGTTGTCCAAAGACAACATTTTGTTTGGAAAATTAAATGATTCAGTGTAAGCTGAAAATTCATACATGTTCTTACATTTGGTGCATTGATATTCTTGCTCTCCTTAGGCATTTTAATACCACCAGAACAAATTATGGTTCCTTTGAGTGTAATTAATTTGTTGGTGCACTTGAATCTCATGTGTCCAATGTATGGATGGGTTTTTGATCAATTTAGGGAAATACATAAGATATTTCTCAAACAAAGGATTCAACAAAACTTATGACTTGTCCTTAAATGGGTTCTTGGTAGAAGCATTGAGGAAAACATTAACCGATTTCAATATATTTTGTAATGTCATAAATGGTGCATTACAAAATTCTATAATTTCAACAAAATTAGTGAGGATAGTAAAATATGAATCCCTCCACTAGGGTTCCAGTATCATTGTGTTCTTCTCCATCTGAATGGAATTCCTCATTAAATCCTAATACTATAAATACATGTCCTAAATGAGTTTGACAAAATAGTGATTCTCGAACATAAGAACTAATGCTCTAGTGATTTCATCCTCAAAAATATTTTGAAAAACATTTGGGCCATCATATTCCTTAACTATGACACCACCATTTTTTTCAAATACCATAGCCAGAGGTTACCCTTCCTAATCCTCTTCTTCGCCTTCTTCCAAGAAGTTGTTCTAACTAACTTTGTTCAAAAACTCCTTAAAACCCCTAACGACCTTATGTTGTAGATTAATATTCGCTATTTGAAGTTGTTTGGATTTAATCAGAGGCTCAGGAACAATTATGTTCAATACTGAGTTCCAATCTCATTTTACAACAAGATTGTTTGTGTCCCATTACAAAATAGTGGTCTAATTCTTATTATCATTCTCATGCTCTTGGGATTTTCAATACTCCTCTATGATTTATTCTAGATCCCATCCTCCTTCATCATCACTCTCTCCTCTCACTTCTATTTCATATACCACCACAATAAAAGTGTTAATAATTAATCAATAAATCAACCATAATAGCCCAAATGCATATAAAAATGCCAAGAGAAATAGAAGTATAAAAAATATGGTGGATTGGGAGTAAATGTATTGGGAAGAAAATGGGAGTGAATCATATTTTTCAAATGAGGTGGAAATGATTAATGTGAGAGTAAAAAATAGGGAGATGTAAATTATCCCTCAATAAATAAGATTGGTGTGCGTCCGTGACAGTTCACTACAATACTTGAAATCTACATTTAACTTGTGGGCATCAGTTCCAACCCTAAAAAGACCGATTCTTGACAGTTCTTCCCATCCTGGCCATAGCTCTGGCCAAGACCGTTCTCCACAAAAATACCTAGGAGAAATCCATCTCTCAACACCATGTGTTGAGGGTTTCATCTATAACTACTACTACTATGGAACAAAAAAACCAACAAATTATTGGTGACCCAAAATATTTTCTACAATAGTGCTATACCATGTGAGGAGTGGCATTAGGGAATCATTCCTAATGTAGTACATATGACGAGGAAAAAAAGATCTTCCTTGTGTGCTAGAACGACCCACTAAATATTGGAAAACTAGAAAAGTATCCTAAGCATGGCACTATAATAACAGTGAATTGTAGATACATGAGTGACATGCAATAACAGAAAGTGGATTAATAGGCCATAGAAGCTTCTTGAGCGTTGTGGGTAAACATGGTATGTAATAGATATGAAGGTGCCCATGCATCTAATACACAATGAAGTGGGGGTATGAGTAGAGAAAGGTAGTTTTGTGCCATAATTTCCTCATCACACAATGACTACAAGAGCTGGATCAATTCCAAGATTGTATTCACAAACTCAGAGGCCAGAACCCCGAACCAGAGAAAGCCCTCAAGAAAATTTCTATTTCATTTCTTTTCTTTTCCCTCCCATGTCAATATTATTTAGTATTATTTTTTATCCGATAACTAAAATAGTAATTTATTTAGTCATTTTTAACTTAAAGACACTCTCGTGACTAGTGTTTTTAGTCACGTAGTCATTTATCTCACTTTTTCTACTAGAGTTAGTGGGAATTTCATACCTTCTTTCATGGATGTTACCACAAATTGTTCATCAAGGAGTTGTTAATTAATTGTCAGCAATGCATTTGAGAATTGTATTCTCATGGATTTATCAGATCCCCATTTATATGTATACTAATTGTCATTGTAAAGAGAATGTTTGATATTAGTTATCATTTTCCATTCATTGCATGGTACAATAAAAAATTCACTTCTACTTCTTTCATTTTCCAAGCTTCCTTCTTACTCTAACTTTTGGTGCTCTTAATTAAGACTTCATAGTTTTACATATCTACATGAATTTATAGTGTACTTTCTAAATAAATTTAAACATATTTCACAATAAATATTTTTTCTATTTGTTTTCAAGACTATATGTGTTTCTTTATATATGCGGAGTAATGTTAAGTGGAATTCATCAAAGAGTTGATAGTTAATTATCCTCCTAAACTAGACATTTGACTCTTCGTAAGTTTATTCATTTCTCATTTAGGCTTGTTGGTTATATTTTCTTCCATTGATTTCTTTCTGCAATAAAAAATTCATTTTCCCCTATGTTCTTATTGTATAGTTTTATATCATATGAAATACATATCTTGGTGAAACCCACAAGGTACTTCCTTGATGCACACCTTTCAAGGATGGTACCCAAGATAAACCAAATTTGCAAAAACATGAAGCTTTTTCAACATAGGGATCAAGGCCACTACACTAATATAAGCATTGAGATCTCAATATGTCACTTGTGGTGGTTTCATTTGGGTGGGGAGGATAACAATCATTCCTACAAACCACCCAAGTTGTACCCAATTAACAGTTTGTATAGTTTTTTTAATTCTAACTTTGATATAACACTTGATCTGTATTAACCTAAACACCAAATTTTTCTTATCAACAACCCTTTCCCAATAATATGATAGCTAAATTCTATTGAAAAATCCAACTATTTTATAAAAAAATAAAATTTGAACCCAAAAATTTAGGACCATATTAGGTTTTAAAGCCATTCCTTGTTTATCATGTGCTCCATGTCACACACAGGATTGGTCATTCCTATGTTCCTCAAACACATTCACATTCAAGAACATTCCTTATGTTTTTTCTTTTATATGCATATCATCCATTTAATACATGTTAGATATTTGCACTTCTTTTACCTTCTCTTTTCCAAATCTTTGTCCTTTTTTTTATTTGTTAGTGCCCATTTGATACTTGTTACATGTTGAATTGATAGCTCCTTTGGATCAAACACACTCCCTAGACATTGGATACCCATGCAGTAAAACCCTTATGTTGTATATAGCACATTATTTTCAATAAGGTGCCATCAACAATAGTGGATAACTTGGGAAAAGTTCCTAACCTTGTTGCATCTAATGTGATCATAATAAGTGACTTTGAGCTACAATGCATTGATTTTTTCCTATCCAAACTTCATTTAGTCCATTTATGAAAAATCTATTATAGGCCAGGATATTTCTCATTCAATGTGTTTCCAATCTTATTGCACCTTTGACATGCATAAACTAAGATACATTGACCAATAATATACCATTTTTGGAATTTCTTGGATCACGAAGATCCTAATGCTCTTCTCTCAATGAGGAATTAATTGAATAATGATTTCTTACAATATATTCATAGTGTCCATGGTGCAAAATCATATCTTCAAATAATGTCTAAATAATGTCTAGCTCAACATTACCCTAATCTCAACACATTGCAATTAGGTTGTGGGGTGATGTCTTTTATATCAAATAGTTTTCAAAATGGCTATCAATATCATTTTATGTTTCATCATTCAAAAAAACATTATGATACCACAATTTCAATCAAAGGAATCATGGCTATTAATGTAACATAGTATTCCATGATGAAAACCTAATGTATTATGGTCAAAATGAACCCATAATGTCATGTGAAACAAATGACGCTAGGTAAGGTCCTACTTATACAACATCTCATTGTGATTGTGTATTTTTCCATTCAAATGTTTAGCTATATATTTTAATTTTATAAGAGGAACTTATGAAATACCATCTTGTTAGGTATCCACCATTGTTAATGATTTGCATGACTCATCTTTTACTCTACTTGTAAATTAAGATAGTTTTTTCAAAAATACAATTGCTAAGAAAATGTATAACATATACTTTATATATGTATTGTTTGCAGATGACATATATGAATCTAGGTATTTGGGCATATAACTCCACAATAGCATTTTAAGGCACCAACAATTTTTCAAAGTAGAAAGGATGTGTTATCAATATGTTAAAGTTGTAAAAAAAAAGGAAATGTTGTAAGAGGCATATTTAAATTCAATGGTTGTGTTAATTGCCCCATATTAACACATACATTTGGGATGTTGGAATAAAATCATGTGTTTTAAAATTTCTTTATTTTATTTGACATATCTCAACTCCTTTACATGCACATTTTGAACCTTTATCTCAATCTAGTTTTCAAAATAACACCAATTGCACTTATGATCATACCAAAAGTTCATATGCTTGCACTAAAACAATAAAGCATAAAAGAATTCCAATGGAACTATTATACGAACCTGGATTGGTAATTCAAATGTGTAATAAACTAAGGTGACTACCTAACAAACTTTGAAGAGGTAAAAACATCAAATAAAAGAACTTGCAAGTACAAGAAAAAAAAAGTCTCTACTAAAATAAGCAATGTTGAGAAATCATATCATTATGATAATTGAGAAACATGTCCAAAAGGACATGTAGTAGAAGATGACTATAAAACATTGATTCCATTGTACAATCTAAATTGAGAAATCCAAAAACACAAGCCTTCCTAGCTCCAAGAAAAAGAGAGTTGTACATGTAGTAGAAGATGAATATAAAACACTAATTACATTGTACACTTCAAAATGATAAATCCAAAAACAAAATCCTTCCCAACTCCAAGAAAAAGAAATTCGTGCAAAGACAATAAACACAATAGAGACAACTTTCAAAATCATTGAAGATATGCTAACTTATGCATGCATTGTTTGTAAGCATATACATTTCTTTAAAAGTGTGTTTGATAATAACAATGAAACATTAATTGTATTTTCTACACAAGTTTTGATGAAGAGTCGGAGATATTTACAATCAGTGAGCAAATATGCAAACAATGTAACAATGTTATCTTCCATGGAAAATTCCCTACTTTTGTTTTTACTTTCCATATTCACTATAGAAGTCAATGGATACTCCTAAGACCTCGACCTCTCTAGAATTTATGTTTTCAAAAACTGGTATTTTCACAAATATGACAAATTTGATATAGGAAATCTCAATGTGGCCTCATTCTTACCATCATATATGTCTGTATTGGTATAGATAAAGAGTATAACTCACTTCCTAGATCTTTGTCTAATTCAATTGCTATTGAGATACTATTAAAAGTAAAGTCAAACATAAAAGCATATTTATCTAGAAAAGTAAGAGAAAGGAATTCCATGGATGTTATAACATTAGGTTCATCACAATGTAGATCTTCTAGAGATATAGACAGTTGACTATGAAGTACGAAAGTCAACTAAGAGGTCAATTGAGTGGTTAACTATTCCTTTGACTACTCATTTGGATCAATTGTGCTAATCAACTCAGGTGCACATGTTGAGGTAGAAATCAACTTTTGTGCATTCCCTAACCAATGAAAGTGGGTCATGTATTCCTCATTTCAATAGAGTCAATTACACTTTGGGGTTATATGTAGATGGTCTTCTAGATAGTTTTACCATATAAGTTTTTGTGTTTTATGTGTTTCTATGTATATGATCACTTGTTATTAAGCGTCATAATAATTTCTTTAGAGACCACCTCTTCTTGGAATGTATACCTCCTCAATCTATTGATTCCTTGGGATTCTGACATGGTCTCAAAGTTATTGGTTTGAGACCTAGCCTATTGTCCAAATTTATTTTAAATTTATTGTGGAGGCCATATTTTGCATGTGCTCCTATTGATTTGACTCCCTCCAATAAATTGATTTAGGTTTTTTACTTGAAGTCTAAATCAATATTTACATATGTAAATCAAGATCATGAGTTCCAAGAAAGAACTTGTGATTCTCAATGTCCATAATTATGGTATATGGGCACAAGATATCAAAATGTCATTTAAGAGTAAAGCACTTTGGTAGTTTACAAAGTCTCTGGTTCCAAATGCAGAGGATGCTCAACAAAATTTCATCTTTAATGGGAAGAAAGACAAGGTTTTAGGAGATATAATGACTTAAATATGCAAGGATATTCAATTTCATACAAGTGGGATCAACTTTCCAAATTAAATATGGAGGAAGATGAATATTCTATTTGATAAGACTGATGAATGTATGAAGCGTGCTTGTCTTCGAAAACACTAATATATGCTATTGAATATTACACACATGTTTCTTGAAAAAAAACAACTTGGGATGATACTAACACTGCAAAAATTATTGTTGCTTAAAAATTTTACATTGAGAATGATGTTATACATGGTAATATTTCCAAATCAATTAAGTATAGTCTATCATTTGGGTCCAAACAATTTAACAATGATTGATTTTCATCACAAAATTACAACACTAGATAACAACTTAGCAAATAAAAAAGTAAATTGTCATGAGAAAGAAAAATAATCCAAAAAAATGATTTACTTGTTCCTCATAGGAAGTATGTGAATGGGGGAGAATTATAGCTAAAGAAATCTACCAAATTTTAATGCAATTTTACAATAAGTAATTCCATAGTGATCCCCTTAAATAGAAATGATTCATAGTTCAATTCATTGGGAACATTTCCTATAATGAAAATGGTGTAACGACTCATTCAACACTACACTTTCTCAACAAAACATCAAGCATACACCCATTGAATTTGAGCACATTAGATATATTGATATAATATCACAAACAACTTCACCTACTACTTGTTGATGAAGCATTTTTAAGTGGTTATTATATGTTATACAATGTACACTATATCACAAACAACTTCACCTACTACTTGTTGATGAAGCATTTTTAAGTGGTTATTATATGTTAAACAATGTACACATAAAGCTATGAAATATTATGCATACTCCACTACAACCTTTTGGAAATATTGACATTATATTATATTGGGATATATGTCAAGCACAACCTATGCATGATGCTTGGATTTTTAAATGACCAATTATGTAGTGTGAATAGAAGAGAAAATTTTTCCCATGGGATAATTTTGCATGTTTTCTTCCAAAACTGATTCACCAATTTCCCTTTTTTATCTAAAATGGTTTGTTTCCAAATTATAGGATAAACGTATTTTAATCTAAAAAACACCATAGTTTTCTAGAAACCATATATAATTATTGGAAAATTGAATATTTTTACAAACATATTGCCTAAAATTTCATGATTGGAATTAGTAAAATTCATTAAAGTTTCTACTCTTTAACATAATTATGGATCCTTAAAAATTCCCTTGGTGAAAAGATATCGTATACATTCTTGAAAGGTCAAGTAGCATGTTTTTAACTCATAAATATGTTTTGAGACAAGAAAAAATGTTTTTTACATCTATCTTCAATAGAATTTGAAACTCTTGCCAAGCAATCAACCATATATCTACTTAAGCACCATTTACTATAGATGTCCACCCAATGATCCAAGATTTTCCTATGTAACATTTCATTAAATTTGGACTAATATGGAAGAAACTAGACTAAAACCCAAGAATTTCAACCTTAATCTATGAATGGGCGTAGACTGAAATCAACCCAAATTTTATAAAATGATTGAAAAAAATCTATTGAAGAACATAACCAAAAAATGTTGGTGTTAATGGAATCCAAAGTATACAATAAAATAGTACACTACATGGAGACTAGAAACATCAACAACAAAACATGCTCCTCCCTAGTGTACTTGTCTTGGAACAAAATATTATTATTGAGATATTTGTAGGTATCTATTTGATCCAAGATCTCTTAGTAAATGATCAACTGAGTATTTGTACATTACACATGAGGAGCAATAGATATTGCATGTACAATTGATAGATAAAGCATTGGCTAATCCCAACACCAAACAATGTTAAAAATTTTAGTGCTTATCATTTCCTATGATTGGATACTTATACCAAGAGTGTCTAGAAAAATGTTTGTAGTGAATAAACCCTTGTCATTTGTCAATAATTACCTATACAATTGGGATGTGCATGAGAGATACACAGATCACAAGGCCTTACAATGCATGATTTAACATTCAAATCTAGTGGAACTAGGAAACATGGGATTGGCTACATGATGCTTTCTCATTAAAAACAAAAATCTTCTCATTTCATCATCAAATATTGTGATGTAGAAGCATTAGCTCTCAAGGCCAACCAATGAATTTTTGATCAGACCCTAAGGTCTTGGAATCATCCCAAGGAGGGATTTATTTTAAAACCATTGTAAATCTCATGTACAAGTGTTTGTTTTCCTAGCAAGTCTACATAGGATAGAATATTTGATAGGTGTCAGTAGACGATGAGGCATTTTGCTGACTCATAGCCTGTTAGCAGCGTGAGAATTATTTCAGATCATGACTCCCTGCATGGAGATCAAGCTGTAGTTGGTTTTGTTGAGACAGGGATGTTTCATCATGCATAGTAGTGGTTTGTTTTGATTGCAGGACCACTCAGAGTAGGAGTTAACAGTTTAGGTTAAATAGGAAGATTAGAGAAGTAGAGGGGATTCTTCCTTTTAGTGGGAGGATTCCAAGTTGCATAGAAAAGAATAGACCTACGTCTGGTTATACTTGTCAATATTTTGAGAAGATTGAAGGAGAGCCCGAATGTATGAGTTTTCCTTTATTTCTTAATATAAGGATTAGCTGTGTGTTTTGAGGTGTTGTTAGCCTAGATGCATGTATGATTTAGACTATGTGTCTATTAAGGGCTGAATTCAGTGATTTACTAAATATCTGTGTATTTCATTGAAATATGGCTGATTCAAGTGTTAAATGGATGCTTGAGTGGTTGAAATAGAGTGTAGATGCATGCATAGGAGTTATAGGATAAAGAATCGAGGAGACCATAGGCTGGATTGATCATTCCATGATCAATTGGCGCAACCCGCATATTCTCTGTTATTAACAAGTTTGGCATAGAATGAACGGTGGAGATTGAGTCTGTAGATCAAGATTTGATGGTCCAAAATAATTCCGCAATGGAAGTTGCGAGGATGTTAACAGATCCGCGTAGATCTAAGAAGTTCACGTCAAAAGAAGATCGACGGTCAGAGCGAAGGCCGCCAAGATTTGACGGCTAGTAAAATTGCAGGGGAAGAATTTCGAGAAGGAAGTTTTGGGGGAGCAACTTTGGGAAGTTGACATCCCGCATCTTGCTTGCGGAAAAGCCATTGCGGAAACAGAATTGTGGGAAGGAAAGTTGTGGGGGAACAATTGGGATAATTGGCATCCTGCATCTCACAACCTGATTTTGGGAAGGCCGTTGCAGAAAGAAAGTTGCGGAGCGCAACATTGGGTGTTTGAGATCCCGCATCCCACAACCCGACTGTGGAAACACAGTTGTGGAACGCCTATTGCAGAGAGGCTTGTTGCGGAGAAAAAATTGCGGGGAGGCAATTTTAGAAGCAAAATTTGGTTGTTAAGCTAAATTTGGCAGTCCTGCTAAGTGTAGGAGCCACTAGATCCTGGAAGTGCTAGTTGGGAATAGATGAGGTCTATCCCCACCTGCACCGATTTTGTATCAGAGAAAGGAAGTTGAGATTTCCTTTTGAGAAATTCCACACTTGAGGTTGTGGGTAGAATTTCTAAAGGAGCAAGGAGAAGCTTATGTGAGAGAGAAACGACTTTCAGGGATGACTGGGTAGAAGTTGTTGAGAATTTCCACAGTTACGATTATGGGTAGAATTTCTGATAAAGTTGAGACAGAAGGACAATCTTAGGCAATATGATAGTGCAGAGATAAAAGAAGTTAAGTCTGAAGATTTTGAAGGTGTAGCGCAAGAAGATGGATACACGCGTAGACAGAGTAAGAGGTCGTGACAGAAGCATATCAAAGGTGAATGCAGAAGTTATGAAGTCAATGAGGAGAAATGCAGTGACATGTGAAGGAAGAGGGTAAGTTTACTTTGAGGAAAAAAAAGAAAGAACACGGGGTACAAGACAGTATTCTTTGAAGATAGAAGACAACCGAGAAGTCTCTAATAGAACTTGTGAGTGATAGAGTTTTGCATGCAAGTGGAGAAGAGGCTTGTAGCCTAAACAATAAGATATAGGCATAGATATCTACTTTGGGGGGAGTGTATGCATGCAAAGGGATAACGGTAGGAGTGAAGCATCTCAGCAAAGAAGATCACATTCATTGAGGGCAGTGATGAAAGAAACTAGTGAAGGTTTCTGAGAGAAAACAAAAGTGTGGCCAGAATGTAGTATTTCAAGTGAAGATTGAAGTACAAGAGGAAATTTATGTTCTCATGTAGATGAGTTGTGAGAGAAAGCCTAGAAGGAGCATAGATATTTTCTCAAAAGGGTTCTAGAAAGAGGACCAGTACTTACGAAAATACCAAGCACAGAGGAGGTTTGGTGAGGTGAGGTGTAGCAGGAAGAACTGTTAGTGCAGAAGCTAGTGCAACTCATAGAGAGTGAAAGAAACTAAAGGAAATGACTATTGAGAGTCATAACAGAGGTTTAGAAGGAAGCCACAAGTTGAAGAAATAAAATGCCAAGGAAAATGGCATATGGAGGAATTTGAGTGATGAAGAGTATAAGGGAGAGAAGGCTGAGATAGAAGTCCATCTGAAAGTACTGATGGAGCTATTACAGAAGGAGGAAGAAGACCAGAGATGTGGTTTTCTTGTGAAAATAAAGATGAAGTGGCATAACCTACAGAGGAGAAGAGAGAAACTGATGAATGCTCGATATGAAGAACAGATACTCAAGGCAAGTGAGTGTCTGAGAGAAGTCTTGAAGACTGAGGCTTCAAGAGAGGCCAAGGGGTCTCAATGTTTTGACTATGATATGTTGTGTGTGTTTGCAAGTACAAAGACTAAGGAAAGAAAATTTCCTAATGTTGTCATAAAGGGTGAAGGAAGAGGACAGAATTTGAGTTCTATTTTGGAAGAAGATGAGACCGCCGAGTCTCATGCAAATACACTTACACAAAGAGCAGAAGGTGATGCTTTTCAGCATACTGAGAAAGTTGAAAGCAAGGAATACTTGGAATATGATGATGACCAAGAACATAAAGAGGCAAAAGAGGATATCAAGCATTCATATGTTATGCTTAAAGATTATGAGAAGAAGGGTATTGACGATTTCCTGAGTCCTATAGCAGACTTGGGACAACATGAAGATTTGGTGATTGAGTCATCAAATAAGACCATTGGGTCTTATGAGTTTAATGTTGACAATTTGAATGTGTTTGCAGGTTGTGCAGAAGGAAATCCATTTCTTGGAGTTGTTTTGAGTGAAGAAGAAAAGTGTCTTGTAAGAAAAGACACAGATGAAGTGTTATAGCAGAAGAAAATTGAAAATTCGATGTCAAGTGATGAAAGAAACACCAATGAAGATGAAGCAGTTATGCTTCCTATGATGAAACTTGATATTAATGAAGGTAAAGAGGAGTTGACCTATCTGCATGGTCAAGAAAAGATGGTTGGAAAGACATCTAGAACTGTCACAGTGATGAAGGATCAGAATTTTATTTTGATAGAAGATGAAGAAGCAGTGTCACAGAAAGATTGGGCTTGTGACAAAGCAGGAGATAGCAGTGAAGATGAAAGTGAGACAACTATGTCTCAGAATAAAGAGGGATCAATCCTAGAACTGAAGAAAACTGAAGGTTTCTAGGAAAGGCATAAAGATGAGGAAGATGTCAAGCATGAAGATACTATGCTTGGAGACCCTGATAGGGAGATGTTGTTGATGGAGAACCTATTAGAGGAATCTGAGCCTAATTGTGAATGGAAAACTCAGGTAAACAATCTATGTTTTGATAGTTCGGATGAAGAGATAACTTACCTTGAGGAGTGCATAGGAAGAGATGAAAGTGGGAAAGAACCAGTTAGTCCAAATGGACAAATGGGAGTGTTGTCAAGCAATGAAAAAGGGAGAGATGAGTTAATGTTACAGAAGGAGTCCACAGAGTCCTTAGTTAATAAAGGAAACAACCTTATTGAGGAAGACACTACAATCATATCTTGTATGGAAGAACCTATTGTTGTTGAGAATAGGGGACAATTGGCTTGTGTGAATGCCCAAGAGAAGACTACAAGACACACCTCTAGAGCTATCACAGTAGTAGAAAATTAGAATGCTATTCTAATCAAGGGAGAGGAAGTATTGTCACAGGAAGACTGGCTTAAGGACAAAGAAGATTTGGCTTACTTCGAAAGCCAAGGTAAGAGTGATGGATAGACCTTTGGGACTGTCATAAGAGCAGAATATTGGAATTCTATTATGACAGAGAGGGATGAGATAGTGTCACAAAGAATTTTAATCAGTGACAAGGAAGGAGAAGATAATAAGGATGAAGATGAGGCTATTGTGTCTCAGGTGGAAGAAGAAACAGTCTTGAGATTGAGAAAGACTGAATTGACTGACAGAAGTGGTCAAGGAATTGAAGGGAGATTACTGAGGATTGTCAAGACAACAATAGAGAAGAGTTTTGTTGACATAGAGATTCAACATACTGAAGGAGTGCTTGAAGACAATCAAGTAATCAATGGATGGCTGAAATTCTTGTTAGAAGAATTTGAATAAGAGGAATAAGTTGTAGTTAATACATGAGAAGTGTCTCATGTTGTAAGAGAGACAAGAGAAGATACTAGTTCACAGTTATGTAATGTGTTTACTAGTATACTAAAAAGTGGGAGTGATTATGTTACTGTAGCTAAGAGGTTAGAAGATAATTTACTTTCTGAAAGTGAATTTGCAGACAGTACACAGGAATTGGATATTGCAGAGGGAGATTCTTACAAGAGCATAAAGGAAGTAAGGGTGGTAGCAATATCTAGGACGCAATTTGACACAATATCAAGGGCAGTATCAAGAGTAATGTCTAGAGGAATATCCAGAGCCATATTTGGGGTAGTATTCGAAGCCATTCTGAAAGTAAAAATAGGAATTAGGATAAGAAGAGTTGAGCAAAATGTTCAGCATTTTAGAGTTGAATGGGAAATGTATAGCCAAGTGCAGTGGCATAGTGAAAAGAACAAGAGTTGTTTGCAGCAACAAAATAAGTTGAAAGGTGCCATAGATGAACTATGGAAGTTAATGCAGATACCTAAGTAGAGTTATAGTAGAATGAGGAAAGCATTCCACTGTGGAGATGGTTGGAAAGTGACGAACAGTGAAGGAAAAGACAGTGGAGTACTACAACATAAGGTTTGGAAGCCTCGAAGATTACAACCAAAGAGAAATGAAGATAGTAGAGCTTCTGGACAGTAGCAGACAAAAGTTTGGGATCTAGGAGAACAAAAGCTAAAGACATATGACCAAGAGGTCATGATTTCTTTCTACTTTGGGAGTCTGATGAAGGAGCATTATCTCTCAAGGCCAACCAATGAATTTCTAATCAGACCCTAAGGTCTTGACATCATCCCAAGGAGGATTTTATTGTAAAACCATTGTAAATATCATGTACAAGTGTTTATTTTCCTAGCAAGTCTAGATAGGATAAAATATCTGATAGGTGTTAGTAGAGGATGAGTCATTTTGCTGAGTCATAGCCTATTAGCTGCATGAGAATCATTTCAGATCATGACTCCCTACGTGGAGATCAAGCCACTGTTGGTTTTGTTAAGACATGGATGTTTCATCACATGTAGTAGTGGTTTGTTTTGATTGCGGGACAAATCAAAGTAGGAGTTAACAGTTTAGGTTAAATAGGTAGATTAGAGAAGTAGAGGGGGTTCTTCCTTTCAGTGGGAGGATTGCAAGTTGCATAGAAAAGAACAGACCTGTGTCTGGTTCTACTTGTAAATATTTTGAGAAGACTAAAGGAGAGCTCAGCTATATGAGTTTTCCTTTATTGCTTAATAGAAGGAATATCTATGTGTTTTGAAGTATTGTTAGCCTAGATGCATGTATGATTTAGACTGTGTGTCTATGCAGACCCGACTTCAGTGATTTACTGAACATCTATGTATTTCGTTGAAATTCGGCTGATTTAAGTGTTAAATGGTTACTTGAACGATTGAAATAGAGTGTAGATGCATGCATAGGAGTGATAGGCTAAAGAATCGGGGATATTGCAAGCCGGATTGATCATTCCATGATCAATCGGTGCAACCTGCAGATTCTCTATTATTAACAAGTTTTTTAGAGAATGAATGGTGGAGATTGAGTCTATGGATCAAGATCTGACGGTCCAGAAGAATCCCACAATAGAATTTTTGAGGAAGTTAACAGATCGACAAAGATCTGAGAAGTCCACATCAAAAGAAGATCGACGATCAGAATGAAGGCCGCAAAGATCTGATGGCCAGGAAAATTACGGGAGAAGAATTTCGGGAAGAAGTTTTAGGGGAGAAACTTTGGGAAGTTGACATCCCGCATCTCGCAACCTGCTTGTAGAAAATCCATTGCGGAAACAAATTATGGGAAGGAAAGTTGCGGGGGAACAATTTGGATAATTGGCATCCCGCAACCCGATTTTGGGAAGGCCGTTGTGGAAAGAAAGTTGTAAAGAGCAACGTTGGGTGTTCAAGATCCCACAACCCAACTGTGGAAACACTGTTACGGAAACAAAATTGTAGAATGCCTATTGCGGAAAGGCTTGTTGCGGAGACAAAATTACGGGGAGGCAATTTTAGAAGCAGAATTTGGTTGTTAAGCTAAATTTGGAAGTCCTGCTAAGTGTAGGAGCAACTAGATCTTGGAAGTGTTGGTTGGGGTTAGCTGAGTTCTATCCCCACCTGCACCATATTGTTAAATGCTTTAGAAATCAACTTTAGTGGAACTAGTAAACATGGGATTGACCACACAACACTTTCTCATATTAAAGCAATTAACTCAGTGTACCTTGTAAGAAAATTGGAGCACTATAATTTAAACATATTTGAAAAAGTTTCCTCTAAAAAAAAATAACTTCAATGAGAGGTGTCGTATCATTTTAAATATAGTGTAGCCTTGTTACCTAGAAAACCTCATCTTAGGATATGCTCGTTAAACACATAAAGCTTTCCATTAGATCTTTAAATATTGTTAAATGCTTTAGCATTCGACTCTAGTGGAACTAGGAAAAATGGGATTGACTACACAACACTTTCTCAGGTTACAGTCATTAAATCATTGTACCTTGTAAGAAAATTGGAGCATTATAATTTCAACATATTTGAAAAAGTTGCCTCTAAAAGAATGACTTCAATGAGAGGCATCCTTGCATTTTAAATATAGTGTAGCCTTGCTACCTATAAAACCTCAGCTTATTATATGCTTATTAAAAACACAAAGCTATCAATTTCATCATCAAATATTGTTAAATTCTATGGCCTCATGTCCACTAATATCTTGTGTTTTGCACCAAATAGGAATATAAACCAACCAAATCAGTAATGCCATGCATAACGAATGATGAAAGTGAATGATTAATAGAGACACTTTGGTAGCAACCTTATTTCACTTTATGCTTACAAAACCCTATATGATCCCTAAATCTAGGCCTAATGGGTACATTTACAAATAATGTGATGACCAATAATGACAATAATAATATAAGAATATCAATGTAATGGTCCAAGACTTAGGTTGGGCTTAACATGACCCAGCCTTGTTAACACCAAAAAATGTTCACCTAGCTATCCATGGTCTAAACCTAGTCATACATCATATTCCCAGCATTATTTTCTCCATTTTGACCTTCACAACTAAAATTTTACCAAATATGGTCCAAAACATTATTATTCCTTCCCCATAAATGAAGGGAAGTTGAGCATTTATTGTGATTTATCCCTACTCTCTCAAAAAAGGACCAAAAAACCCTAAAAATGAGAATGGGTAAAAAACCATAGATAAATACCATGGACAATAAAATACCACAGGTCAAAAAACCTTGGACCATCCTATAAATACATTGTGAAGGTCTCCCCACAAAGATTACATGACATTACTTTTCGCCATTATCCCCACATTTTGCCATATCATTTCCCACAGTGTATGTTGAGATTGCTCCATACCCATTTGTATCCATTACCCCTATTTGAAAACCACTAGTGGAGTAGACTGGAGATCCAAACTGTGGAATTGTGGAACCACTTCCTCGGACAGCTACAGTGGCCCAACTTCAAAATAAATGTATTTTTGTTCTTGTTTTGCATTAGTTAGCATAATATATTTGAAAAATAAAAATTATTATTATTATTGCTATCGTTTATTGCTGTTAGTCAAAGTTAAGCAATCCTTTTCACCATGAACTCTACCCTATAATCTGGACAATCTAAAGGATGTGCTTTTTCACGTAGGAGGGGAGAAATCCCCACTACAGTTTTGGTGACTCCACTGGGTCGATCCTTTCAAATATTTGTTTTTTCATGTGTGTCTACTAGTTTGTTATTCTAGGGTACCTCCAGCTGTCACAGATTTGGCCCCCTCACGACAGATGCAAACCATTCTTGCCTTAATTCCTGCCCCTTGGTGCAAGCCAACATTCTTTTTCAAAAAAAAAATAAGTTCTAGTCGGATCGCACTTATTCGGCTGAAACCTGTGATCATGTCGCACCTTTTTCCTAATAAGTGTGACCTATGTCACGCCTTTTCCCCTGATAAATGTGACCTGGACCATAAATGCATATCGTGCTTGTCTCGTATCTCGAAGCGACCTCGATTTCTATTGTGACCCATTTTTGTGTGACCTATCGTGCATAAAACCCTTTTTTGTACGACTTGAGTCTTCCAACAGTTTTTATGTCCTGATCATGACTGTTTCATAGGTTTGTGCAACCCCGGTCAAACCTATTCCACCAACAGGTGTGACCTACAATTTTTCAGTCCTTTTCGGTGTTTGAGATCCTTGTTCCAGACTCCTTGTCTATGTTTTACCCCTTCGCGATCTGTTTCTGTCCATATCTGGTCCATTATAGCCCCTTGGTTCATTTTGTTGTCATGTTTTCCTTCTATGTGAGCACCTTGAGTCAAAATTCGGAGTTGAGACCCTCTGTGTGTTTCCTACAACTTGGTTAGTTCCTTATGCATTCATTTAATTGTGTTTATTTTATGTTATGGAAGAATTACTTGTGATTTTGCATGATATTTATTGTCATTTACTATTATTTATCTACATTTTTTGCATCTCAACCATGAGATATTCATTGGGTTTTATACACATCTCACACCCTAAAGAAAAATGCTTGGTTCATGACCCCAAGCTAGCCTAAAAATTTAACTTAATACAACCAACATTGTAACCTCATTTAAGGAACAAAATAATATTGTAGCTAAGTTAGGACATTGGGGATAGGAATCCAAACAACACCCTCTGTCACTTACATTTGAGACATAGTTGTTTTCCATTAGGGGACCAAAATGCTCTTGTACTTGTTGACACATTCATGACCAGTCTGTCAGAGGGTCCCTTGATCTATGAGAGTAAGACACAATGAAGGGGTTTCGAAAGTTGGGGTGGAATACCGCACTCCATTTTGTACTGAAGGCTAACCCTTCATATTCCTCCCTATGCACACCAGAGTATACTGGGTGTCGAGGGAAAAAGGGATAAAGTTCCAGTAAACCACTCTGGATGTGTCATGAACGAGGTATCCTAGTGGCCATTCTATCTAGGTCTCTTTTACCCGAGGTCCCTCTCATTAGTGGGATTCTCTTAGGCTATTGTTCTTCCATTTCGTATTTTTTGACTGGGATTTCATCACCCTGCAAAGGATACGATTTGTGAGAGGATTCCAGCTTGTAGCCAGGATTTTTCTTGCACTCATACCCCATAAGTTAGTGCGTCATTTTATTTCTAGGTAGTGTTGCTTATGTGATTTCTAGCCATTTTGTTGTAGACCTGCCTACTGTAACACGCTATTGCAGTTTAGTTTTAGAGCTTGCTTTTTTTCCTGTGAGCCACCATTTGTACGCTCTCATTCTACACACTCAGTTGTAGTTGGGTTTTTGAGCCTGCATTTAACACTCTTACTCCTAGATTCATTTTACATCACACCACCACATCATTATTTATCCACCATGTTACTCACATAGGATTAGGAGGCATACCCCTCAGTTCGGTTCCTTGAACCGTCACCGTCGGATCCACATTCGACATCATTCACCCCCTTCGAACCGATATACTACCTCTAATTCTTATTCCAATTCCTATCAATCTGAACCTACCTTATTCACTACCCCATCTATCCCCATGGTTGGTGCACCTCCTAACCCATTTTAGGGAGGGCAGTTGATAGTGGGATTGTATCTGTTCCACCCATTATTCCAGGTATCCCTTCTATTTGACTGAAAGGTATTGGTCCTAGTGGGCCCTTTTCCACCGCACACACTTTTGTTGGTCTACTACCCACTAGTGGTGTCCCCACTCCACCCACTGTGGTTCCTACCATACCCCCATTTATGCATGGGGCCAGGGGACCTTCCACTTCCATTCTAGCTATTCCTTCCATCCCAGTGACTACTCCCATTGTCAGAAGTCAACCTTACCCACCCCCGGTCATCCATGGGAACTACATTCCTGCTGGAACCAACAACATTTTTTTCCCTTACCGATCCACTTTCGATTCTATTCTAGCTTTCATGGTTAGTCTCAACTTGCCTGATTTGGCATGGTTGACCAATGAACCAATTCATCATAACCCATTATGGACTCCCATTCCTACCAAACTCCCCTTAGACATCCTTAAGTTTGATGGAAAGGTGGGAGAATACCCCCAAAACCATATTATGTCATTTCACTTATGGTGTTCATCTAATCACATAGTGGATGATTCTTTTCGATTGTGGTTATTCCAGTGCACACTCACAAGTGTTGCGGCCAAATGGTATATTGAACTTCCTCATTCCACCTACCCAGAATTTTCCTCGTTAGCCTCGATGTTTCTCCAATATTTCCAATTACCTGTTTGATATGATGAGGGTGTGGAAATTCTATTATACTATTGAAAAAACACATACCCATATCACAGATCATATCCATGAATGGCGATGTTGTCATAGCTTATGTAATATCCAGTTCAATGATAGGATTTTCCTATATTGGTTTTTGTCGCGTCCGCCCCCCTCATCCCGAAGACAGAGAGGACGCGACCTAAACTGCTACTGCTGTCAAAACGGGCATCTAGTCCCATGAACATGATAATAAAAATGCATTGAATTAAAAATATACATAGACGCATTATACATGAAATAAACAGTGGAAGAAAAACACATTCATTCAAGCATTCATGATGTTCATAATTCATTAAACAAATTCATTGCAGAGATTAAACACATGAGAATACTTATCTTGAGAAGAAGCTTTCTCACAACTAGCTATGTCGCTGCAACGTTCCACCCAACCATAGGCCAGTGTGCTCATCAATATCTCAACATCACTTCCACCCCTGAGCTAGGCATGATTCCACAAGGCACTAGGGAACAACAAGCTTACACACAACAATACCATACATCCACAATCAAGCCAACACACAGTTGGGTTTCATAGACTGTCCATCCAAGCCAATGAACAACTGGGTTCCACATCTATTAAGGCCACAACCCAACAACATAGGGGTTCCTTGGACTTAATCAACCGAGCCACACTTTACATCAAACACACAATCAACCAATTAATCAAAAAACAGCCACACACAACTATTGGGTATGAAAAAAATGTTCCTGGGAAGCCAAAATGAAAATGGAAACAAGGGAAAAAAACCTCTGATAGAAAAATCGATTTCAGAAACTTTTATGGCTTCACTTGGGCAAAAACGACTGCCTTAAACCCAAAAATCATGGTTATCTTCTACCCATTCACTGAACAATAACAAAAAATGGATTTCTGGGCATAAAGGAATGAGAAGACATCATAAAAATGAGGGGGAAATGCATAGAATTTTCCAGCTGTGTGAGGGGGGGGGGTTGTGGGACAACCTCTCAAAACCCCCAAATCGGGCATCACGGTTGCACATTCACTCAACCATACCAAAAACAAAATCCCCAACCATAGAGGAATGAATAAAAAATCCCTAAATCGTGAGGGAGAATTCCCCAGCTATCTCTAGCTACGTGAGGAAGAAAACACATCGGTGAATAATGGCTTGGGATTGCATTTCCAAGCATTTACTCACCCAAGAAGCCAAAAACACATTTTCCAAAAATGGGTGACTTCCCAAATTCGAATTTGACCTCCATACCTTTCCCATCCCAAGGAAATAACTTCCTTCACCAACTTTAGATGACTGGGCATACAAGACAAAAAGGGGTAGTTGACAACTTTATGGGTTTTCCACTTGGAATTTGGATTTTCCCCATTGGCTCAAGGGTTTGAATAATTCCCCCTCCCTAAGGCTTGTGAAATCATGCCCCCATCTCTTTAACGTTGCGGCGCATAGCTAGTTTTGGTATTTTTATTAATGCATTTTTATATGACGTCTCAAAATATATTGTGCCTGGCTAGCACATAAACCATCGGCATCAATTTTAATTGCTGAAACATAAAACACTAAATCCATGGTGGGGCATTTGCCTTGAGATACACACCACGATTTAATACATTATTTATATCATATGCAATTTAATACCATGGGGTCAAATCCTAGGTGTTACAGTTTCTTAAAACCTTACTCCCCCATCACCAAGGATGTTGTATCTGAGTGCCCACAAACCAAGGAGGAAGCCATCCTTAAGGCACAACAGTTTGGCCACATCTATGCCCAATCGATTTATCTTTATACCATTATATTGGATGCTCCTCGTGTTAGATCCTCACGTCGAGATAAGTCGGGAGTATCCCATGTTGTTGATAGAGTCATTGGCTCTATTACTCATCATCCTCACTTTTACCTAGCCTCTCCTTCGATGTTACCCTATTCCAGTAACACCCCTGGTGTTTCCCAATCAAGTTACGCCCCTAATTTTTCACATGTAATGGCTCATTCTAGAGCCACACCTTCTTATGCGCCTCCGGCACCAGTTCCTCATGTTCACTGATCGAATTTATCGACACACCCATGTAATGGACAAACAATCAGATTTTTAGCCCCATTAGCTGCTCCTTCCTATTACCCACCACCTATGAAAACCTACTCCAGCTCCTGCCCTGACTCCTCCTGCTCTTCCAAGATAGGTCTACACACACTAGAACCTCCCAATCAACCTTCCCCTAGTAACCAACAAGGGTAGGGAAGATGACAATGAGGTAGGACTTGGGGTAACAACCAGCCTCAAGGAGGTGGCCAACAACCCAACCCTCTAAACAATAACAGACCCAACCCCCCTACATAGAATCCCTAGAGTCCCCCTAGACCTAGGAAGAATCCACAGTTGCAGACTAACCATCTATGCACCATTCGTAACACTTACAGCCATTACACACATTAGTGTCCTCATATGAACTGCACCCATCATTTACTCCAAACCGATAATCAATGTGACCCTAATAAAGTTTCTCTGGCTCATCCAAACCCAAAACCACTAGGTCCTCCACCTATGGTGCTCCAAAACCCCCTACCAAAATAAGGAATGGTTTCAACCCAGCCCTTGGTAGCACAAACCCCCGTAACCATTTCTACTAGTCATCCCATTGATCCTGGTGTCCATCATTTCATGACGTTATCGTCTGATGCCAACTTATAGACTTGACTAGATCAATATGGCTACACCACTGAAACCATTAAACCCTCTATGACATCTTCATCCACCACTCCAGATATGTCTTTGCATTTGCTGAGACCCCCCATGGACGGGACTGCCAAAGTCTCGCAATTCCCTTTGTGTCGCGTCGTGAACAACACTAATTCCATAGTTGCACTCAACTACAGTATAGTCGATGACTTGGCCCAGTCTCCCTCGACCATGTCCACTCTGGAAGTTCTTAAAAATTGCCTCCACAACGTAAAGCATTGCTATTCGCATTAGGCATCATCAATCCCTCTGACTCTAGGTTGATGAACTTCAACCTAGATCAAGGAGAACCCTAGATTCCATCACCCGTTTCCTTCTAAGTTTCGATCATGATTCCGAATTTGTTTATTCATCAATGAATCATTGGTGAGGGGGCATCCACATGTGTTATGTCAACCTTTGTTTGGAAGAAAATTGGATCCCCAACCCTTCAACCTTCTTCCACCTCTCTTCGCACCTATGATGGTCATGCTTCTCAACCCCAGGGAGTCCTCACGAATATCCCTATTGACTTAGCTAGAAAAATAGTGTTGATTGACATTGAGGTTAGCAATTCCAAACTCGATTACATTCTCCTCCTAGCACATAGTTATGTGTATGCAATACGAGTTGTTTCCTCTACCGTCTTTCGACTCTTGATGTTCCCTCATGATGGTAAGATCATGACCATTGACCAGCTGACATACTATGATCCAAAGGGACCGACCACACCAAAACACATCCTACCTACTATCGACACTAGCATTGACAGCATCCATACCTTCCCTGTCTGCCGCTAGATCAGGATTATTTTCCAGTGCTCCTATAATGGACACCTTTGTTTCCTTACCACCTCCTCCTTCATCGACTGATATATTGAATTTTTTCACTATCACATCCGGTAGAGTTCCAACCTCATCGCAACCTCAACCACAGACCTTGGGAAAATGTTGGGGTCCATTCCCTGTCCACATGATTCCCTTCCTCTTTCCACCTTCCATCATCGTGAGTAAGGCTGTCATGGATACTCTCAACCTACTTTGTCTCACTTTGGGTATTCCTATGTGGTACTTGGACCCACCGACCCTCCCCCGACTCCCCAGATCATGTTGAATCCCATCCAACCTATTGAGACGATGTCACACCCACCTCCTAGTACAAAAATGACTTATTTTTTATCTACTGCTGCTCCCCCTCCTAAATGTGATTTAGGCGATGTCCAAGGCCATGCGACACAAAATTTTCCCAATTTTCCTATCCTTCGCACTCACATGCACATTGTAGTCGAGACCAATGACGCTCCAGTTGTCAATGTACAAACCATACATGTAGTTAAGAACAAATTTCTATGAACCAACCACCCATGTGTGGTTTGTGGCCTATATGGTCATTATTCACACCATTTCCCAAACTTGCTTGAGTATCGGTCGCTCCTTAGTGACCTTCGCAAGCACTCCCATGAGTCCAAAGTCAACTTCCTTGAGGAGATTCACCCCCCAGCTTCTTCCTTGGATACCAATAATAAAATTTATACGATATCTAGCTCCAATAGTCCTTTGTCCTTATTGATCGCGGAATATCCCTATGATCTACCCTAACACCACTTTCATGACGACTAAGATATCCTTAAAACCACCATCAGTTTTACCCCATTTCACTTAGTCCATGGTGTGGATTCAGTTATTCCCATTGAGTGTCAGATTCCATCCCTCTGCCTTGCCATCGAACTTCTACATGATACTTCACCAATATAAAAACACCTGCTTATGCTTGAATGGACCAATGAGGGTTGGTGTGCTTCTCTCCAAATGATCAAAGCATCTAAGACTAGGTTAAATTCCCACTATGACTCCCACGTCCACCCATGCACCGTTAGAGAGGGGACATAGTCCTAGTCTATGACCAAGCCAATGATAATATTGGGAAAGGGAAATTTGACTCCATGTGGTATGGGCCTTATGTCATCCATCGATGTCTCAGCAAGGGGAAATATCTCCTTGCTGACTTTGACAGTCACCTCTTGAAGAATCCCCACAATGGGCTCTACCTCAAGAGGTTTTCTTCCTGAAGTCTCTCACCATGATGTACCCTTGTATCATAGTTTTTATTTCTTATTTTACATCAGTTTTTCCACAAGTCTCATAGTTTGTTTCCTTGGTTGGTCCAAATGGATTCTACCTCACCTTGTTATGTTCGCTTTTATAATGGTGCAAGTAGATGGTCTCCTAATCTTGCCTTGGCTGCGTGGGTCATTTATTCCCCATCACATGAGTTGATCCATATCGACGAAATGTGTGTTGGTGTCGCTACCAACAACCAATCTGAGTATGATGGTGTTGCTGGTATCCAGACCATTTCCCTTCACTTGTGTATCTATCACCTTGATGTCTTCTTAGACTCCCAACTTCTTGTCTCCCAGTTGAATAACTACTACCGAGTACACGATCCTTGCCTCTTTATAAATTTCATGTGCACTAGACACTTGGTTAGACATTTATAAACCATTTCATTCATGCATGTTCCAAGAAGTCTCAATAGTGTAGCATACCAAATGGATAATGATGTTCTAGAGTGGCACATCAATCATCGCATATAGGAAATACACTGCATCATGCATCATCATATAAAGAGACCCATAAAAAACTCAGAAAAAATACATACAAAGGTGTATCCATGTGCATATATATCATAAATATCATGTTCAATAGAAAATGAGAAGCTCCATGGGTTTTCTCATCTGATCATACATATCATACAAAAATCCCTATGCTCAAATGCATTGGGGGCAGCATCACAAGCTGCTAGTTCGATTCATCATCCTTTGAATTTGTATCCTTGTCTGAGTCCTCCTCCTCATCAAAGCTCTACTCATCCATCGACACATGACCTTGTGTTGTTGCTCTAACATACTCAGCAACAACCACGATCCTCCTAATGAGATATATCCACTCTGTAGGATCCATGTATCCTACGATGATTAGAACGTCGTCAAGGTACTACCACCCATCATCGGTGACCCCCTCTAGCAACCTCTCCACGTCCAGCCATAGTGATTCCAATGTCTTACTTTGTCGCCATCTATTCCCATGAGTGGGTGGATCTAAACCCTCCATCCTTCCCCTACGTCATTGGTACCCCACTGGAGGGTGTAGTCCCATGTCTGCACATCCATACAATATGTCATTAGTTTCTATCACACACATTATCTAGATACCACTATGCTAATAAACTATATATGATTGCAACCACAAAGCATCATGTATACGTACTATCAGGTCCCCAGACTGCTCCTAGAGGTCGAGGCATCTACTAATCTCCCTGGTAGTCCATTCCCATGTATGGATAGTCCTCTATGAGGATAGGAAGTTGTCTTCTTTGTGCAAATAGCTCCCAGGTGAAGAAATGACCTCCTATACTTCCTCTCTCCCTAATTTTTTGGGCCATTTCTTGAAGTCACCTCGATTTACATGCCACCATGCAAATATCACCTTTTATGTATTGGCATGTTCATGAGACATCCACTCCATCCATACTACAAACTGGGCCTTATTTTACCACCATACATCGTCTCGCAAGGAGGTCCCACTAGTGTTCCACTGTTATTCATATTAACCATGTTCACAACATCACTCGTTTTGGTACATCGAACACTTACTCCTTGCTTGACTAATCACTATGGAGTTTCTGTTAAGATCTTATATGACTTCTAAAAGAAGAAAAATATTGTCTATCATGCTTGCTTCCTTTCATGCTCGTTAAAGTATTTGAAAGGGCCTCTATGTGGCCTATTTTATCTCCTTTTTTAGACTATGTAGACTATTTCAAGAAAAGGACCACCCTGGAACCTTCCAGCTAGGAACTTTTCCCTTTGTATCCTTTTATGCTTTCTTAGACATTGGGACCGTAACTTACGAAAAAGATCATTTACGGGTTGTATTTAAGCTCTTTTCTAGCCCTCTCATAAAGAAAATATCGCCGAGAAATCTTGGTTTCGTTCATGCTCATAAAAGTATTTTAATCACTGTCTAGTCAGTATAGGTTTAACCTTTTTTTTGTCTTGATTGGACTACCAACAAAAAAGAAGTTTATTTTCCCCTGTCGGCTGGGAGAGCTCTCCTTTGTACACTTTTATCCTTTTTCGGACTTAGGAGACTATTGTACAAAAAAGAGAACCACTGGACTCTTCTTCATGTTTTTAGACTCTCTAAAAATGAAAACACCATTGAGCATTTACTGTCTTGGGCTCAACAAAAATCCATGAGATAGTATTATATTGAGCATACTTCTATCCCTTCTTCGTACTCCTCAAACTACGAAGAAGGCCCAAACAATGACTTTAGGATTCCACACATTACATATGGTGTAACATTATGGAAACTCCCCCCCATTAGTTCGTTTTTGTTTAGAGTACTCTAAGATGAGTCTCCCTTGGTTCCCGTGGATATCACTATTCCAATTACTCCCCCAAGTATTTCCCATTGCAGTTATCTCCTTAGTTTCACAGCTATGATCCCTTTCCCATGAGTAAGGATCATTTGCTGCCAGGTCATCCCTACCATCATACTCTGAACAAAGGAAGTTTGAGTCCCATGTACTCCCATGCCCCTATTCTCCATTTAGTGTCTCAGTACCCTGGTTGTTCCATATCTATGGTTATCCCCCTCATACTTCTATCAAGGAAACATCATTTCCTTGCTAGTTTCAGGTCTCCCTCTGTCGACATTAACAAATCTATTCCAGAGGATAGACCTAGAGGCCCTTGTATCCTGGTTTCATCCATCTCATTGATGATTTCCTTTGACCAATTGAAAGGAGTCCTTATTTCCTTTTGGGTTGGTTGTGTCTCACATGCTCGACTTCATCTACATCATCACACCATTGAGATTCATACATGGTATTGGTTCCTTCATTATTTGGTCGAAGACCCCATACAGTTTCATGTCCCTTGTTATTTCTGGGCTATGTTGGAGAGAGTGTTCGGAATCCCCCCAGTGTCATGCAACCTAGTATCTCTAGTACTTGATGTTTCTTATTGTACTACAAAGATTCTGACTCTCATCATTGATTTCATTCAGTTATATACACTCCCAGATCCAGCAGAGCATCAGTTGTTGTGATATTGCATTCTATGAGAATGCCATTGTTTCGATATACTAGTTCTTTAGATCATTATTTGTACTCAGTCTCCCATTTAGGCCACCATTATGTATCATTGGTTGTATATGTATTGATCGGCTCCCATTTTTTGAGCCTTGATCCCAATTTTTATCTTTGAGACATTGTTACGAGCATGGGTATGCCTGTCTCGTCCATATACATGTCTAATATTATATGTACCTCATCCATTTTTGAGAATAAATACAAACCAAAATCCACTGCATTTCAAATGAGGGGAATCCACTCGTCCATAGTTCTCTCTAGTCTCTCCACAATTGTCACCATTTTCCCTTGATCATATGATGTCTATGGCCCATACAATGAGTTCCTTCCCTCACAAATCAGGGGGAAATATGTTAACACCAAAAAATGTTCACCTATCTCTCCATGGTCTAAGCCATATTCATACATCATATTCCCTGATCCAACCAACAACCAACAGGTTCGCCTTCGACAGGTTTGCCTCGACATTTTCAGCCGAAAATTTTACAACCAACAGGTTCGCGTCGAAGACAACATACCAACATGCTTTACGACGATTGAACGTCTGACTGTTATAAATTCTTGTAACTGAACGTAGTGGATAATCACCCAATCGTCTCAACATCCTCTATATAAGTATGTACATTATGTAATATAGACATCTTCCTTATCATCATCTGATTTCTCCATCTTTCATGGAGAAGAACTAATACATTGTTTCGAATTCTTGCATATTGTCTGTGTGTATATTTCTTGTCGACCTAGCATGTTTCCTGCTTTTACTGTTCCTTATTATATGCTTCCGCCATAACAGTACTCAACTCATTCAGTCGACTGTTATCCCCAGCGTGCACCTGGGCACAACCTGGATAATTGGTATCAGAGCAAGATTTCATTCAGAGATTAAGTTACATAAGCACTTCCATCAAAGTTATTTAACTTATGCATGTTCAAACATGCTCACAAACTCAACAATATAAGTAGACACTTCCTTCGACTTGAGAAAAGATGGTCGAAGAAGCAGACAATAAATATGCAACTGACGAGACAAAGAAACTCATAAAAAAAGCACTGGCTTGCCAATGAACCGAAATGTTCACCTAGTTCAATGAAATTCTCCTGAGAGTCACTGCGAACTCCGGGGAATCCTTGACGCAATCTCACTCCGATAAAATCAACCCCTTCAAAGTGCAAATGAATTTGGACATACCGAACCTTGAAGGAAAGATTGACGCGGAATCCGTCGACAATTGGGTACAACAATTGGAATATTAATATGCAGTGAATTAGTTCTCCGAAGAGGAAAATATCACCATTGTGTACTTGAACATGCCAACCTCTGTACACTTCTAGTGGGAGAATCTATCGACAAATATGGAAAAAGAAGAAGACCCCATAGACACAAGGGAAAAAATTGTCAAATATGTCTAAAAGGATTTTTACCCGCCCAAGTATCTTGAAGAATAGAATAAGAAGTGGCAGTATCTAAGGAAGTGGAAAGACTAGTCTGTACAGAGTTAGAACAACGATTTCTACTGACTCATGGCTAGACTTGGCATTCAAGAAGAAGAGAAATTTCTTTTCCTAAAGTACGTTAGCGATTTTTCCTCATACATTCGGCAATATATGGAGTTTCTGATTGTCAACACACTTGCATATGCATTTCATTACGCCAACAAGATTAAAGATAAACAAAAAGGGAAAATATGTTTCGTGAACAAGTCAACAGGTCGAACATCCAACAAGAAGTCACCATCCGACTCCGATAAGTTCAAGAATCCTTCTCAGCAGACTCCTCCAAATCCTGATCATCAAAAGAAGAACTTTCAGAAATACAAGAATTTTGCAGCAAACAGAACCCTATCGGGAAATGGTGTGATTATCACAGTTCATAACGGCATGATACGTCATAATGCAAAGCTTGAAAGACATTTTTGGAAAAATTGTCAACATCTAAATTTTCTGACAAAACCATGGTAGAATATGATTTAGATGCATCTACTCTCTTGTCCTCAACCTCAACCACTCTGACAGCCTCGACCATTGTCGATGAAGAGGAATGAGAGCGCCTATTCCATACATGGATATGGGTTCAGAACAATCCATTACATCTGATTGTGGATAATGGTAGCCATAAGAAATTCGTTTCTAAATATCTTGTGAAGAAATTAGGTCTTGTCACCACTCCACATCCTCAGCCTTACAATATCTGTTTAATGAAGGAGGGGAAGGAACTAAGAATCACACGACAATGTTGAATCGCCTACTTCATTAAGCCTTTTGAAGATGAATTACTTTGTGGCGTGACACTGCTTTCCATAGCCGATGCCCTATTTGGTAAGCCCTACCTAAGGGATCGACATGGTACATATCAGTCACAACCTTAGAAGGTGATTGTCAAAATCCAAAACCAATGATATAGAATACCAGAGCAAAAACACACATCAATGGTTGCTATGATATCTTCCAAGAAAACAGACAAGATTATCAATCATGCTAAAAATTTCACATTAATCATGATCAAGCCTCAACATTCCAGGAATACTGCAACAACGAGTCAACTCATCGACCAACACAGCTCCCATCAAAAACAACATATCAATAACATTCTTGAAGAATACTAGAACATATTTCAAGCACCAGATGAAGTACCTCTACACTGTCAGGTAAAATACTCCATTGAACTTGTTCCTGGTTCTTCATTACCTAACGCATCTGTTTACAGAAGATCCATTCTCTAAAAAGAAGATATTCGCAGTCAAATCCAGGATTTGATCGACAAGGGTCATATCCACCCCAACTCCTCTCCTTGTGGAAGTCCAGTCGTCTTAGTTCCAAAGAAAGACAGGACTTGGCGCATGTGCATCGACTATCAGGCCCTCAACAAAATCTTAGTGAAGAACATATACCCTCTTTCATGGATTGATGAACTCATCGACAATCTGAAAGGTGCTAAGTTCTTTACAAAACTCGACCTCAAGTTGAGATACCACTAGATCCTAATTGAGTCCACCAATGTATGGAAAATGACTTTCAAAACCAAGGAAGAACTGTCTAAATGGTTAGTCATGCCTTTCATCTTAACCAATGCACCTGCAACCTTCATGAGATATATGCATGGCCTTATACGACCTTTCATCGGTAAATGTGTCATTGTCTATCTCGACGATATCTTGATTTTCAGTCGACCATGGGAAGAACATGTTAAACAATTTTGACAAGTTTTGGACACTCTCCAGCAACATCATCTATATATGAACATGGAAAAATGCTCATTTGCGATGACCAACATCAAGTATTTGGGGTATGTAATTGACTCTGCAGGCATTCATGTCGACCCATAAAAAGTATAAATCCTCAAAGATTGGCCCATTCTCAAAACATTCATTAACTAATAATTTTTCTTGGTTTGGAGAATTTCTATCGACGATTCATACTTGGCTTCAGTCACATCTCATGGCCTCTGAACCAATTGACGAAAGGAAATGGGAAAATTGTCTTCAAATGGACACCGACACAACAACAAGCTTTTGAAAAAATCAAAAACAATCTTTGTACTGCAACAGTACTTGTGTTACATGATTTGCATCAGCCATTTGAGATTGAGACGGATACATCGGACTATGTCCTCAACCTAGTGATCACTCAGTCAGGTCGCCTAGTTGCATTTCATTATGAGACTTTTAGTGACACAGTCAAAAGGTACTCTACATATGAAAAATAACCGTATGCCATTGTGCAAGCTCTCAAGCAATGGAGACACTACATTTTTGGTAGGGAAACAATCATCCTCACTGACCATAAGCCTTTGTATTTCGCTCCGACTCAGTCGAAACTACAGAGAACCTGACAACTCAAGTGAATTAATTACCTACAAAAATTTTAGTTGGTAATTAAGTATCAGAAAGGCAAAGCCAATGCCAAAGTCAATTGTCTCAGTAGACCACCCATTACTCTACTGTCTACAGTGATGAGTATGCAAGGTTATGACACCACTACTTGGTCACAATTTTATTCAGTATACTGCGATTTTCCTACAATCTATCGATAGCTTCAGACCAACAAGTTGTCGACCGCTGACTACTTCCTGAAAGACAGCTTACTATACAAGCTTGGACAACTTTGTGTACCGATTGGTGAGCGCCAATAGAAGCTCATCTGGGACGTGCACTACATCAAGACTACAAGACATTTTGGAGTCGCAAAAACACTTTTTATCCTCCAAAAGTATTTCTACTGGCCTTAACTTAAGTCTGACATCAACAATTACATTTTATCGTGCGTGGTTTGTGCCATTGCTAAACCGTCGAATCGACAACAAGGACTGTATACACGCCTTCCACTTCCTAGTTGACCATGGGAATCTATTTCTATGGTCTACTTGATGAGATATCCTACTACCAAACATTAGCATGATGTGATACTAGTAGTAGTCGACAAATTTTCTAAGATGGCTATACTCATACCATGCAAGAAGACTACAACAACACAACAGACTGCTTAGCTCTTCTTTGAACACGTGTGGAAACACTATGGCCTCCCAAAGACCATTATTTTTGACAAAGATACTATATTTGTCAGCACCTTTTGGAAAACTCTCTGGAAATAGCTCGACACAAGACTTTCTTTGTCAACATCCTTCCATCCGCAGACAAATAGATAGATAGAAGTTGTAAATTGCTTAGTCGTACAATTTATTCGCATGTGGAACCACAAGCATCATCGAACATGGGATGACATCCTTCCATACATACAACACAACTACAATCATGCTCAACACAGCTCTACAGGCAAGAGTCCATTTGAGATCTGTTACGGATTTCAACCCTCAATGCCTATCGAATTAATCAGATCCTTGACACATTCAAACAACACTGACTTCGAAGGATGAGAAGTGGAGAAAACATTGAAGTTTAGAGATCAAATCTACAACATCTAGAAGGAAGCACAATAAATGTTGCAATGCGCAAATGCTAAAGCTAAGGCCTGACACAAGAAGCATCGTATTCCTTATTTATTCCAAATTGGGGATCAAGTCTGGTTACATCTAAAGAAGGAATGCTTCATTGGTCCATACAGAAAAATGAAACCTTTGCGATATGGTCCATACAACATCCTTAAATAGATTGGAGAAAACGCTTTTCAGCTCGACATTCTTGCATGCCTTGGCTTACATCCAGTTTTCAATGTAGATGTACTTTGACCATACCATGGACCATTGTTGGAACAGAACGACTTGCAGAAAACAGAACCTGAAGACATCCATCTAGATGTTTAGGAACATCTTCTTTGTGACACCATTGTGGGACGATGCATATGCCTTACAAGGACGAACTCCATTCCCTTGTTTCAAGTGGATAAAGCTAGACAACTCCCTGCACAAGGAAAATGGTACTCTGCTAATGAAGTCATCGACAATTTTCCTCATCTGAATGAATACAAAATGGAGACCATTGTTTCTTAAGGAAGGAGGAATGATCCAACCAGCAGCCCACAGGTTCTCCTTCGACAAGTTTGCCTTGCTAGACAACAAGTTCACCTTTGACAGGTTCTCCTTGCCAGCCAATAGGTTCTCCTTCGATAGGTTCACATTATCATCCGACAGGTTCACCTTCAACAGCTTTTCCTCAACATGTTCAGCCAACAAGTTCACCTCGAAGACAACATACCAACATGCTCTACAACGGTTGAACTTCTGACTGTTATAAATTCTTGTAACTAAACGTAGCAAGTAGTCACCCAAACATATCAACACCCTCTATATAAGCATGTACATTATGTAATATAAACATCTTTCTGATCATCATCTGATTC